>LUCM01002908.1:18401-34483 GCA_008360955.1 Fasciolopsis buskii | reverse complement strand
TCGACTAAGAAGACCATCAGCTTCGGTTACGGAGTCATCGGCCTGACATTCTGAGATTTGATGCTTTACTTTTCAGTGTATGAGTAACGCAGCAACCTTTCGGCTTCCCGGAACACCCAACTCAATTTGGATGACCTCACAATGTAATCTATGAACTCCTACTGACTGATCTTGAAAATCGAATGTGATCTCATGTAAATACAATCTTGATGCAAGAAAGTCCCTCTACTCACGGTAAAGTAGTTCATAAATTCCGTTAATCTTTTAGCAGAATAGCTAACATGTAATTTCCTCATATTTTTGATATGTTTTCCTCATTATAACGACGAATTCCCCCCCACCTCCCAAATGGAAGTGCTATCTATTGACATCCTTTGAAAATGGTCACTCAGTTGTATTTCTTTTTGAATTAACGATGGCCACGGAGACAATTTGGCAGAATGAAACACTTTCGGTATCAAGGTTCACACCGATGCTTACCGGAAACCTTCTTGACTGAAAAGTCTCAACTGAATTGCCGATAAATTTTATGAAATGTAGCTTATCAAACAATCTTTTTTCTCAAATTTCAGTTACTTTATTGTCAACAGATCATTCGAAAATAATGCCCGTTTCCATAGGATAAATGAGCTTGCTGGAATCTGTGAACGCACACTAAGATAATTAGTATTATTTAGCCAAGTTTGCGAAATTTTTTTATTATGTTGGGACTTCCCTTTACAAGGCTTAATTTGTTTACCTTGACAACCAAGGCCATTCATGTTTAAGCGGCTGTGGCGCAGCCCACCGTCCATTTGGATAGAAGGAAAATGAAATTTACCCGATTTCCAGTGATTGTCATGTACTTGGGAATTACAGCACAAAATTTAGGAAGGTATCAAATCCGGAGACAATACATAAATGCAAGTTGTTAACAGGCAAACTAATCAGGCGATAGTCCCAAATCATTTGAACATGTCACGTGGTCAGCTGAGCAGGTAAACAAAGGATTTGATTTTTTCTGCGACAGTCAAAAGGCCGTTTCATCGATTTGGGTTCCACGTACCTTAGTAATCAATTAAAATTACAGATAGCCACTACTCATTACTGTCCCTTAAATGGGTCAGAAGAACCAAGTCAGGTACAAATGTCCTTGTAACAAGCCCGATCAGTTACTGGGATGCCGCATGCTGTGGAGCATCGAAAGAGATTAACAAAAAGACGACTTCATTATTCCAGTGCTTACTTTAGATACTGTGAGTTATAAGCTGAATAATTTTTGGTATAGACTTCGAAATCTGTTTTATTGCGTTTCCTAATATCAAGGGATCATCTGCACTTGGCTTGGCCAGGGCGAGCAAAAAAGCGTTAAATCTCTGTATTATTCTCCTCCTAGATTAGCAAATATTAATAATTTTTGTTTCGAATTGCAACAGTGCATTACTTTAACTTCCACTAAAATTTTGCGAACAACAGCCTATTTTAATCCTTAGGAGTTGTCTTTTTCGTATGAAATTTGACCGGACCTTATGATTTGAATAATTAACAATGTGAAAACTAAAAATTACCGGTACGAATTTGCTGCTCTTTGTGTTTGCTCCACAGAAGGTTTCATACATTTCATGAAATGGCCCTTAATTTTTTATTTTATTAAAATACATTGGACTAGCTCTCCTCCGAAAAGGTTTGTAAAGGCTCCGACATCCAAAATGTACAAATGTGAAAGGAAACTTCATGAACCGAATTCTGGTGGATGTAGCTGAAAGAGAGTGCCAATGCAGTCGAATTGTTAACGCATTACATCTGCCAACAACGTTGTTATTAACGTTATAATTCACAGCTAAACTTAAGCTACTTGATTGTTTGTTAGTAGTCACATTTTAACCGAGAATGATGGACGAAAGAACGTCAGTTTTCGCCGAGTCGGACAAGTTCTGACAAAGTATTCGATGTTTGCTTGTGTAGCAAACAGTTTTCCTCCTTCGATTTCTCATACAGTCTTGCTGTGCTTTCTCTGGAGGAAGAACATATATAAATATTCGACACTGGTCTGTTTGGTGAGCTGGGCAGTTTGATTGCAAACGTTTCATCACCAATCGAGGTGACTTCGTCAATGCTATATTGTGGCGAGTGTCTCGTTGCCGTATCCGCCTAAATGGGTCAACTAGTCTTCCAGTCGGTGCTTATTGGCTGCTTTTGGTGAGGTGGTAGGGTTGTGATGGTGCCCAGTTGCTTTGTTCACCTTCGTCTATTGTTGTCATGTTGTGGGCTGAATCAGCGTCCGTTTCGACTGGTTTGTGTGGATTGGTCCCTCGATCGGATCGATGGGTGTACGCGATCCAGATTGACGTGTCTGTTTATCGATTTTTCCGGGGGGTGCCAGGCTTCGAGAAATTCCCTCAAATGCTTTACTCTACCCTGGGCGATGATCCCCACGTTTTCGAAGTTGAACTTGTGACCTTTCCGGTTTTCGTGAACTGAAATTTGAGAGTGGATCGTGCCTTTTTGTTGCCAATTGGTGCTCATGGATCCATGTCCCAAGTTTCTTTCCGATTTGTCCATTGCACTGTTTTTCTCAGTCTTTGCAATCGATTTGATAGACAACGTTAGTTCGATTCCTGTCAGCTGTCGATTCTTTCGTTCTAGATGGAATCTTTCATAGGGTTTTTGTTAGCTTGTGCGTCACTTCAATTCCATGGGGCTTGTTGTCATTTCGTGCTTTGGTCTGTTCGGCGATCGCCTCTTGGTATTGTTTTTTGTTGGCGCTTCGTCTGATAAAGCTTCGAGTGTACCCTTTACGCAAAAACAGTTGAAAAAGATGCTTTTCTTCTTATTTCCTTCGATCCGCAGTGCCGCAGTGCCGCAGTGGGATTGTGCTCTTTTGAAAAGTGTCTTGATGCAGCTTCGCTTGTGGCAGCTTGTATGGTTGCTTTGAAATTGTAGGATTTGATCTGTGTGCGCGCTTTTGTTGTGTACGGATGTTTCCAGTGTGCCTGTATTTGTCCGCGTGACGAGTACGTCTAGAAACGGCAGACATGTTCTGTCCCCATAGTGAACTTGATTCTTTCGAAAACTCCGGTGATGACAGTAAAAGTTCGTTGTAATTAATATCGTGTAATGATTACGAACGTGTATCAACATAGTGTGACCACAGTTTTGGTTTAATGTTCGGCAGGATGGTCTTCCCTAGTTTCCGCATCACTGCCTCTGCAATGAAGCCAGATATTGGTAAGACCATTGTGGTTCCCTTCCCTCGTTCGTAAAACGTACCCTCGAACTTAAAGTATGTTCGCAGGCACAATTCTACTAGTTCACATACACTACTCGACCTTAGTTGTTCGCTCTACTGGTGTTCTTCTAGAAGTCCTTGTAGTGTCTGTTTTGCCAAATCTAAGAGTATTGATTTGAAAAGGGGCACGACGTCGAAGGAGATCATGATTTCATCCTCTTCAGTGTTTGTCTCGTGAAGTTTTTCCAAGGATTGCAAAGGATTATTGATTGAATGTTTATGTTCTGTGATGAGCGGTTTCAGTCGTTTCCATAGGCTTTTGACCAGATTGTATGTTGGCGTTCCCAGTAGTGCAACTATTGGTTTCAGGGGTATTCCTTCTTTGTAGATTTTCGGTAATCCATAAAATTGTGCGATGTTTGAGTAATTGGCCTTTATTATCCACCGCTTTTGCTTGCTTTCCTGTTGTTGTTCTTGTAATCGTTTTAGTGTTACGTTGATTTTCGTCGCAAGCCGTTGGGTTGGATCATCGTTGATTTTTCGATGAGTCGGCGTATCTTGTAGCAATGTTTTTCTGTCTTGTCCATAATGACTATGACCCATCCCTTGTCTGCCGGAAGAATAATTGTATCCAGTATTTCTTTCAGTTTTGCAAAGCTTTTTCTTTTGGTTTCGAGATCCTGGTCGTTTGCGTATCACGCGTCATAGCCGGGACGATTGACTGTCGGATCTTCGGTCTTGTTTCTTCAGATATTCCGGTGATCTTGAATGTATGTTCTAAATCAGCCAGCTACTCATTCTTATTGACGTCTTTAACACTGAAGTTTATTCCCTTGAATAGTAGCCAATTTTCTTCCTCGGTGATAGCCCGGTGTGACAGATTTTTAATCCATGCTTCGCACTGTGTAGTTTCCTTAGTGTATGTCAATCTTTTGAGCTTTTGGGCAGTTAAGGCCCTCCCTTTAGCCTTAGTGTTTGCTGTAAGACAATCTATGGCTGCCTCAATTTGTACTGTTCTCTGTTCACCTATTACGGAAGTGCATTCTTTTTTCTCCTCTTCGATCACCTCCGCGTAATTCTGTAGCCTTCTGTGTGCATCAGAAATCATCATACGCACTATGCGTTACCGAATTGTCTCGTAATTTTCCACGCCTCTGGATGGTTCATAGGAGGTCGGTGGTTAATGCCAGTAGGTAGGATATTGGTTTGCAGACATTCGTGAAGAAAACATAGCGGTTCGCATGGTCACTGCGGTCTTTTAGAGCTGAATAAGCGGTAGCTAAACAGACGTACATCCGTCACTTCTTCCGCAGTTTTAGTTAGATAACGGAGGTAAGAAAATGTATTCTTTTTTCTAAAACTTTTGCTTGACGGAACAGTGATCGATCAAAAATACTTACCTACTGCATAAACTATACAAAACGCTGCAGTTGAACATATGCCTCCTAAATTTCTGCCAACAGTCCTATTAGACCCAAGACATTATTAAATTTCCCGTGAATTTTTCACCCTCGAATTGTCCCTATTAGTTGCAGTCTTTAACTGGAGACCCTTTTCTTTTTCTGAGCTATTTCTCAATACTTCAGAACAAGTAGACACCAGAAAGTCTCAGTGGTTCATTGCACTCAGTATTTGGGATAACCAATCCGTCGAAGAGAGTGAATCAAACCGATGCCCGTAGTATAGCAGTGTTAACGTTTTAAAAACACTAACTCTTATCTGTATCTAATGCGATTCGAGATTTGATCTTTAAACTCATAGGTTGAAGGTGGTAAAAGCGACAGAAGACCCTTCCACATGAGTAAGATAAATGCATGAGTACGAATCACTGAGAAAACACAAGTTGGCGAACAAGCTCCTTTTCAATGTGCTTAGTGGTAATTTTCAAGGAATTGAAACCCAAATGTGCCAGAACGATCATCAAAATTTGGCTTCATTCTAGTTGTTCTCCGTGGCAAAAATCAAACTGGCATCTGCACAAGCAGCTGAGGTTATAACATTTATTTCATCAGTAACTCAGTGTGCACTTTCCTTCCTAAGCGGAAGGGAGGGAGGAGTTATTTCGTGCTAACTGTTAGACGCTTTGATTCCTTCAGATCTGAGCGGCTAACAAACGTTGGTGATGACAACCCAATAACATCCGAATCTGCTCAATAAGTAGTTCGTTCTTTTGATTACGATGGCAAATCGTTCACGGTTGTGGCTTATGAATGCGAATACTGCCAGTTCGTGTCTTTCTTTCACAAACAGTCACTTATCTTCTTGATGACCCAAGGCTGCCCGAATTTTTCATCTGGAAAGACATGCACGTTGTCATTCCAGTAAAAAAATTGAAGAATGATAGCGAGGAAAAAATCACCACAAACATGCAGACTGGTCAGCTGTGTGTAAGGTATTTGCTTTGCACGATATAATGCTTAGCCCATTATGGAAACCTCATTTTCGCATTTTCCGAAGTACGACGGGATTGAATAAAACGTACCAGAACATATTTTCCATAATTAACGCGACGATTGCACATGCATTCTGTAACAGCCATGAAGCCAAATGCTAATCCGCGTTTTTTCATCTTCAACAAGGCTAGTGATATTGGAGAACCTAAGCCGCGGAGAAGAAAGTGAGTCAAACGTGCCAAGTAACCAGTAGATTGAAAACTCTGATGTGTTCAGACGGTTTAGAAGAATCTGAAATCAATGGCAATCTGTTGTGCTCATAATACATCATGCATGAATATCATTCAACCCATCAGGCAATACTGTTGTTTATATCAACCAAACCGGAACAAACTGTCCTAAAACATATCTGTGATTACCTGTAATTTATGAACTTTGAATTACTATACGAAATTCGGTCAATAAGGTAAAAAACGGATTCAAATTACCTGTAAGTACTGGATTGGCTCCAAACCATGTTACGAAAACGAACACAGTGAAGAGACTAAAACAAAAAAGAAATACGTTCGGGTTGTGTTTAAAGCTGATGGGTTTATATTACAAAATTGGAGATATTCAGGTTAGTGGAATCCGTTCCGTCCAATCGATCTCAAGGAATGTTTCGATTTCACGACCGCCTGGCATCGCGTTTCTCAGTGTTTGTTTGTCTGTGGAGGGCAGTGCAAAACTTTGCCGGACTGCATCACGTGACTCGCACATAAACTCACCACAATACCATCGGTAAGTTGGATGCTGATGTCGTGCACAGTCAGCTAAAAACGATTCGCGCCTCGTAATGACCACATTGTCCTGGGTACGCGCGCGTGAATTCGACTATTGCAGAACCGTGCCAATTCAGTCGGGAAGCAACTTTTAGCTACATTTAATTTGAGTGCAATCAATCCACACGGAGCTTTTTTCTTTTTAAACCCAGTAAGTGTCCGCTGCGTAATAAGGTGTTCCAGCTTTCGGATGTATGCAGAAAACTTCAACGGAACGGGCTTAAAGAATTCGTGCAACAAGAACTGAAATCAAACTCATGAATTACCCATCACCTCCGACACAAATGACACCAAGGGTGGGAAAAACATCCCAGTTTGCAGAGTAGGATAATTTCCAGGTTTATTCGGGAACAGGAAATGTGTTTTGCATACCAGAGATCTCCTAATCAACTGGCTTTATGTCTCCAAAGAAAATCTTAAGTATATGGGTTACGCACATTTTTACGTTTATTTCCTAAAAACGTATCTTTTGAATTGGGATCAGAGGAAACAAGAACATCGGCTTTGTATTACATCAAAGGATTCAGGAGTTATTCGGTGCTCCTCAAATAAGAACAAACAGCAGGCTAGTTCGAAAATCGAGGATTTTCATCAAATTCGTTTCTGGTGCTTTTCTTACTGGTACCCTCTTTAATCCAAGGCAAGTATAAACTTGATCGGGTTGTGCATTCTAATTTTGCTTGATTGTGCCAGTTGTTTGTTTCAAATGACGTCACACGGCACGTGAACTTGGCCGTTCAATGGATCTCACATGCCGAACTTGTTGCTCTCTTGCATGGAAGCTTTTTCGCATTTGGCAATAACTTCACCCTAACAAGTGGTCTTACCGATCCAAGTTTGAGAATTCGCGAGTTTGTAGCCAAAGAACGGCTCAGTTTTTGCAAACATTTTGCCTGATCCCTTTGCAGACAAAGCAAACGGAGTGATTTGTTTAAATCCTTCTCTTAACCTTTTCCGCGTGCTTGTTATTCCACGATCTATAAATCACCCTACTTCTCACATATTTGATTGCGGTAACTTTCTTTCAACTCCGTCATTTCGATTGTCTAAATTTAACAGGTCACATGATTTTTTTGTACCTACCTCTTCACGCGTATAGGACTAATCTGGCTAAAACATGTTTAAGTGAGTGATGCTCTACTAAATCTTGTAGATGATGGGCTTGATGAGAATACAGTCGATGTGAGTTGAATCTACTAAACTCGCTGCTCTTCATTATAGCTACTAATCATTGTCAAAGATAACATGAAATTTCTTCAGAAATGATGAGTTTAGTCTAACGGATCCATGAAAGTTGCGGTTAGTCGTACATGCAAATCATTTGATGCCATTCGACACAGCTTCACTGGAGCCTGCATGCACAATCAGCCATCAGAATTGTGAAGACGCTAGAACTTGAATTTCAAGTGTGTTTCAAACCCCATTAGCTCATGAGTATTCCGCCCATCTGGATTCTTTGTACCTGTGTATAAGCTCCTGGTTTGTAAATAACCAGCTACGCTATGGGCTTTTTGTATTCACTTTCGCAGTTTGAGTTCTCTTCATTCCAGTGCGCATTGGTAGTCCGTATCCGTCCCAAATTGTCGGTGACCGAATCCCGTAAAAATACTTCAAGTACGAACACTCCAGAATTTGACTTCACTGTCTTCTGGCAAATGAAAAGATCTAAGATTCTTTCATGTTCGGTAACAGTTGTCTGTCGATTAACAGACACCAGTGATAAGCTTTTGTCACCCATCACAAATAGTGCAGCCGTCCTACCGGAAACGGCTTGCCACTGCAATGTGTAAACCAAAGGATTACACGAAGTGAGTCGCTTGTCTTTTATCTATTCACCAGTGTTAAAGACAGTTCGCGTCCATGAAGCGAAATCACTGAAAATTATTAGAATCCAACTTCAGAAAAAGGTCCAAGAGAATTTCACACCTGCCTGTGAATCTCGTACTTCGTTGAGCCCAGTGATATAGGAGCGCTGATCATCGTTTTGATTACCTCGTCGGTTTTTTGAAATCATATAGTGGCAGTTTCTTAAACCGTTCCCAATAAGATGTGGAAACTAAAAACATTTGGAGACAAAAACCCAGGAAAGTTTCCATTTTTGTAAACTATTCACACTTTCAAAGTACATTGCATATGTATTTATAGAGATTTTTACCCACGCTCAAATCTCTAGTCTTGTACGATAGTGCCTTGCCTTCACTGCATCACCAGGGGCAGTTCATTTAGTCCTACTTAAATCAGCTAACCTCCCCCACATGACGAGATCCTATCGCTGTCAGAATGACATCGGTCTATCACGTGAGACAAGTCAGCAACTCAAGTGACCGCAGATTTCACAGTAGTGTTCATAAATCGATTTTCTCATCATGGATTCCCTAACCAGTTCGGTTTGACGAGAACACCGTCATCGACTTGGCAGATAAAATGTGATCCCATAGAAAATAGACAGATGGTAAATCTATCAGATACACAACGTACAGCACTGAACGTGGAGACTTAGACTTCTCTGTGGATGGTGAACAAGTGTGCACGTGTCCCATTTTGCAAACATCACGTAACGCTTAAGCTGGTAAAGATTCACCGGAACAACTAAGAATGGCTGCCGACGATTTTATTTTTAGTTCTTTCGTCTAAATAAGAAAATGATTTTTGGAAGTCGTTTTTTAGAAATACAAGATCATGCCCAGTTGTTCGCATGAAGTGTGCGACCCGAAACCAAGCGCAGTATGACAGAAGAGTGGTACGGTTTTGTTGGTTTATGTCCATGTTCTTTCCGGAAGTCTAGTTGGCCAAGGTAACATCCCAGCAGTAAATGCCACAGGTTGACAATTCAATTTATCCGCACTATTCTAATTAGTGCTCTAGTCTAGTGTACTTCAGTGTATGTGTGAGTGCTCGCGTCCAGAGTAGGTACCATTCATGAGGGTCGAGGGTCAAACATTTAGCTCCACTGTCACAAACGCTGTGCATTTGAATCAGAATGGAGCGGTGATCGATAAGGTCGTAAATGGTCCCGAGAATTGTTAAATGAGGTCTGTGCAGAGGCCAACACCTACCGAGTTCACGAGTGTGCTACCACAGATTCTCTGACTGAGTCTGCCGCAGTGACTGACAACAGTCAGGATGGTACAGTAAGCCTAATTATTTCACACTAAAATGTAAATCATTTCCAGGACGGGGCCTGCGACCAACTGTGGGCCGACGAGGATGGAAGTAATCGGTTGTGGGGGAACTGCCAGTATGAGTGGTGATCTTCATCTGAGTTGGGCAATTTTTGAAGCCTTGCAACCTACGTAGAATACGTTGAAAATCGTAGAAAAGAAGCACATCAGCCGACCAATGCCTTCTTCTTATTCTCACAAGATTAGACATCATCATCGCTCATTCTGTTCAGCAGTTTGTTCAAGGTGCAAGATGTGTTGTCTTATTTATCCTTCAACAGTAAATTGGGCAGACCGAAAAATGATGATGCGGTTTTAGGCACCAGCACCCACGTCGGTTTTGTGGTCTCCTATCATGCACTTAATTGCACACGCATTATACCGTGATATAAAATAACCTAAGTTCGCTCATTTTTAGCTACACGTGATAACCCGCAATTGCTTTGATTCCTAGTAGCGATTTACAAGAAGGAAGTTTTGTGAAAAAAATTATTAGAAATATTTTCATTCGGCTTTTAAAGACAAGAGGCCATCTTAAAAACAGAACCCTTGAGCCGTCACAGAATAGCGGAACATTGAAATATCTGACTGGGAATGGCAGATACTTGTGAACGAGCCTGTTTCGCTGATTCCTATTCATGGTTAGCTTCGTATGGACCAATTCGAACCAGTGCTATCTAGAAGACCTTCCACATGAGGTGTACGGTCGTTGCCATTACGTACCCGGCCAAGCGATAAATGGTAAGTGGCAGGTGGATCCGGGGAGAATCACATGATAATTTATGGCAGCTAACTTTGCTGGATAGTCATCTTCCTTGTTCGGTCGTTTCTTCATTCCAATTATCCTGCTGTGGGGTGAGCCATTTGGCTTTGACAGTTTCGTCCATTTGATGTTAAAATAACTGAACTACTGGGGCTATTATTATTATTATTGCAATAATCAGAATTTATTTTCCTCGAAATAATTTCTAGTTTTTTTCCTGGTGTCTACTAGGAGCACAGTGTTTTAGGTAAAGGGTCACCGACGTTGACAATTTGCCAGTTGGGGCTGAGACAGAGAAGATCCGCGGCGGTGGTATTCGAATCCGGAGAAATCACGTTAAAAAGACCGTTTCACCATCGAATGAGTTTGGACCGACTTTCTGCCACTGCACGATATGAGTACAATCACCAAACTATGATTAATCATTCTCCAACCATTAGTCAATTTGTACAGATATATCATACAAATCCTGACAGATTTCGATCACTTGTCATGGGATCATAGCGAACAGTCCTCCACTAACGGACGCGGACTTGTCTCCCATTTGATAATGGTCAGTTGTATGTGTAACCAGAAGACCCTGTCATGGGTGATTCGTTGATTAATAGCAGACTGCAGCCGTCTCACTTTTATCGGCAGCTACGTGATCACTGTTTCGGAGGGAACCAGCCTTGGAAATATGAAGAAAATAACAGGCAATGTGGCAGCCATTACCAAAATGATCGGATTCGCAATTTTCGAAAACGAAAGACAAATTAGAGAGGTAACCTGGACCAGCGTACTCCCCCAAGCGTTGCTTGTCAGCAAGTTGATGCTTACTTAGTGCGATGCACTCTAATCGTAGTCACCATGGTAATCGTCAGTCACTTCTCACTTGCTTGCAGTTAACCCTCCGTATACCACTAGGGTAATAATTATCAGGCATACATTTTCGTCCCAAATGCCTTTTCGCTTTTTCAATTTTTCAAAACAAACGCCACGTTCACTATCAATTTTAGCCTTTATTCGACCGAATGAATCGAAGGTTAAATCGATACAGCGATGCCAGCAGCATTCTTGTGTGAATATGTTTTGCCGTGCATGCTTCTAAAATTTGCTCCAATCGAAAAAACATATTTTCCGTCTCCGGTGCACGAAGGGGTTATTAGCTGTTCTATTTCACACATGCCAATCGGCATAAGTCAATTTTTGTAAAAAAATATTCGGACCATTCATTGCACAAAGTAATCAGAACAATTCCTACTCGAATGATGTGGCAGAATAGACCCGATCGACCCTCGGACCCAGCCCGGATGTCAGATGATCAGTGGGCAATTTATTGTTAGGTCCTGAACTCTAGTTGTACATTGTCGTGCACCCTTTAATTTCAACAAACCATCACGGCCAATCAGTGATTCCGAATGATCTAGCATACCTGTCACAACAACACATTTGGATCATCCTTCAAACTAGTCCTGGTAGTTGTGTACAACTGCACATTTTTAGTAAATAACACAAGTCAGATATCAAGTGCCATCATTTACTCGACCAGTCAGGCATGTATAAATGGAATAAATGGCTCGTTCAGCATAGTTTTCTTTCATTGTCATACCACTATTAACTGATGAAAACAGTTTGCTACTTCACACTCCGTCATTAGTTATCACATGTTCTTTTCAGGTATCCCTAACTCGAATTTTTAAATAATTAGGATGAACTATTGAATCATCTGTGAGTTGGTGAGTGAATGAGAGCAGACGAATGCAGCATTAGAAAGCAATTTAACCTCTTCTTCCTCTTATTCGGATCGCCGCTTTTTCTAGATATGGTTGTCAGGCAAGAGATGAAAATGGGAACGCAAATGCAGGGTTTATTAAATGAACATATTTTGATTAAAATCTATCTCAATGGCACGAGCTAGATGCACAATTCATCCCGTTAGAACCACAAAGTGCACGTTTGGAAGTTCATCCGGGAGGAAGAAAAACAGTTGCCGACAGAAGCACGGTTGGTTTGAATTTGTGGGAAACCAACTGGATGTCCCGTGCGCATCGGAGACAAAGTGGACTGGTTGAGAACATCCAGCTGATTGTGGTCTAGCTTTAATCGTGTGCATCACTAAGGCCTTACTGTGAGCATAATGCGTAACACAGAATGTAAGAACCCTCAGCTACATCTAATCCGTAGACACGAAAATAATTTAGATATGGAGATATGTAGATTGGTCACAGTGTGCATGTAAGCATGAGGGAATTTGATGCTGGTATACAACACTAGCTTCTGTTCACGGTGAAAACAGTTTTTGGAAATTTATTTTACGTCTTTTTCGAATAAGAAAGCAGGCAGAAGTTTGTTCACATGAATTCACCCTCCGGGCCATGATATTATTCGGCTATCTGACGCTTTGATATGTCTGCGTTTTTGATTTGTCCGACTTTATCCCATTTTCGAGATTCCCGTGAAACATTTCATGAGCAAACACACACGGTTTTCTGTGATAAACCCTTTCTTCTGGAAACCTAAGGTTATTTCAATCTAATTGCTAGAAGTTCTGCTTCAGATGCAATATAACAAAAAGGAAACCACATCTTTAATGGTAAATGATCTCGGTAAGCTGAGTCAATGCTAAATTTGGCCAGCCGAATAGGACAGTGCCCGCCGAGATGATCGATCGTACCGATGACATTCGTTTACAAAGGTCACGATATTCACAGCTAGACCATCGATGGTCACATGGTAACATGTGATCTATTTTCAAGTTTAATTTTCAACAATCAGCTTCTTTGGGTTTCGTGCAATCATTCAATCCGGTTTAGCATGTTTATAGAAATTTTCGGGCTGCTTCTAGTCATAGCCTTTCCAGGTACCTTCTACTAGATCTTTTTTTGATTCCTAGCTCCATTCGTTTTGCTGCGGTCCAATGAACACAGTCTGAACGAAGGAGTCCCGGAAACGCCTCAAGGATGCTGAAGTATTTTAAGCCCCCTTCTCTGTAGACGAGACATGGAAAAGCTGAAGTAAAAAGCGACCAGGCTTTTTTCCAATGTTTTTTTTTCATCATAGGTAACACAAATTTGATGATCATTGCAGGCAGTGAATAAAAAGGCTTGAGAATATCTCGTGCCTGATACGAAGTTGATTAGGGAGGCTGAAAAGTAGTGATTTGAATAATGTGCCCGGAAACATTTCGTTCCGTCTTCAAAAAGTACCGTCGCGGCAATCACCATGACAAACATTCCAACCAACCTCTTTTATCCCCCATCATAACGTTGGACGGTGTTTGGGGTTTTATCACCGGATAAGCGTTCTTCCTGACCTTAAAAATAATTGCCCTGACTACGGGAAGCATTAGGTGAAAGTGCGGAGAAATGTTCCTTGTTGGATTGCACAAATCAATGATTTTGGTTTTTTCCTTCAATAGTAATTCGTTTTTTTTTGTATACTAATTGCGTAGCCCGAAATTCAATTCATCAAACACTATTACTGCTGCCCCCGCAACTCATCTACCCCAACATACATGGGAGAAACCAATCACTCACTGTCACATGACATGGCAAATCGAACAGTTGGTAGCTTCGTAGCGGCATCGATTTTTCACACACCAGGATTGCAAAACCATTGCCAGACGTGTGATGCTGGCACGCATGTAACTAAGTTTAGAATTCCGTCGGGTTTTCAGCTTGTAAGAAATTTTAGACATTTGTTTCAATGGCACTCAGAATACCGTTTCAGAGGAAACTTCACTAGACTAATGACAATCAGCCATCATTGATGTACACGTTAACTGGTCACAATTTACTTCGATATTTCATCCAATTTCCAACCGATTTTGAACCGTATAAGATAGAGTTGAATCAATCATGGACCTAATGGGTTTGAATTGCATCAAACTGGCGAAGCTTGTATGAAAATCAGACTTGGCACAGTGAATGAGTTAAGCGCGCGTCAACATTGTTTAGTCAACACGATATCAACTAGGGAGTAATTTTTATCTCCAGTACTGAGGACGAAGTAGCACAAAATATCTGAAACTGTGTAGATCATCCACAAATGTTCAGAGCTGGCTTAAGCACGACCACCTAACAGGAAATCAAGGGTCAGGCAGTGGTCAGTTTAGGTGACGGTAAAATTAAAGTGGAGAACTTCTCGATACTTCAGCTCCATACAATTTAATATGTGCGATTGTACATAAGGTGAACTTAGATTATTTTAACGGCGACGAATATCGAGGAAGATCGCAATTAATTACGGTTTGCAGATCAATAAATCGTAAAACATGCCGCTGTGGAATGAAACGCATGAAAGGCTGTGATTTACTTCCCTACACGGTGCCTTCCTCGGTGAACCAATGACTTCGAGCTGAAAATCGGGTTTAGCGCTCAGAGGTGATCGCGGGTGAAATCGAGTTCCTGTAACGAAAGGCGAAATGTCCTGTGATGCACTGAATACCCAAGGTGATCAAGCCCGGTTTATCATACACTGATACACTAAGTTCGCACTTACATAATTTTTTTGAAATCATAATTCACGTGGTCTTCACACTTTACGACGCTTTAATGGAGAGGAGTGTTTTTTTACAGAGACAATACATCAGCCACCATTGGACATCTGCGCTTGATTCACACAACCCCATATATTTCGTCCTGCTTTATCCCCACCGTTACAGACGAAATTATCTCCTGGTTGATAATCAGGGTTGGAGTGAACCAGTAACTCTTCCGGTGTGTCAGGTATGGTTTTCACACCCTTCCTCTTCTTTGACACAATCCATGTCTATTAGGACGATGATCACATCATTTGCACCTCACACGACCCAAAATCGCTTGAAAATTGAAAACAAACTTCATAGTAACCGTTTAACTGATCCAGGAAGCCTCGCGTTCTTTCTGCTAGTGAGTAATACGTGCAAATCGGTGAAAAGACGACCGATTTTGTGTGACACGTACGTAGGAATGTACATAATGAGTAACAGCAACCGTGAAAACAGTTTTTTGATACCGACAGCGCTTAGTTCCTTTGGTGATGCAAACCTACTACATTGGCAGTCCAACGGTGGTTCTGTGTCTCGCGTTCTAAGAGGTGATCCTCACTAGCGAATGAAAAGCCTCTGGAGATTCACCGAGATCACTAAAAAAGATTCACTACTGCACAGGCTTCTTAAGATTCGAATGAGATCTTGGCACCACTTCTTGTGCAGTTTACATCATACTTCTTTCAGTACACTCATAAAAGCCGTACTTGCCTATGAGCAGCTGTAGATAGGGATGAAGGACAGTCTCAGTTTGGAGCTTGCAGCAATTATTTCCAGTAAGCACAGAAAAGTGGAACAAACTTTTTTCGCCACTGGACTCAATAAACCAGGAAAATGTTCTTGCCGGGACCATCACTTCCTCTTTTCATACTGCAACTTAAGGACTATGAGTTGTCATTTCATCTTTCGTAGCCTGTGACACCTACTGAGCATTAGCTCGCGTCCTACTCTGTGTTTGTTGACTATTTCCGATCAGGTCAATTGTGAACATCCTCGTGAAGATTAATTTTTCTCGTTTGAAAAATCCCACAGAACACATTGAGAACAACACAACGTTCATTATTCTCCAATTTTGACATAAAGATATCAGCAAACAATGGCCCCATTGCCACTCCGTCCTTTTGCCGGTATATTTCACCATTGAATTGAAATTGAACATTTTTGGTGCACACAAAGAGTAGCTGTTTCAGTTCATCCAATGGGATCCCTATGGAGATGTTGTTATC
>LUCM01002908.1:0-11049 GCA_008360955.1 Fasciolopsis buskii | reverse complement strand
TAACGCATTGCAACACCTAAAAAGATCTTCCAATCCATCTAAAAGAGGCAATCGTGTTGGCTGACAGGCAGATCTTAAATGCACCCTTCCAGCTAACATATACATTCCGGATTTGTTGAGTACCAAAATCCACTCGCTGTTTAAGAAAGCGTCGGATCTGTCTCTCGCACTTCAATCATCGAGCCATGTTCACACTTGTGACATTTGCATACACGAAACATCGCCGAACCCGGACATGAATGATTCACTCGTGTCGATAGACAGCTTCACACTTCATCGGCAGGACCGTGTTTCGGACAAGTTGAAGACTGATGTTGGTGTGACAACATGCATAAACTCATTCTAGTGTGGCAAGTCCGAGGTTATTTATACGTGTTCGCTAAACGGAATTGAGTGTCTCGTGACACAGTGTCATTTCAGGTTTTCTCGCCAGACCAGCACTATCATAACGAATTCATACATTACCCATGTTAGCTCGCAACACAATATCACGTTTTTTTTCGACTTTCTTCTTGCATGACTTCACTGATGTGAAGGCCAATAGTAAAGATAATGGGTGAAAACTTTCCAGTTTAAAGGGACCGGTGTTCAGGCGGTGACCAAGCGGATAGGTTCGTGGCGTTTGAACGTGAGAGTCGCGGGTTCGAATCCTCCTAGTGCCGGTCAAATTCCCCACTTTGCAGCTCGCTGTTGGCCGCGGCCCTCTTCCAGGAAAACGATGTACATTGTTATTTCATTAATAAAGGAAGTAAGAGATGAAAGATAAAGAGTATTGTAAAAGAGTGAAGGGCGAACAACGCTACTGTCTGTGTCAGAGACAAAGAAAGTAAGCAGATTCATCCTAGGCAGATACACTGTTACTGAACCATTATCCATCGAAAAAATGGTTCATGGAGAACCTACCCGACTTCCCAAATCAATGAAAGCGAGTGAGCAATTTGCATGTGCTTGAGGAGATTCGAAAAATATGTAAGGCAGCTCACTTCAAGTTACGAAAGGTCCAGATATGGGAAGAAGCGACCAGGAAAAGTCGAACAAGAATTGACCCGGTCCATATTCAGTGGAACAAACAACAGTCACAACAAGTCAGGAGCGAATAAACCAAGGGTAACGGCGACAGGTCGGATGTAAGTAAACGGATAGACAGACTAATGGTAGTTCACTTTTATTCGATCCGTTTTCAACCAATTATCGTAAATTTCCCAGTCAGAGAACAACCTAACAGGAGTCCACAGACAACGGACATATGGACACATACAGCACAGAACGAATACGTGGAACGGAAATTAGCGTGGCCATGGCACGGAGACCCCAAACCGGCAGAGTTAGACACATGGGATTCGCGAGACAAAGAAAGCGAGTGGAGAGGGGACTTTTGTTAAAAACGAACAAAGGTCAAAGAGCTGAATCGGGAATGACGTCATTCGAGAGACCTGTACATTTAAGGTTCAACGAAAGGTCATCTCCTGACCTATGTTGAGGTTGTTCGGGTGAATGACAGACTTGGTTGATTTATTAACCAGAATAAATTAACAGATGAACGGGATCAGCGTGAAGTGCCCATGATAATTTTCTAAACTTGTTCCCGATTCCAGTCCACATTTAATTCATAACTGGGATTTACACTAAAACAATCAAACTGTGATTAGACTGCCTAAAGTTTATAGTTGTGGGCATAAAATTTGTGTATACATGTTGGATAGTTTATTGGTTTTTATCAGGCATATAAGTGCTGATCCAGATCTCGTTTTAATCAGGTGAATTTGCCGGCGAATAATTTACGGTGTTCCGTCACAATCACAAATTTTCCCCCAAGATTAACACATGGTTTAATTGTCCAAGCAGTTCACTCGCGAGCAACAGTTCAGTTTTACATCCAGTAACCTTCTACCACCATGTTAGGGTTTTTGATTCCTACTTCACAGAACCGACTTTCCAAGAAAGAAAACGAGAAATGACGAACGACTGATTACAAAATAATAAGCGGAAGAAATATGTGGAAGGGGAAAGATCTTGAATACGAGGACGATACTGAACCGTGGCATCTGTTGCTCCAACCGCAACTAAGGAGGATCTCACGGGCCCAACTTGGTGGTCGAACTAGACCTACTCCAGCCAGTCCTCTAATTGGAGTTTTCATATATCATTGATTGGCTACCCCCACCTACATTCCAACCATTTCCTATCTCGGAAAACAGCATACAACGATGCAGTCGTTCTGTGGACATGCACAAGTAATTTCCCAATAATCTCAGTCTAGCCTCAAATGACAATCAGCAGGTCCGTTGGTTTTTGATTTTCCCATGCTCCAGGGGTAAGTCCTAACGACCGCCTTATTAGTCAAATGTATATTACGAATCGCTTCAAGAGTCCGTGATGTGTAGATTGATACTGATAATATTTTTATCTTCTCCAAAGTTGACAGTCCAACCGCCAGTGTTTGTTTTTTGGTCACCTATGTTGAGTAGTAGTCCTACCACTAAATTTGAAATAACCTTCTACCAGCAATGGAACATTCAAAAGTGTACGTTTACTTCGAACTTCCGGAATTTGACCCTGAAATGTTCCGACTAGTTTTATTTCATGATGGATCAGAGGAGGTGCAAGCATTCGTTCTGTTACCGAAGCCTAATCAGCGTAACAATCAGCTTTAACACTAACGAAATTGGCATTAGTTTAGTTTTCTGAACAAGCTCGTTAGATTCTCACTAGAAACTCACTTGAAGCGTTAGGAGCGTGAATGGATGATAAGTCTATTTAAGAGTCGCTTGGTTATTCGTCGGGACATTTTCGTCGGCCAGGCTAGGCTAACCTTTACAAAGAGGACACAAACCCCGAAAATACTGATTTTTCTTCTCAGTAGTAGTATTTGCTCCCTGGCAAAATGTGTTCATCCATCCATATGCGAAACTGCTGACAAGCTCGTTAGACATTCAAATCTATAATTTCGGCCTCAAATCGATCCGATTACTTGCGAGTTCATATGCTTCGTCGATGGGTTTTGTCTAACTGTGGCCAGTTTAAGCAACACAGCTCTATCTTGGACGATGATGAGGGGTGTGAGCTCTAAATACTAATACTGATGATGGCAACGCTTTATAGTTGTTCATCCTGAACTGCAAAGATTACTAGATTTCAAAATCTATGAATAAATCTGAGATCTTTGGTAATTTTACTAGTCAGAAAGTGATGGTTTCATTATGACTCTGAGAGATGAGTGGATGAGTCATCTTTTGAATCTGCGAAGTCGGTTGCACGCCAAATGTACAGGCGTCTGGATTGCTTTGGGGGAAATCTCCATTCAAATGAGTGACCATACTTCCTTCACCAGAGGATCAAAATAATTAATGACATTTCTTGATCGCGCTGTTTGGATCATCCTTTCCTAATCTCCAGGCTTGCATGGAATTTGTTTGTCCGGTTCACATTTCGACTCTGTGTTATCTCAACGTGGCGCTTATTCGTCCGTCTTCCTTTCTGTTTACGTGACAGTTGCTTTCCCAATCTTCTATGCTTCGGCTCTCCTTTACCACGGTCACTGGTCCTGTACTGTGCCAACCGCCAACCCTTTGTTGATCACAATAAATTCCATCGCTATTATCCTTGATAGTTAGCATGCTTACACTTTGTCGTATAAATGTCTCGCCCTCCCTATCCACCTCGTACTTTCTGTGCTTCTCTCTTCTTACTAGTTCGTTTTCGATCGTGTATCCGTCTACCGTTGGGGCATAATGCGGCTTGCTTCACAATCATCAGTGTGTCCACCTCATTGGTGTTGTTTTAAAGGCTATCCATTGTGTACTGTTGCTTGCAGCGGCGTAATAATGAACTTGATATGGTTCACCTTTCTAATAGTATATGTAGAATACCTCCCCTAGGGTTTTCCGTTGGTGATCATAGGCGTGTAGCCAATGAGTCACTCAGTAACGGGAAGAGACTCCGCCACACTACGTAATCTACAGCTTCGCCATTCCTGCGGACTTATAGCGCCTCCCCCGGTTTACAAAATCATAAAAATCATTTTCTAGACATAGAACCAAGGTTGTACCCGTTTCGATTTGAACAGTCTTAAACAGATCAGTCAGCAGACAGTTAGCTGCCCCTCAGAAATGCATCATTGGGTGGTCGTACGAATCGATGCCAGTGTTTTGACTATCAGCCCATCTAGCGCCAGAAATGGACTTTGCTTTTTAGTTTTGGTCCTGTAAAGTGCTTCAACGTTTCGAAACGAAGCAATCACAGTCAGCTTAATAACTGGATCGCTGACTCACTTAACAGACTGCAATCAGTCAAGGTACAACATAAGTCGCCGATCACACAGAACCGCGACCATCGTTAGCTTTCAGGTTAATCAGTTTGAGTAGGCGATTCGCAACGAATAGTTGATTGGCTGAAGCACACTTATTTAGCGAACCTGGTGTCATTCGGTTGTAGCACATAACCATATATGTTTCTCGGTCTCGCGGAAATTATCCCACCGCTTGTTATCAGCTCCACTACCTCAGCCTCCGTTGATTTCGCTGACGTAAAAAACGCCAATACCCCAATGCCTTCGAACGCCCTATCAATTCGAGAGGTCCAACGATAGGTCACGACAAGAATCGATTCAAAAAATAAACCTCGCCACCCAACTGAGCGGGCGCCTATGACTGAATGCAGCAGTTTTTTTCTCCCAATTTTTTTGAGAATAACAACTACCCTGAAAAGATGTAATATTAAAAAGGACCATCATTGCACAAAAAAGTTTCGACAATGAATCAACCCAAGTCCAATCATATCGATCACGGGGTAAAACAGTTGTACAGTACCTTCTCATGGTTACCTTAATCGTTTTGCGTTTTCCAAACCTTATTACTCGTATATCTTTCAACTTATATCATCTGATGTTTTTCGGGAGCGGCTGTGGGTTGGTGAGTGTGTGTGGGCGGCGAGGGGTGGCGGAGCCGTGCGGTATAAAGGAGTGGTCGGTGAGCGAGGAGCGGTGGGGGGGGCTGGTGGTTGTGTGGGTGCACCGGCCTGATGAATGGAGGCGCTAGGTGACTATCCCACCCAACATGAGTCCAACAAACTCCCTAAACTAGGGACTCTGGTCTTTCAGTTCGGGGGACAAATTATTTGTCGATTCCGGCCAGTCCTTGCCGGTGTGATTTTGTATTGCACATGTATAGGAATTCCGCGTACAACAAAAGAAAAATGTGGCGGGTGCGGGTAAAAAATGTGAAATATGAAAAAAATTGATCACTTGTCATCACTTGAAAAGGAGAGGGGGGGTGTGAGAGAAAGACTCGAGAGGAGCACAGCAAGAAGGCAGCATCGGGAGGTGGGGGATGGGAGGTTCGGTGGTGGCTCGAGGAATCGCGGGCCTAAAACACGATCCACAACGGTTTGTGCAAAGAGTCGGGTGGCTAATATGGAAGCATGTTGCGGGATCCAGAGTGGATATGAAATATAGTTCTAGGGGTTGGAACGAAAAAACGGCGATCGTGTTGAAAATATGGGGAGGGGGAGAGACGCATTTTGAGGGAAGATCTTGGGTGGGGTTGGCGAGAGGAGGGGGCGGGTGGGATGAGTGCTGAGAAGTAAGTGTGTGGCGGGGAGCTGAGAGGCTAAAATTTCTACATTCTGATACACCGGCGTGTAGTCACATAACTTACAGGAACACATTTCAGTGCTAAAAGGCTTGTGGTGTGGGCGAGGTTGGGGTGGTCCAAGGACACACGGTTAATTTAATCTCAGCGAAGGAATTTTAGGAGGGGGTGGCGTGGTGTGTCTAGAGTAAATGCTGGGAGAGAGGGGGTAGGGGTGATAAGGTTGGACTAGAACCTAGGGTGAGACAGGAAGGGATAAGGAAAAAAATTGGGCAGGGAGTTGCATAGTTAGGACAAATCGGAGGAGGTAGCTTGTATTTCCAGCGGGATGTGGGGTTAGGTGCGGGCGGAGAGGGCGGTTTCCTGGGTGGAATGTGGAGAATGGGATATCTGACCGAAGGCGGTGGTGCGGGGGGAGTTGGGTGGGTGGGGAGCACAGGGTTTTGAGAAAGTATGAGAGAGGTGGGTTCGCAGGGCTTGAGCGAGGAGTTTTTGGGGAGGGGCGAGAGTGATTAGGGCACGCTCTTAGGATATTTTGGCCCACAGAATGGAAAAGGTCGACCGTGGGGCAAAGTATTTTTTGAAGTGATGGGAACGAACGTTTCGGCGGTGAGGTAGGGCAGGGAGCGTTGATGAGAGGAGGAGAGGGGAGAGAGGAGAAGGGGATGAAGAACAGACATGGCGCAGGTTTAGAGTGTGTGTGAGATTAAACCCTGGGTGTCGTGCAGAACGGGAGTCGGTAAACGAACAGGGAAGAGTGGGAGGGGTGTTGGGAGAGATCTAGTATGGGAAGGTGGAAGAAGTCTGGTTGGTGTACGGGAAGGGAACGGGGCGTTGGAGGGTGTAACATGATCAGTTTACTTAAACAGATGACAGAGTGAGCCAGTTGATGGGGTTATGGATGTCGCTTTTTGAGTTTGCTAGGTGTATTTATCTTCAAATTAACAAAATGCACACCTAAATGTTATATGCCATAATACTGGGTCATCGGAGACTCTGCACCAAGCCCACGCTAGGTATCGACGTGTCGTCGGACTGCTGGAAACGTGTGGACGATGGAGTTAAAATAACCGGGTTTCAGTGTCTTGATTCCCCATAGCAACAGGGACAGATTCCTCTTTATTGAAAAATTCTAACCAAATTCCACTTCGTTATATATATTCGAATGCCTCAAAGGTGTCAGAGATGGGTGTCTCAATCCCCGAGCTGGCTACTGTTTATGGATGACTTTCAAAGTTTCTGCGAATGGCCGGCTTCTCAAATAGCTTCTTTTGGGGAAGTCTTACGCAATGTCTTCTCTTAACGGAGGGGTTTTTAACTACTATGCCACGACGAATGCAAAATCACGGTGCTCTTCACAAGGTCATTAGTAATTGGCCTAGGGAACATGGCTAAACCCTGATTCCAAACGAACCACGGGTAGCTTACGAGTTATACGTTCCTATGATCACGAGCATCTGCAGCGCAACGGTGCACTTGGGACCCAGGATACCTAGCCTTAATTGAACGGCGTGTGAACTCGGCAAACAGTCAATGGTCCATAGCAGGGTACAAGATCCAACAACCATTCTGCTTCCTTGTAGGGTAGATCATTTTATCAAATATTCGGGGTAGAATATCTTAAGTCAATTCTCTGCTTCGGTTTGGGCAACTCAGTGATAGTCAGCCCACTGATGAACCGTAGATGCGAATGGACAACTGATGACATGGAGGAGCTATGATGTGTAGTGATTTCCACATTACGTTTCTTTTTCCTTTTCCATTTCCTCACTTATTTTCCTAGTTCCATGCAATTGTTGCGACGGCGTATGACCTGTACACGGATATCAACAAATATGTTTACCTAAAGTGATCCCGAATTATCTAGTGTTGTCCTCAGACTACACGTAGAACTTATTCACAGCAAGAATGGTTGCAGTGGTCGCGCCTGACGAGAAGCAATTAGCATCACCTGACAGGCTGATAAACCAGTGTCTAGTTAGGCGACCATCACCAACTGGTAGGCCCGTTGTTCCGGTTCAATTTCCAGTGGCGTGATATAGCAATACCTTCATCAAAGTATGATTTCAGTGTATCGCAACGATAAGAACACCCAAAGAATAAACGATAAATTCCTCAAGCTCTACAATAAAGACCGAACGCCCCATGGAATTTGCTAGCATTATTCGACAAACATGATAGAGTTGCCCACCGTCTTTCGATATTCTCGTCGAGAATCATTTTGCTTTTGAGCCAGAGTGATAAAATAACGAACATTCAATTCCATGTTTTGTCTGCAAGAATCGCAGTGTTATGAATCAGATACGAACATAATTTTTATCACGTGTTTGGGAACTGCCTTGCAATAAGGCAAAATTAACAGAAGCCGGCACCGAAAGACCGTTTTCCATCTGCACTGAGAAAACACTCGTCCTTATATGTCCATTCCACTATGAACGATTAAAGCAGTTTCGGAGTTACTCATGGGACAAGAAGAGCCGAGAATGAAGACCCAAACCATAACTGGAGTGATTATGAAGTTGTGAGGCGAGGGCGTAATGAACCGATGAAAACTATCGTTTTAACTGTTGTAACCTTCTTCAATAATGTGATTCTTATTGATCTCAAAAGCTGTCCTAGAGATAGTGATTAAACGGCGTTGAATCACCTGCAGTTGTCGCGAATGAGGTGTGATAGTGGATCACAGTCTGGCATCACTGTCTGCGGGAATTGAACCTCCGGAATTTGAACGCATAATATGCCTTGGCGATCACCGTCCTTCTGGTCTTCAAGGCCTGTGCATTTGCAGTAAATCAGGGTAGAGTTGAGTCGTTGCAGTGCACATAATGCCACCTGAGCATCTAACTTGAACGGAGACCAAACTAGTTCCCGAATACAGAGAAGTAGGCAACTGTTCCCAAGGGAATACGCAAAAGTTCAAAAACATGCTTTTTAAACCTAGAGCAACGTTGATAACAACGTAAGTTAGGGGAGTTGATTTTCCTACCATCGGATAGATTTAAGTTACAGTTTTCAAAAATAGTGGAAACCAACTACTGTTTATGCAATTTTGTGGTACATGTACGATGCAGTGATTTCGTTAAACGAGCTTATACAACCACATTCATCTTGGGATGGTCACACACGAACCTATGCTCACATCCAGAACAGGAAGGCAAAACTGGGAATGACCTGACACACTACGAACTGGACTCGGCAGATTCTCAGTGAGCACATATGATGCAAGCAAGCGCAAAGTTCATTTAAAATAGCCATGCCATCTTCGTGTGAAATTTGCCCAGTAACATCAATTGCTAGTTCAATGGATAGTTACAGAATTATGCGACGACGGTTACATACCTTATGACATCAGCTAATAAAAGCTAAAAACAAAACTAGCGGTTTCAGAGCAGTCTGCCATCTTGGACCAACTGGTTTCCGTGAAACTCCGACCAACGGAGAAATGAATATGGCTGGAAAGCTATCTGGGAACGGCAATCAGAACCGGAAAATACTTTCACAAACAACTTAACAAGCTGGAATGAAAAGCTATATCATAATGATCGACTTTGACTGAGTGTAGCACGAAGACGGAACAGCTACGAAGCATTTCATTTCCAGCTGTTCAACTAGATTACAACAGCTGCCTGCCACACTACAGCGGCAGTATAATGCGTTGGTAGTTCAGTGGATCGTGCGTGGAGCAAGAAACAAAGAAAGAATCAATTACTTTGCAGGGTTGACTCTGTCACCACTAGGTCAAACGTAGTAGAGACCAGCAGACTGGCAAACGTAACGTGATCAACTGCGTTTGACACCCGAATGACGCGTCGGCGACAGGCGGCCGCGACACCGTGTCAGCATATTCCGTTATGGTCATCTGACTCGGTGTGTAATCAGCTTCTCTTTTCGGTCGCGGCTATTAAATCATCACATGATAGTGTGGTTTTTAGTTGGCTTGAGGTCAACTTGATGATGTGTTTGAATCGTCAGTCTAGATGAGTGGGTGGCAAAGTGTACTGATTTTATTTTAGTTGTACGAGAGTTTGCCAACATCCTGGTTGGATGAGTTGAGACAAAATGGCAAAGAATTCACTGTGTCCAAAGAAAATAGTGTATTGTTCACATAGTAATGAATCGCCTATTTATGTCTCGTAAGTTAACATATATGGTTCTACGACCGCATTTTGTTCTTTTCTTCATTTGAAGACTTAAACTGACAAATTACAATCACAACCAACAGATTCATTTTCACTAACTTCGTGCCCTGATTAATACAGTTACTTTCATGGGGTGGTGGCTCGCACTTTTTGAAGTATTTGGAATATCAAAACAAGATAGCGTATTCGAAGTAATGTGTGCTGCAACTAGGGACGAAAGGCGTGGCGCGTTTATTGTTCAGAACTGGCAGAAGTTCACTGAAGAAATTGTACATGAGATGGATTAGTTGGTTCTTGTTTCACGTGAAGCATCATGGTCGAGAGCTTATTGACCATGTTGGATTGCAGTCAGTGCAACTAAAGTGACGCAACGGCGCTTCAGAAAAGTACACTGATGGCCAGAAAACTTTTCATGAAAGCGAAATCATGACAGACAGTAATACCGTAACAAAAGTTAGCATTACATCCTAAGGTTACATGTAAATGAAATAAGTTATTACTGCATGGATTGACTACTTCGCTTCGGGATTGTAATATTAGTTTGACCAAAGACCAAATGATTGACGGTTCAAACTTCGACTTACCATTCCATTGTGGAAGCCCTAAAAACTGATTTGCGGGACACCTTCGATATTGGTTATATAAAGCTTAGACTACCGATTTCCACATAGCTCGTGTGGTCGAAAAACGAAGCTGCGTTTAGCCTAACAATGCCATTTCATCTAAGTGTGTCAGTCAGACGAGTAGAGGAAAATACTTTCCCGTGCGAGAACATCTCTCACGGTCTGGCATTAGACAAAGCAATGTGTGAAGCAGTACTAGTGATCGGTTTTATGCCCTTGGTTGGGCGGAAAGGTGGTTCAGAAAGCGAGGATAACTTTTTCTTGTGCCGGATTTTTTCTGCAAACTTCAGGGGAAACAATGAACGGTAACCTAGGGTGATGTGTACTGCTCCTACTTTCAATCTCACCCCGAAGTGCCTGTTATTGTTTATCCAATAGTGAGATTGATGACCTTGATAAAAATCATCCTTTAAGATTGTTGACTATCCGGATTGCTCTGAGTACCTTGACTAATTGGTATCTCTCACTACCTTGAGCTTGTTAACACATCCAGCTTTTAACTGAACTTCGTTGCGATCCTTTAAGGTTCGGCTTTGTGCCATCGTATTGTCACCTGAAATATTTTCTTGCAGCAACAACCAATCTATACCAAGAATGCATTTTGTTTGCTAAGTTCATCTCAAATTACGGAATACTGATCTGGGTTTGGTCTACGCTAGCGTGGACCAATCCCAGATCAGTATTCCGTAATTTGAGATG
>LUCM01002904.1:0-57616 GCA_008360955.1 Fasciolopsis buskii | reverse complement strand
CTAATGAGATAAGCACAGGTAAAATAAGGAAAATGATCCTTTTAAATATGACAGAATCGCTTCTTCACGAGTTTCACATTTTTACAACTTCGTTAACTCGTCACCAGGCGGCATCTGGCGGCAGACCTTCCTGTTATTGCGCAGCGAACATTTCCGGGCATGACTCCTGGCCGCGAGTATAAAAAAAGACAAAACCGCATGTTCGCGAAGTTAACCTTGCAGAAGACGACCAAGGACGTATCAACGTCAAAAGTTAGGCAACCTACCATAAGACCACCTAAAATATCGTGGTGAACATATGCAGCGTATCGTAGACATCCATAGATTTAGAATCATTACAAAATTGTGCGAATTTCAATCTCCCGAGAAAACTGCCGATGGTCTAAGAAATTGTGCAAACCCGGGAACCAGCGTTATCCAACCTTAAGGAATAAAGCGCTAATCAAATTAGGCTGAGGATATCCAATATCCTTAAGAACCGGCAGCCAATTGCATCAAATTTCACAGTGGAGGAAAGGAAAGCACTGACGAACCTAAAATACAACCGAACAATCCACATTACAAATGCCGACAAAGTTATTCTCAACATATTGGATTACGAATCAAAGGTCGCCGAGCACCTACGAGTTGGACCGCAAGAAAGAGGAAATAATAAAGTGAACGCATAACTCAACAAATCAGAGGTCGATTGCAAAATAGTACCTATCTGGCTTGAAGGAAAAACTCGGTATAATTCTGGGGTTCTCATTGACGCCAAAACCAGCAGACCTAGATAATTTCACAACTTACCGAAAATCCAAAAACCCACTCGTCCAAGGGTAGACTACGCTTCTTGTGGAACATAAAACTGGCAAAAATTTCATTGGGTTATTAAAACCCTATCAGAAGATAGTAGTAAATTCAAATTTTCCCATAAGCTAAAAGACTTTGAACCAGGAAGCGATGAAGTTCCTGTGAATTTGTATATGGTCTCTATACACTAGTGGGCCCATTAACGACAGTCTGCACTAGTTAAATTCAGAGTTAATACCAGAGACTTCCTTAGAAGAACGAACCGTACTAGCTCCACCCGGAATTGTCAGAGTATGGAAATTTGCCTCCTGTCAACATACATCACTTTACAAATAACAAATAATAAATAATGTATATTTTCTCGATTGCGAGATGCATGCGCAAGGCAAGATCAATTTTTTACATAGATGATGCACATGGAAACACGGACTATGTGAATCGAAGAGACAGGGAGTGAAAGCGACCCCTAGTGATTTGAGAGGCTTGTTTGTTTTTGTATATCTCTCAACATACGAGAGTTATGCGCAAGATAACATTAAAATTAGGCCAGGAAGGCACAATGAAGACATGGAAAACGGAAACCAAAACATACAATGCAATGTGGTTTCGCTCACAGGATCATAACGGGCAATGTGGTTTTCCGAGCCGGGGGCTTTAATTCAAAGCTAGGTAATGGTTTGCAAAGATTTTTCCGTGGTTGCATTCCACTCCTACACTGCGAGTTATATTGTTTGAATGCAACAAAGGTGCATATCGCGGGAGCAAAATATGGCTGGAGGGCAATGGCTGTCGCCGCCTGTTGGCCGGAGTACTCGATAATCAAGAGAGTTATATGGTGGAGATGAAGATCAGTATGGATGCGATAACGGAATGGAAATGAGCGAAAACTAGACTGGATATCAAAAAGGCAGTATAAAACTCAAATTCAGAAGGCACAGACCGATTTAGCAAGGAGAGCGGCGACAATGGATGGGTATTGTGCCATCGTAATACTAATACATGAGGTTTGTTTCGAGCAATTTTGTGTTCATAAATTGGGCTGGGTCTAGAGATGAACGTGGCGTTGGAAAAGAAGGAGAACCGGAGTCAAATGGGTCAATGTCTGGTGGACTCGAGTGAAGAACTGTTACCAGGAGCATCGGTATATTGCCAAATTCCGCAGATGAAAATAGAGGTTATTGAAAAACGACGGTCTTCAGCTGTTTTCGGGTGTCAATATGCATTGTGAACGTCAGTTCATATCAGATGCCAATAAAAATGCTGGCCATTCGTGAGTTCTTTTTGTATGGATTTGTTAGAAGAATTTCGGGAAGGAGCAAGAGCAAGCCAGTACAAAGTGGTGCACATGAACTTATGAGCTACAGTGCTGTTTACCACAACAGTGCTAATGGATGAGGCTGACCGAGTGCTGGCCACCCAACCTGAAAACACCGTTAGAGGGTGAACGCAGGAGGTGTTTTCCGCCAACCTAGTTGCACCCGCACACCGGTGCAGCCGAGCTGCCCGCCCGATGTGCGCCGGCCAAAGCGGTGGATGTGACCGCGCCCCGCACTATTGTGGTAACGCCCACGTGCTCGAGGTGTCGTGGAAGGAGTTTGAGCACACACAAGTTGTACAAATATACGGATGGTATTGCCATGGAATCAGCCACATCCCTCATTGTAGGAAACATTTTCCTACATTCAATTAAATCGAAAGCTCGAATGGAGCTTATTCACCCCCATGCTTTACTCACAAAAGATAGCTTTCTTCAGGCACTCAATCGGCAATGCAGATCCATTAAGATCACAATGGATTCCGAAGACACCAGTAGCGTCATCAGCTTCCTAGATTGTCGGCTGACAGTTAGTGGTTCACAAAAATTCTTTATCTGCCTTCACGGAAAATCCACAAATTCAGTTCAGCTCGTCCACAACGCGTGATGCGGACAATTATTTACTCGCTAGCCAACAGAGTTCAGGATCTGTGCAGTAATGATACCGAACGTATAGAAGAACTAAGACGTCTAGACGACATCCTAGAAGACAACCACTATCCGCCACGCCTCATATGAAAACAACCGAAAAGTTGCATGTTAACAACCAATACGAAGGAGGAAAAGAAAAAGAAAGCGGCCTTGGTCGGGATTCCGTACCGATCGGGTACTTCAGAAGCAATAAGTAAGGTCCGCAGTGACTTTGACATTCACAATTTCTTTTGGATGAACAATACTATAAGAGGCCACTAATCAAAGTCTAAATATCAAGTCGGTGTGCAAGACCAAGACAACTGCATCTACAAAATCAGTTGCAAGGAATGTCCAGCAGAAAACATTGGACAAACCAGCAAACAACCGATGACACGGATAACAGAATACAGAAGGAAAGAAAAGTACAGACCTTCGGATAAGGTGACCTTATCAAAAACTGAGCGCGATTTAGCCATCGTTCTGCGTGCAATGGCAGAGGGACATAACATATCTCATGAAAACCCAAAAGTACTGCCACATGGATTCAGAACCTGCACCGAACGTAAATTTGTCGAGGCTCTGGCTCTGGCGATAAGCACCATTCCACTTGCATCAATCAAAATGACGGGGCAGAGATTTCGGAGATGTGGACAGTCGTAACATCTTTCAGAAACAAGCGTTCCATCGTACAGCGCGCCCTTTGACTGGCTGCGCTATAATTGTGCTATTCTATTTCGTTGTTTTGTTGCCGAATATTTAGTTCCGTTATGTTCTCTGTCCGCTACTACAAATTTTCGGATCTACTTTTGTTCAAAAACCGTATCGTTTCTCAACATAGAATGGGATCACGCATCGCTGCGCCTCAACGATCTACTCATCCATCTAAAAGAGCCACTCGCGTTGACTGGCAGGCATCTCTTAAATGCACTCTCACAGGCAAGATGTTCATTTCGCGCATTGTTGAGTACCAACATCCGCTCTCTGTTTACGAAAACGTCGGATCTGCCCCTCGAACTTCAATCACCGATCCATGTTCTCACTTGTGTCATCTACTTACAAGAATCGTGGTTGACCCCGGATACCGCTGACTCAGTCCTGTCGACGGACAACTTCAGACGCCATCGGCAGGACAGAGTTTCGGACAAGATGAAGACTGGAGGCGCTGTGGCAACATACGTAAACTCATTCTGGTCTGGCAATTCCGAAGCTGTTGATACATACTCACTAAATAGAATTTACTGTCTCGTTACGCAGTGTCACTACACCATGAAAGTACAGCCATAACAAACCTATATGCTGTCCCTTTTTGCTCACAACACAGCATCGCAATAGCCTTCCACTCTTTCCTAGCACATATTGTTCCACTTCATGAGGTTAGTCTGCACACTATTGTAGGTGATATCAATCATGCATCTACCGTACCACTGGCGTTGTTTGATTTGACTGACCTCCGCGTTCCTCCCACCAGAGGAAACTCCTTTTTGGATAGAGTCATTGCCAACCCCCCTGATTTATTTTGCCTGAAACTACTTACTCCCATCTTACGTAGTGATCACTGTCTGCTTCTTTTAAGACCCAAGATATACCCTCGGTTACCTTTCCATTCATACAGGCGGACAAATCAAATCCAAGTTAACCTCGTAGCGAAACATGGATTTGTTCCTCCGGAGAGATTGTTTAACCGAACGTTGGCCGTCCAGCGCGGTCGCCCTTTGCACGTTACCCACACTCGCTCCGCTCACACGCTCCTTTTAAAATATACTCAATCTTCCACCGCTTCCGACTATCTTGTCGTTGTATGGGTCAAGTGCCTGGGTTATCAGTATTGCAACCAAACAGAGTAAGGTAAGAGTGGTGCACAAATGGCCACAACGTTTAAGGGCAAGCAAACATAATACGCGACCATCATTAAGGCAATCGATCTTACAAAATGGGTAGCCCGAGATGACTGACTGGTCGCGCGAGTCCCCATTCCTTCTGCTGACATTCTCTTTGCCTTTACTGAAGGTCAGCTCATACGACAGATGCATCAAGGGGTCGAGTTCGGGGACAAGAAGCCCTAGAGCTACTGCGGGAATGCGGCTTCTCAGAGGAGCACCGTTCGGCGACGACCCGATGTTAACAGAGCCGTGGCTTCAACGGCCTCTTCCATATCTACCTCCCTTGCTTAGTACTGGTTGCAATTATTCACTCGAGGACACCGCCGAAATCGCTGGTGACATCAGGTCGCACTATAGCCCGGGTGTCGCAGCACTGAATACCTCCTCATCCCCAGAGCCGCAGCTTCATCTTCGCAGGACGAATTAACTGCTATTCTGACGAGGATCGACGCATCGCTAGATTGGCTGACAGTCGATGGAGATCGATTCAGCCCGCGTCGCGGCAGGCGCAGTAGACCCTCTCCCAAGCCACCCTTCCTGCTATCCGCGGAAGGTAAGTAAGTACCATAACCGCTTTGGAATCTTAACAAAACGGTGTGACCCCGGTTGCACATTTCCGGGAAAGAAACAGGGAAACTATGCCCCCGGTTCGTGGTCACGGCACACGACACCGGGCTAGCTACTAATTGTCGCCTCCTTAACGTCAAAGACTTGACGATTACCAGGCTATTCCTGGTGGATACATGTGCCGAGGTTGGCGTCATCCCCCGCGACCCGAGTAATTTGATCGCTGCACAGGCATAGAAGCTACGGGCTGCGAATGGCACCGATATCTACACGTACGGACATCGTTCCCTCACCTTCGATCTAGGCCTGAATCGTAAACTTATTTGGGTGTTCATCGTCGCCGACGTCCCACACCCTATTATTGGAATAGGTTTCCTTCAGCATATGGAGACCACAGGCCCTCCAACTTTTAGTCGGCCTTGTCGCCTAGCTTCTGACAAGTTCTGCATAGCCAAGGCGTAATTCGACCACATGTTGAAACTGGGCATTATCTGAATTTTCAGCTGTTCTTAGGCCTCTCCTCCTTGCATGGTCTCAGTCCAACGGCAACTGACGACCATATGGAGACTACAGAGCACTCAACAAGGTCACCGTTCCTAATAGGTACCCAATTCCTCATATACATGACCTCACTCCATCGCTGCCCGGTTGCACGATCTTCAGCTGCATAGATTTAGTTCGATCATGCAACCAAATCTCCGTGTAGGAGACAGAACTGCCTCAAACGGCGGTGGTCATAACTTTTGGACTGTTCGAGTTCGTGCGGGTGCCCTTTTGGTTCAGCGATGCCGCTCAAATCTTCCAAAAGTTTATGCACGAGGTCACACGCAGTTTATGGAATATAGACGTGCACCTGGATGATGTAATAGTAGCAAGCCACCCGGATGAGCAACACTCCACTCACCTACGTGCTCTTTTTGACTACCTCAGCAAACATGACGTAGTGAATAACGCCTCGGAATGTGAGCTAGAAAAACCTAGTGTCACATTCTTAGGGCATATCGTCCCTTCAAGTGTAGCTATATTACCGGATAGAGTCACTGCTATTCATAACTACCCAGAGTCTCATTCTCATCGGCAGTTACGGCAATTTGTCGGCCTGGTTAACTTCTATCGACATTTTATTCCTAAATGCTCAGAAGCAATTATCCCCCTAGCGATCTGTTACGGGGAGTTAGGCGCAAGTTCGCATTCCTGGAGGCTGCGAAACAGGTGTTCATTTCCATTATGGACGCAATCACGAAAATAGCGCTATTCGCAAATTCCGACCCTGCAGCACCCATATCTCTGATAACCGACGCCTCGAAACACTGCAGTCGGAGCTGTACTTCAGCAGTACACCGACGGTTCTTGGAAGCCTTTGGAATTCTTTTCCAAGCGGCTGCAGCCGGAAGAGTCTAGATATAGCACGTTTGGTAGGGAGTTGCTCGCCGTCTGCCTAGCTGTCCGACACTTCAGGTACGCATTAGAAGGCCACCCATTCAAGGTGCTTGCGGATCACAAGCCGCTAGTATATGCGCTGCAATCAGTCCCCGACCGGTCTCGTCAAGCGAGATCCGCCACTTAGAATTTGTTTCACAGTTCACTGTGGACATACGACACGTCTCTGGGGCGAATAACTCCGCCGGTGGTGCACTTTCTCGCATACAAAAACTTTGTTTGTCTCCAACACCGAGCATCAACGCGATGGCACAGGCCCGAGTGACCGATCCTGATATCGGCAAGCTTCGACGAGATAGCTCCTTAAACTTAGTGGTCTTACTTATCACAGCGTCGCAGAATGCAATTCCTTGCAACTTATCGCAAGATCATCCAAGGCCGGTGGTTCCAGCAGCTCACTGTTGTACCACATTTCTGGCGTTACACCACCTCGACCACCCGGGTGTGGCTGCTTGGGTCAGACTAGTGACCCAATGTTTCGTGTGGTTCAACGTTAAACGGGACGTGCGCCCGGAAGTCCGCCGGAGATCAGCTTCGATAGGGGCCATACGGGGCAGGCCGGAAACTAGCGATGCCTTTTTATCGCTCGCCGTTGGAAAAAATAATAAATGGGCCGCTCATTTGGTGATCCAATGAGTGTTGTTTTTTGGAAGCTGACTTTGCGCCGGACACCAAACCTGATAAACATCATTAAGAGGTGAACGCACGAGGTGTGATTCCCCGGGCCCAGCTGCGCCCGCACATTGCTGCAGCTGAGCTGCCCTCCCGATGTGCGCCGGTCAGAACGGTGAATCTAATCGCATCCTACACCCACCCGTCGCCCAGAATATTCGCCAGGCGCGGCGGAAGTTAAGGGTCTTCGTACTCTGGTGTATGCATGATGTCGACCATGGAAACGGCGGTTGTCCTGCCCGAGTTGAGGGGCCGCCTCGGTCCTAGGGGTTCTTCTGAGAAAGGGTAAAACAAAGATAAACTGGTGCAAACGGTGCTTGTGAGCACCGGTCAATTTTCGACTTGGTGGCATGCACCTAACAGCGGTCGGTGACAACCCTGCCGGTTTAACGTGGGGGGCGGCATGTGCATCGGCGCATAAATTATTGCGACAAACATGTCGTCCTATTAAGTACAGTTATGCACTTACGCCGGGAGATTATTCAACCATCTTATGTGAAAATGATAAGAAAATCAGAGAAACGAACGGGTTGCCTCACCTTGCGGCCGCAACGGCTGCTTCACATATTCGGTACTTCGGGTGTGATTTTTGGTGTTGTAGCTTTAGCCCCACTAGCAGTCTCCACGGGCGGCGCTGGTAGTGGCTGGGCTCGACCACGTTGACGAGGCTCATTAGATGAAAGGAGTCCGTCGTTAGACCTGCATTCCATGGTGGCAGGCAACGTCGGCCGGCAACGTCCAAAATGAGCGTTTTAGGACCGCTTCTTACCACGCAAAACTGACCGGTGTATGGTGGTAGCAGTGATGGTCGGACACCATCAACACGCACTAAAACGTGAGTTGAAATACTCAATCCGGTTGGAATGTAGCCCGAAGGTCGTTGGCCCCGCGGTGGATTGGCATGAAGCGTTCGCATGTGTTGTGCGAAACGTCTTGCACAGTCACTGTGGTTAAAATGCGTGGGGACACCAGCTCCGCGGGGGGGCGGAGCATCCAACCAAACACAAGCTCGCTTGGTGTGGTGCGCATTTCTTCGTTCACAGAACTACGAAGGCTTAAAAGAGCTAACGGTATTATTTCGCTCCAAAGCGGATTGAAACCCGGCTCGCAGAGCAGCTTTTAGCTGCCGGTGGAATCTTTCCACCTGACCGTTAGCTTGCGGGTGGTAGGTGGTCGGTCTAATATGATTACACCCAAGTGTTTTATTCATATTTGAAAATGCCCAGTCGAAATGTGAGCCACGGTCGGTGATCACTACAGCGGGACAACCAAATATGCCTAAGCAACCAAAAGAGAAGGCTTTCGCGGGTTCTTCTGACGTAAGACAGGGAATTGATATAGCATATGGCCAGTGGGTAAAGCGGTCTACACAGGCGAGTGCGTAGACTCAGCCGCGAGACGGCAGGATAGGGGCTACGAGACCAACGTGCACGTGGTGAAAATCTGCTTGGGTTCGGCGAAAACAGCCAACGAAACACTGGCATGACGATGGACTTTCACCTTCTGGCACTAAAGGCAGGCACAATACCACTGGCGCACGTCCCGTTTAACGTTGAACCACACGAAACATTGGGTCACTAGTCTGACCCAAGCAGCCACACCCGGGTGGTCGAGGTGGTGTAACGCCAGAAATGTGGTACAACAGTGAGCTGCTGGAACCACCGGCCTTGGATGATCTTGCGATAAGTTGCAAGGAATTGCATTCTGCGACGCTGTGATAAGTAAGACCACTAAGTTTAAGGAGCTATCTCGTCGAAGCTTGCCGATATCAGGATCGGTCACTCGGGCCTGTGCCATCGCGTTGATGCTCGGTGTTGGAGACAAACAAAGTTTTTGTATGCGAGAAAGTGCACCACCGGCGGAGTTATTCGCCCCAGAGACGTGTCGTATGTCCACAGTGAACTGTGAAACAAATTCTAAGTGGCGGATCTCGCTTGACGAGACCGGTCGGGGACTGATTGCAGCGCATATACTAGCGGCTTGTGATCCGCAAGCACCTTGAATGGGTGGCCTTCTAATGCGTACCTGAAGTGTCGGACAGCTAGGCAGACGGCGAGCAACTCCCTACCAAACGTGCTATATCTAGACTCTTCCGGCTGCAGCCGCTTGGAAAAGAATTCCAAAGGCTTCCAAGAACCGTCGGTGTACTGCTGAAGTACAGCTCCGACTGCAGTGTTTCGAGGCGTCGGTTATCAGAGATATGGGTGCTGCAGGGTCGGAATTTGCGAATAGCGCTATTTTCGTGATTGCGTCCATAATGGAAATGAACACCTGTTTCGCAGCCTCCAGGAATGCGAACTTGCGCCTAACTCCCCGTAACAGATCGCTAGGGGGATAATTGCTTCTGAGCATTTAGGAATAAAATGTCGATAGAAGTTAACCAGGCCGACAAATTGCCGTAACTGCCGATGAGAATGAGACTCTGGGTAGTCGTGATTATCGGTTATCTTATTTGTCCGTGCCCAGGCATGAGACAATATGCCATTTGGCTGTCATGCTGAGTTTACCACGCTCATCTTTTGCATTGTTCATTGGAAACCCTTGTTTCCTGAAGCGGTCAAAGAGAGCATGTAGTTGGTCAAATTATTCTCGAAGGAGTTGCTAGCTACTATGATGTCTTCTATGTACACATAACTATTTTTTCGTGTATTCTCGTGCTTAAACCTTTATAATTTTTCAGTTTCATTACTGAACCGGAAAGGTATCCTTGTTAACTCGAACATTCTAAAAGTGCGGTCACCGCATTTTTGGTATTCTTTTCTCCTCTACGGGGATTTGGCCGCATGCTCCAACTGAATCTATGGTACTTAAAACCTTACAATCAAACAGCGTCGAAGTTAGGTCTTGCATGTGGGAATCGGGAGCCTATCAAGAACTGTGAGTGCTTTGCAGTCACTGCGTGGTCGCTGGCCATCATTGGGCATGGAGACCGTGTGGAGTCGAAAGACCTAAGGATTACAGGAAGTTTGGAAGTTGATTACTTCCAACATAATATAGAATTCTGCATTGGACGGCCGGAATTCGCCAGGAGCTAGGCGACGAGGCAGACTAAACGTTGGGGGGTTATGTACTCTATGCGGTGGGTTACCTTAGTATTGGCGGCGGGACGTAAGCCGGCGTGTCGCAATAAGCCGGGGTAGGCGTGAAGCAGCCCGTTGTGTGGCTGCTGGGTTGGCAGTTTAGGGTACTGGGAGATAATTTGGTTGGCAACTGCGTAGGAGACGGTCATCGTCACTGACGTTTGACGCTCTACTATTTTCCTTTGCCGAACGTCCACTAATAGGTCGAAATTCTGAAGGAAGTCTATGCTAATAATAGGGTATGGGACGTCGGCTACTGCGACTACTGCGAAGCCGGCTGAATCGATCTCGTCGTCGGTCTCTATCGACTGTGGGCCGCGGTATCGATGCGTTCTTCCAGGTCAAATTAGTTTTTAGTTCTTCCTGTGAACTTGAGGATGCGGCTCTGTGGCATAAGAACGTATTCAGTGATGTGACACCTGGGTTATAGCGTGACATGTCATCAGCGATTTCGGCAATCTCTATTGGTTAATACTTACGGGCAGTACTAAGCAAGGGAGGTAGACGTGGCAGGAGCCGCTGAAGCCACGGCACTCTTAGCATCGAGTCGAACGTTGTGCCTGTAAGACGCCGCACTGCCAGCAATAGTTCTGAGGGCTTCTAGTTCCCAAACTCGACCACTTTGAACAACTATCGGATGCGCTGAACTTCAGCGCTGAAATTCAGTCCGAGTTATATCCGCTTCTATCAACGCATTGCAACTGCGCGAAGACAAAATGACGTCCCTAATCTCAAGGGTCAGACCTAAAAGAAGGCGGCCGACCACCCATCTAAAACAGCTGGCGTCGCTAGTTATCCGGCAATTCTCGAACTCCAATTCATCAAAACTAAACCAGGTTCGAGGATCGGACGGCAGAAATGACGGTGTGACGAGTTATCAAACCTACTGTTGGGTCTGGTGAAGGTTGTTCTCCGTGGAAATTCCATCGTATTTGAAAGCGAAGAAAGTAAGGCAAACAAAACGTGCCGAAAATTTCCTATAGAAAGCCGAAGCCAGCAAAAATCATCACGTAAAGGCAATTCACAGACACGGTAAAAAAACAATGCTGATATTTACCCTTGTTAAAAAGCAAACAATGCGTCAGCATAATGTATAGACACTCAGGTGACCAGTGGATAACGTCGGCCCCAGGAAATTGTAGGACCGTATGTCCTAACACAAACCTCGTATTACGTTTGCTTTTCCCTCACAGTTTTGAAATTTCGTGCGTCATCGTTACTCGGCTAGTTGCGACTGCCAGTAGGTAACCAGTAAAACGAGAAAACAGTTCAAAGTGTTGGAAGGTTGAATATATTTTTAACAGGTGGCGGGCATGAGCAAGGCGCAAATGACGACCGCGCTTGGAGGGCAACGTTCAGTTAAACAAGCGATCTGGAGGATCAAATCGTGGTTCCGCTACAAACTCCGTGACCTCGGCATTTTTGCTCTCGGGCTCCAAAGCACACGCCGTGAATTAAGCACGACAATTAAAATAATAATGGATGCTTCAAATATAAAACGTGAGGATCTTTTTACTCATGCCAGACGGGTGCACCAGAGGTAAAAGATCAAGACGGAGGCCCAACTACACAAGTCTTCAGATGAGGGTTGGATTCTTCACCATTAGGTTTATTCCGCTACGGAAACGACTACCAAAACATGTGGCTAACGTAAATAATGTTGATGGATTTGAAGAAGTTCTAGATCCCCGCTGGCCGGTGATACACCTATAGCTGGAACGTTAGGTTTTACATGAGCAAACAAAACTTCTCTTTACAACCGACGGACTTAACGCGGACCTCGCATTACGTTGTGACCAGTTGTGTATCATTCTTACTCGGTTCTCACAACTACAGTGCTGGCAACCCAGACACTCAACAAGTACAAGGTAAAGACAGTCGGACGAGGTAGAAGAGCCAGCATATTTAACCGAAGTGTGCGAGCGGAGCGTCTGTAAGCAGCGTACAAACAGCGTCCGCACTGGGTGCTCAAAGTTTGGTCGGGCAAGAGATCCGAAGGAGCCAACCCATGTTCTGCTGCATATCTCTTAGATATGATTCGATCAATGATATTTGACATTTGATATTTGATATTTTAAAATGAAAGAATGTCCACGTTATTGGAAGCTACATGGGCATCAGATCGCAATGTAACGAACTCAGCAAGCAATAAACCTCGGGATAGTTGTGAGTGGGGACTTCAAGTCTAGTCTGCAATGTCAGAAGGCAGCCAAGAAGGCATGATGTGCCCTACGCCAACTTAAGAGGACCGTGGAATCTAAGAGGCTTAACGCTCTTCTGCCGCTGTTGGAGGCATTTTGCAGATTGCACTTGGACTACTGTTTCCAGACATGGAGACCATATTTGGTAAGAGATAGTAAAATGCTGGAAAGTGTTCTGCGTGTTTTAAGCGCAAGTTTGAAAAATTGAGATACATGGAATATCACCAGAGGCTAGAGGCTCTTGGCCTGCATTCCCTAGAAGTACGTGGGGACTGTGGTTACTTAAAACAGGCCTTCAATAAAACTAAGGGTCTGGCTGAGATACGATGTCACCCTGGAGCCCTATTCCAGATAAGGGGGAATGAAACACTTAGAGGGAAAGGTAGAGGGATTTTGCAAGAACACGTAACCACCGGGTTGCGGAGTGAATCGTTTGCCGTACGAATGGCGAATTACTGGAACAAACTACCGGAGGAAGTGATCGAGGTGGGGTCAGTGCGCGAATTCAAAGGGATACTGGAGAATGCATGGCTAGCTGTTTTCGGAGAGGACAGTGTGTGAATTGTGGGGTCAAGGAGATGGGTGGGAGGAAAGCCTCTCAATAATTGTTGCTTCCCTTGTGGGATCTGAAGAGGGTTTTCCACCCTCCTGTTGTGGAAACATCGTCAGATCCTAGGGGCTCTCGGTGCAAGAACATGGACGATCAGGCACCTCGACGTATAGCCCTGTAATCTAACTGGAACTGGAACTGGGCACCATAGGAAAACACTACAATCTGCACCGTTGAGGGGCTGGAAACAAAATGTTTCTCCTGTTCACGCTGAACTGAACTGAAGCTCATGAAGTCCTTGAGTGAACAAATTGCGGACCGTGCCTCCTTGACTTTTTTCGGCCGTAACACCCCGGTAGTGCCATTGTCCAAGGATGATCACAGTTTGTGCAGGGACTGCTTCGTTGATCCTCTGGCCCCTTGTTTGCAGGTTGAACAAATATCGGGTGAAACTTTCGCTCTTTGAGTGTACCCACGTAGGCTGAAGAATTTATAAGTGGATAATGCAAATACTTGGCGTTGCCTTTTATTGAGGGATGTGCCAGAGAAATTAATCTTGCTTATTTAATCTCTGTCCGAAGAGTTGAAGCCGGCTTCGTGCTTAGGGGTTGTCAGCGCGAGAAATGGCATTCGTCGGGTTTGTCTTTTTTCACTTTTTAAATTCAGTTTTAGCACCCTCAAGCAAGAACTAAGGCTTTGCCATTTGCTCAGACAGGGAACTGTCTGAATTGGAACATGCAGACGGGATTGTGCTACTTAGTGAAGACCCAAATAATTTTCAAGTTTTTCTCGACCACCTGAACCAGTGTATGAATTTGGGATTCCTTATGTACATTCAGTGTAAAATCTTGGATTGGGTCGAAGCCATGCTTTATTCTTGCATAGCAGAGTTGAGTGAGGTGGGTAGATCCAGTAACTTGGGTAGCCGACAACATACACATTAATCAGTCGCACGAACCTTGTTGGAACAGCAACAGAGAACTCCACTCTACAACTGGAGAAGCAAAGATGTGTAGCTCTCATCGGACATATCTTTCATTTTCTTTGTTAGATACACTTCGGTAACTTCAGTTTGCACTGTATACAACTCTTTGTTGAAACCTTTCATTTGAAGCCAGCACAGAATGTGGAGAATACTTAGTAGTAATTCTGGGTTATTTAGGTCTATTCCATTGTTGCCTTTTTCAATCGTCACTCCTTTATCTTATAGCTGATACTTCGTTAATAAGACGACTGAAGCCTTATAAATAGGCTACTTGTTCTCAACCCTGTTGCCTTACTGACTGAAACCGTATTAGAAGCCCTATGCCCGTTCACTGCATTTGATATCTGGGAATGACAATCGTCAGGTTGCTTGGCGTAAGCTAAGTTGTTAATAGCCCGTACCATTGGTCCTCTTTCTCCACCATTCAACTGGATTGAAAGTGGTCTGGTTTTCATGACGCGCTCATAACCGAGTTTGGTCGCTTTTCCGAATGAAGACAGAAGAGGATGAAATGAGCCGGTTAAAAAGGGGCAATCGGCAAATAAGTCCCGACCTAGACAGGTTCACTTAATCGCTTGGCTATAACATGTGAGCGAACGGTCGTGTTGACTGACCAGATGCTATTTGATCGCTCTCACTGGATTAAGCAGGGTGGGACTGAACTACAGTCACGACGATCGACTGGAGCCGCCAAAGTTAGTAATCGCAATAGCCGGAATCTAACACAGTATACAGGGCAGCTGTGAATCTTTTGCGCTATACGGCTCTGAAAATGAGCGGTGAAAGTAGAAAATATGTAAATCTTGAGTTCCTCAGAGGTTAGGCATAAGGTACTGGGTCCTGGGGTTCAGTCTTCAGAAGAGGCACTGAATCAGGACAGGCGAAGATGATTGGAACATGTTTAATGCACGTCCACAGAACGGTTCCCCATTGTACGTTGTTCCACGAGGCAAGTAATGGTCCAAGAATAGTTCGAGATGACCAGCGGATGACAGAAAAATGCATGGAAACTAGTCAGTTGATTTGCTGCGTAGATGCGGTTGGACTTCCAGTTTCGGTCCACCAGATCTCCTCAAAAGACGGCTGTAGGCGTTAGGTGATATTTCATGACTCGCTCCATGTGTAGGTGCAATGGGAAGGACATGCCCCACAGCCATCAGAGCTCTTGGCCGGCAACCGCGTCCCTGAAACCTGAAGTGGGATAGAACCTTATAAGGTCTCATCATGCCAGGTATGGTGGCGAGCTGAGTGTCGCAATCATTGGCGTTCTTATATCTGAAATCCTTCCTCTTCTGCATAGTTGTTTAATTTCTTTATTTCGCAGTCGATCTTTCACTATTCCTCATACTCTCTCCCTTGAGTGGGGTTTGTTGTCAGACAGAAACCGACGCCACTGCACGTTAGAGCAAGATTGTAAAAACTGAAGTGAATTGGATATCATGCTACAGGTTAATTTCGTTCTTGTGATGCAGTTCAAACAATTCCACCTCCTTCAATAAAAATGCGCAACTCACCCGGTTCCGTTGAACCAGGAATTCTTACGTCCTGTTTTTGCTGTGGTTGTACCGTAGAAACGTGTCTTAAAGAAATGTCTTGCACAAATATACGTACAGGTCACGTGCCGTCGAAACCACGGTAAAGGGAGAATAAAATAAAGAAGATAATGGAAAGGAAAGTAAAACATGTACAGATCACACGCGATATCTGCTACCATCCACCTCCAGGCCGTTGGCTATCCACAGGAATTCAAGATCCCTCCGCGAATTTCGTACCACCCGATTGCTCAAACCAAACTTGAGAGTTGGTTCACGAGGACCCCAACTTCAACCTTTGACTAAATCCTCTAACCCGCAAGCAGTAGGACCATTTGAAGGTTACGTACCCCGCTGGGCATCCGTGACTGACTGTTCAATTCATACACCCTTCGGACGAGGCTAAACGTCCTGGGTGCCCCAGTGCACTCCATCGCCACAGATGCCAGTGAGGATACAGCCTTGTGCTTTGCTTGTCGCCTACGCTTGGTCTGGAGTCAGAGTTTACCCAACTCCCTTAGGTTGACTATGAATGATCAGTCAGCCGGTGAAGTGCGATGGACATTCGTCTTCGTCTCAACATTTTGGTGAGAACCACCGCAAAAGAACAGCATGCAAGACTCTCTTAGCATAGGCTATTTGATATACACGGTCATTTAGGGGCATTTTGAGAGGCGTCCAGGGCAAGCAGCCAACTATAAGCTCGAGACACCAACTCTGCTTATGTTGAGGCATTTAAAGACCTGGAGGCACATTTTTCCCTTTTAGTAACGGCATGCATTACAGTAGGTCAGGTTTGATAAAAAGCGAAGCGACAGTAAACTCCTCTCTACCACCAGAGCAACCAGCGGATCTGGAAATCGAACCATTGAATTTCTTTCAAAAAGGACGGGGCAGCAGACCACTATGAACGAAGTTGTGAAGATGTTCGCTTTGGGCAGTGTACACAAAGCTCATCGTCTCTGTCCTGGCTCTTCGGTTGAGAAGTGGAACCTGGATGCACGAGGTGGTTGCCTGTCTCAAAGTTTTACAGCCAATGTGTGTCGAAAGTGTTGGGCCTTGCGAAGTTAGCGGGAGTGTTGCCATGGTTTACATTTCGAGGGGAAACCAAGAATGATATTTAACGTTAGACCTGCCTTAGGTCAGAGGTAGTAATGAGCATGGCCATGGATCATCATCGTTCAGAAACTTCCAGGTGACCAAAAGTTCTGGTGGTTAATAATTCGCAGCGCGAAAGGAAATTTTCCAGATATTCAATTTATTTTACCCATATTTATAGATGTCTTTATCACGCACACGGGTTTTGACGCCCTTTATGGACATCAAAATGTGTTGCATATCTTATAACAAAGGTTTGCGAAGTTCTCTTTACTCTGAGGTTGATCGCTTTTCAAAGCAACACTCCAAATGGTTGTCGGTAAAACGGGAGAAACGTTTAGATTAAAGTTGAACGAATTTATAGATTGAAGGCCCAAATCCAGTTTGACCTGTTGTTTCTTCTCGTACTTGTTGTTTTAACAATTACCACACTTTGTTTTTATTTCCTCTAGAGATCGCCACACTAGGTTTCTTGTTCATAGAAAGAAGCCTAACGGATTTGCAAAAGAAAGTATGATTATTAACAAATGGCATGTTTGTGGCCAACGAACTTGATAACCGAATGTTATGTGACCCAGACCAATGGTTTTCATAAAATCCTGATTGCTGTGCTTGGCTTCTAGGTCACAAACGTCATCCATTTGATCAGTGAGGAGACGTTGTAGATTCTAGTCCCTTGTTTTTTTTCAAGGCGCTTGTCATTACGGTGGACCTTTTGCTCATTTGATCTTAATGCTCAGTCAAAGGTCTTACAGGCACAAAAGACCACATTACGTAGTGACTGTGCACTACATATAACAGTTCAACGGTTGAAACTTTCGCGACCCAACCACTAAGTGTAGCATTCGAGAAGACATGAGTTACTTGATTTCCTTCGCGGTCCTCTTTGTCTGGTGTGCTTTCTCCTTTAACTAGCATTTATTTGTGCTCATGCTTATTTCCGAATATTCCTCGTACCAGACGAGACTGGTTCCAACACTTTAACCTTATACGGCTTCTGTTAAGCACTTAGTTATTCTGCGCCTGTCTTCCAGGTTGGTGAGCGCGATAGAGAATAATATATACCCAAGTTCAGGAAGTATTTCTATCAATTTTAGGCTTGTGTGCTACTCAAGAAATTCGGGAACGTGCTTGAGTTCGGCTGCACTGAAAATCGTATTCATGAGTGGAAAACGACTAAAATAATGCGACTCTAAAGCCTTCCTCTATAACAGAACGTGTTTTTTGTTGCATTTTTCATTAAAGTGGGCACGACAGGTGACATCGAAAACTTTCAGATTTCCGTGAGCCGTGTAAATCACTGTTATATGGGAATAATAAGTGTCATTTTTTTGCGGATGTTATTCATCGTTTCTTTTTCAGGCGAAATTTCTCGTGGGGAAGGAACTGGCAGTACGCTGCGAGACTGTAAACTATCTCCCGCCAGATCACTCAGGTAACCGAAAACGACTCCGATCAGCTGAAAATCTGTCGACTGAAGAAGAACTGGAACGTTCTAAGTATTTCACGAATTTGTCTCAAGAGTATGCTTCATCACCTTCACGCCTGTCTCACGGGGTCATTGTGGATAAGTTCGTTCGATTAACGAAGATGCGCGGAAAATACTACCGCTTCATGGGATTCGTACAGGAAGGCGTACCGCACCTGCATCCGCTTGAGGCACTTTTTCTTTCCGAAAGCAACAAACTCCAGGTTTGGGACCATGGATTGCCAGTCAGCATTCAGCAAATGTACGATCAGTTACTAGATGCAGAAATGTACAATCATTACCTAGTGTACGTTCGCCTTTCCAGACTGGGATTCACCTTAAGGATACGTACTCTACTGCAACGGAACATTTTGTACGCAAAGTTGAAACGTCCTCGTCAATCGTTACCGCTCACCATACCTCTACCCCTTTCATACACACCTTTTTCACTATCGTTAGAACCAGAAGAAAGGAAACACGACTCTTGTTCGGGTGTTGCCCCTACTGACATAAAAACAGTTTTGTCCCACGAGACTCCCTTGTTGACCAACAAACTCATGGAAAATTTACAGGGTGTGGTAGGGTCAGAGCAACCGCGTTCTTCCGGGTTTCATGTACATGAAGTGCTTTTTGATGCTTACGGAAACTCAGGATCAGATAAAGAAAGTACGGTTAACTTCTCCAAACGTTCGCCCAATCCGCCGGATTTTCTTGTATCCGTGTCAAAACCAGATCAGCCATATCCCAATCTTTCACAAAACGATTTGCTTGCCATGAGTGTAGATTGCACAACCGAACTGGTTCACTGCATTGTTGACGGTTCAGATGTATTCTTTCATTCCGTAAAACCTTTTCGGATACCCACTTTGATACCTCATTATGATGTAGGCTTATTACCTTCATGCGCTCATTGATAAATCCAAATACACACGCGTCGCGCTTCTGAATCAAGATTAGATTGCCATGAAAAATATGTAACTCATCATCAACCTACTGGTGATAGGGCCTGGATCAGACTACGAGTTTGCGACAACTTGGTTTATTAAAAAATCACAAACCTAGGGCCAAAGTGAATATTCTGTCAGTTCGTCCTGTTTGTTGCGTCTTATATGCACAGCAACAGTTCCATTTGTGCGACCACTATCGTTGCGCCAATGTGCTCTGCTTTTTAACCCTACACGACAGCCCCGAATAATAGTTTGAAATGACCTTAGATCGTGAGTCGGAAACCATCCAAAAAGGGGAATACTTTTGATTCACGAACCTCACTGATTGTGGCATTCAGCCATATCGCGTAAAATCTCTAACCATAGCGTTGAGGAATCTCAAGACACCAATCCGATAATCTAACCTGGCGTACTCGGGATGCTACCGCGCTTCAGGCTTCCTTACAATTTTGCCAAATCACGGACCCATTTTCCGACCATTACCTTCCTCGGGAAACAACGCATACGGTGAAATTTTTTATTTGATTGTGGTAGCCGGGAAATATTGGGTAACCTCTGCAATACATCAGTTACGACACATGAAATTACAAAGAGAACATTTGTCCGGGAAGATATAACATTTTACTTCGTTAGCATGTTCTTCCGACTGAAATATCACGATAGATATATATCAAACAGTTCAAGTTCTCAATAATATGATGTGGCCAGAGGTCGAAATGATCTGAGGGGTTTGATGGCATGTTGCTAGAATACTGCATAGCGCTGGTCAACTTTAAAGTTCATCAGATAAAATCTAATGTCGAAAATTCATGACAGAATGCGCGGGAGACCAGCGCTAAGGGGAAACAACAGAATTGTTTGGGGTAATTGCATAGAAGCAACCAAAGCAGTAACAGCAACCTTAATCCTTGGTTTATTTCGAAATTTGTAGGAGAACCTCATTTATGAGGTTAGGGATAACGAAACTGCTATTAGTTACGGGTCTTTTTGGTGCTGTTCTTGATCGACTGATGTCCCGGATTCCCTCGGCCTCGAACGAGAAGACGAGCGGTGACGTCGATATTCTCGCATTGATTCGCGTTCAAGAGTCTGGAATATAGAAACAAGAGATTTATTCAAGACTTCTATCTGGGATACTCAGAGCATTTGTTAACGGTCAGGAGTAATGCTGACTCTCACCTGGATTTGTTCTTCATAGTTAAACGCTGCACCCATTCATGAAAGGGATATGCCCAAAGCCGCTAGAGCTCACTACAGAAGAGGTAGAAGAAGCCATGACACGGAAACTTAGTGAGACAAAATCACGATTCAGATGCGGTCACGAGCCGGATAACATCGCACTGCCGGTCGAAAAGATACCTGAAGGCGATGAACAGCGAGAAAGAAAACTAAAATGGATTCGTAACATTTATAACAGCTGTCCACCGTTTACTGGCTTACACACCATCAGCCACCAGAACCATGGTTTGGAATCGGTTTAGGCATCTCCTGTGGAATAATTACCAAACATAAGTCAAATGCGTGGATGGTGGCGGGAATTCGCCCGTGTCCTTGTCCCTTAGTGGCAACACCACCAAGAGGAAGCAGTGCATAGAACTTCCTCGACATACGCTGCCGGAAAGCGCCATCATTCCGGAGCGTTTCGAGACGTTCAGGACAACTGACGGCCTCAAGCCTGCAAAACACTACCCCCATACATACCAACTGGTGTGAAGTAAAAAGAGTGAATTCTTATGACTACCAAAAAAACCTACGGGAGTCATTAGACAATCATAAACAGCGGGGCGCAACCCACCGACCGCTGCCTTCCGCATCAAGTTACATGTTGTAAAAAGAAATTATACGCAAGATGGACAGGGACTGGACCTGTAAAGGTGGAAACACAAAAAAACGCGCTAATAGCTGCTGCATACTTCAGGGTCTTCAAGCAGTTGGTCGAGGAATTTTTCGCACGACAACCACGAAGACGTGAGACACTCACTTCACCTAAGTTCGCTGTATATTTTCTCATCCCACGCTGCCATTTCATCTACTCACCTTTAAGTGACTTCACCCACTTCGTGGGAGGAATAGAAAACAAGGTACAGTACGGTAGACGAGTGTTTGGTATACGGAATGCATGATTCAACCAACGAAGTCTATCAAACTTCATAAGCTGTGGTAGGATGTTTTCAGAACCGGTATCCAAAACTGGATTCCTAACTCTGCACATTTCTCACTCCGTCGCACCATCCTATCTCGGCGAGACTACGTAGACATCAGTGGTCGAAAACCTTGAAGGGTCGAAAATGTTCAGCACGTAGACACCAGGTCTCGCAACCATACAGCAGAACGAAGCGCACTGCAGCACAGCGCACATGACCTTCCAACTTCAGTGAAATACCGTGCCGACGCCACGCGTACTCACCCTTACTATCACGCTGCCATCCCTAGTTAAGCAACTGACGAGGTAAGTGAAAGGGTCAATAAGTTAGTTTCTCCTCACTGGATATCTAACTAGAAATCATTGATGTCCAGTCTCGCAACAGCACTTTGCACTTTCAAGGTGCAAAGCACATGCCAACCCGAGTGACCGATCTCGAGAGTCTACCTAGTGCCCGTTGTGCATGGTCCGCAGACTCGGAAAGTCACGACGTCACCTGCGTAGTCCAGGTTACATAGCTTTCCTCCACTTCCCAGCTCGACTCCTACATCCCGGAGACCTCCTAAAGCACCCTTCATCACCTCGTCCATGGCGAAGTTGAACAGGAACAGAGAGATGGGACACCATGTTCGAACGCCACTAGTCGTTTCGAAGGTACTTGATAGTTCACCGTACACCCTCACGCGACCACAGGCATGCAGGTACAAAGCTCGCAACAGGTTCACGAACTTCGTTGACATACCTGTCCGGTGGAGAGCACTGAGTAGTGCTGGTCGATCCACCGAGTCGAAAGCACCTTTCAAGTCGAGGAAGACTACGATCGTAGGGCGGCGGTGCGTGTGGCGCGTTTCGAGTATCTGTCGAAGAGTGAATATTTGTTCGATGCAACCTCGACCTGGCCGAAATCCGGCCTGTTGTTCGCGGGTTTACTCTCGCGAAACGGTGTCAAACGGCGCAGCATTATCAAAGCTAGCACCTTAGTAACAATCGGAATTAAACTAATCCCACGATGATTGTTGCAGTCACTCCGTGTACCCTTCTTGAAGATGGGTATAGTCAGTGTAATCAGTATAATCAGCTCCCGTTTGGGGGGATGTCGTGGACCTACACGGGCCGAAACCCTGGTTAAAGTCGTCGTGCTTTTTGCTATGTCACCGATTGACATCTCCAACATTTGCTTGCCTCGGAAAACTGTACAACGAGGGGAGCGTTCTGTGGGCATGCACAAAACATGCTCAAACCACCTTCACATTCAGTGCCTGTTCTAAACACTGAACGCAAGGAACCAGTATCTTACGCCCAACCTCTGAGATACTCTCAAGATTCTCTCATCATATTATATCAATATTATGAAGTCGACGGTGCCAAAACATCGACAGTCTTTGCATATCTCCTGTTCTCAGCGGCCATGTTCCGGAGCCATAAAGTGCCACCGGCCTCACCGCTGCTGCGTGTACCTGACCGTTAGTCAATAACCGGACGTCACGCCAACGCCGCAAACGTCTCATTAGTGAACGCCAATCGGGTCTTCTGTACGCGTGACGACCACCAGGTGAGATACAACTACCCAATTAATTAAATCTGTCCACCTCGCCTTGTAGGAGTAGTGTTTGGCTTTGAGCTAATCCATTCCTGCAACATCATTTTGCACTTCGAAGGTCCAAAACAAATGCCAAACTTACCTGCACCGGCGCCAAGACGATCGAGAAGTTTCAGCGAGTAAATATCAGTGCTGCTACTTCCATTGTCATTTTAGTGACACAATTGAAAAGAAAGTGAGAGAGGGTAACGCTGACGAACACTTCCCGTGGTGAACTAGGGTGAAAGATCGCCTTAAGAACGAACTCGACCTTGGCTGTTCCAATGCAGATATTGGATAAGTGAAATGAATTTCTCTGGGCACCCTTCATTGAGAGGCAGCGCCATGAAATTGCACAATCGATTTAGTCGGGCGTCGCTTTCAAATAAAGGAAGACGAAGATCGTGAGTCCACGAAACACTGGTCTATGCTCTAGTGTTTGTTGGAGAGCGAAAATTTGGTCCATACAATCTCGACCGGACCGGAAGACGGCTTGATTGTCGTGCATATACCTTTGGGGAATACCGGATAATCAGCGAAGGGATAAAACCCGTTAGCGGTTTGGAGGCAGTGCTTCTCAAACTAATTCATCTGTGTCTTTCATATGTGAATCTATCACCTTTCATTGCAATTACCTATTCACATTAGTTCTTAGGAATTTATTCCTTTACCCAGATTGATCAAAAGCTTTGCCAACTTCGCCACTGTGTTTAAGGAGGGACGGAGACGGCCCATTTCGTCCAGCTGCCTTATGGCTCCTTAGAAAACCTATCCCCATGATCGCCTCCATTCCCGATGGAGGGCTGATATCCACTTGCTTTGGTTCATTTGCAAGGAGAAGTGATAGGTTCACTGTAGAGATGAGACAATTAAACTGATCTCTAAAGTGTTCTGCCCAAAGCTGCAACCAAAGTTCCTGTGAGTGAATCAGTGAGCCATCAGCTTCTGGAACCACTTGCTTTTTGCGGACCGGTGTTCCTAAGCAGTCGGTAAAGGTTGCGACTATCGCCGATAACTGCATACTTGTCCACTTCGCTATCTACCACTGTTCGCGGTCATTCCTCAAGCTTTTGGTCAGCTCACGTCTGAGGGATTTACGTGTCTTATTTTATGTGGCTTCCGAGGGCCGGATCTGCAAACACCCTACAAGACAACCGAGGTGAAAGATGCCTATCGCTTCTGAAGTTCACAGTGCAGGGAGTCCTACGTGGCAGATATATCACTGACTGAAGGACTTCTTTTGTCTGCTCCCAGTGTTCATTCACATCCTGAGCATTTTGCTGAAACGACAACCGCGTTGAAAGTTCCAAATGGAACTGAAGTTGATGACTTTTGCATAAAATCGGCCGTTCAGTCAAGTGGCTTTTGTGTTGATTTGATCAGGAACTCGACGCACACAAAAGCCAGCACAGACCAAAGCATAATCTGAATCCACAGGTGTGGACAAGGATTACTAAGTCCTCGATTGACCCGTGCCCCCCAGTGACCAGTGACAATGGGACCAATCTGAGTCTAGTGCTGTGGATACGGAAAAGGGCACCAGGTGAGCTGATGTCGGTTTTCATGATAAAAACTGGTGTTCGCCAGAAACAGTTTGTGGTCAGGATAACCTTGGATGAGATTATCTTTGTTGCCGGTGCGGTCGGTTGGGACAGAGCATAGCCGGTATAGACGTTAGAATCATCGACAGCAATCACAATGTTCGTTAAATGCACACATCCCGGTAGAACTCGTCTTTCGCCTTAGCAGAACTGCAATCAGAGGGTGGATACACAGGTACGACGAACAACCAACGATGTTCCAGTCAACTATTATTGGAAAGTATGTAACCGTTATACCGGACTGCATACAGACGACTGCTAACTGGGATCTATTCTAACAGTGCATGCTTAGAGCTATCTCAGCGCCAACCTGACTACGGGCATTCGAAACCTGATCACCGGACACGCGGAGAGGGAGGCGACAGAATGAGTTTATACTTGGGTTACGAACAGCGATTTTGTACGTCTTGGAGACTCGGCATACACATATTCTAAGAATATTAAGAGATCTAGCTAGAGGAGCTTGTTGTCCTACTTGGGTGAGAGTGCGGACACGTCATACCGTGCCAAGGTGCGGTCTCACCGTGACTATCCCCAATAAACGTCGGTCCTAACTTTCATGAATGGCATGAACTCTAAGTCAAACTGGAAGGAACTGTTGAGATAGTAACTCCAGTCAGACTGAGCAAGTGTAACTGAAACGACAGATTTTCGACTCCTATCACTGTACACCGACTACTTTTGCAATATGCGAGTAATCTGCTTGTTTGACATCAATATCGTACGCTTAATATCGTTACATAGAAAAATTTTTGCCATCATTTATAAAAAGAATACTGCAGGTTAGTAGCTATACACGACGTTGCTCTCTGTAGTTACCGTCCGTACAAAGCGAGTCACTAAAATCTCTTGAAAGAAAATGGCACTTAAAATCATCCGGGGTCGTCTATCGACGCTGCGATGTTATTCATGAAAGTTTACGGTAACCTAACGGGGTCACCTAGGCCAGAAGTGATCCATTATTTGAGTCGAGCTTGACATATGTTCCAGTTAAAGTAGAGTAAAATGTTTACATTACTAAACCAAGGAAAATGACGAAATTATGGAGGTTTTCGTAGCACCTGCATTGTGACCAGCCAGCTGGAGATCAACAATGACGGAAAACACAAAACACACAGAATGCAAACAGAAAACTCACACGAAGTGCTTCCCTTCGACGATGTTCCAGTTTAGCCACCTGCTGCAGAACGGATTGTGGTGTGTCCGGAATCAAAGCAGTGAGAGCGTAACGCATCACAAAAAAGCAGTGCTATAAAGTTGTGGATAAAACAAATAACGGTTACCAGAATATTTCATACCATTAGGATGATTATGAGGCCTATGAATCGGATTAACAGTGATGGACGACGCTATTGCGTTTGCGTTTTGAGTGTAACAGTTTACTTGGACAGATAGTTGTGACGTTTTGGCCAGTGAAACAAACTATAGATTATGCGACGAATGGCAAAAGTAGTGTCTGGCACATCTCGCACAGTAAAAAATCAACGAACAAGCGTGTATAGACATTCGGTCGACCGAGACCATGTTCAGTTGTGTGAGATTGCAAACCATCAGAATAAGTCGCAAAGTCGGACTGAAGGACATTCTAGACAACAGTCCGACTTATCCTAACACAGAGACTGCACAAATATCAACACAAGTTCATAGAAGTTCAGGGTTTTTAAGTGGACTCGCAAGAGACATTGATAAAGACAATTCGGGATACTTTTGAAAGACTATAAACGACCCCAGCACGAGACAGATGTACACTTCAAATGATTCCATTGAAAAAATCGCTCCATGAGCGATCTGTCGCGTCAGACAGGATTATTAGGGCAACAGCATTTTGTGACAAAAGATATTCAAAAGAAATCAGCAGAAAACCTTTAGTGAAAACTACTTGACTAAGACCGTCACCACGAATGTATACTAACATTTTTTGGACAGTTACGTCTTACCATATGATCGTATATCAAGTGAAGCCATGTTACATACATAGAAGGTCCGGTGAGCTTTCACGAATTCCGGGTATCCGGTTCGCTGATGTGGTAGCCAGTTGCTTGATAACGGGCAGATTCATATAACAGCCGTTGGATCAATACTACCGGTAGGTTCACAATCAGTCGACCAAAATGGGCGGATATGCAAGCACTATCGATACTTGACATCAAAGGCTTCACAATGCTGTTCGGAATCGATGAGAACCCGTATCAGAAACGCTGAGGTCGCAAGTAAAGCACGGACATCAGCGGAACTAGAAGAAAGACTGAATCAAAAGTTTTTGGAATGTGTTATGCAAGAGCGGTTCCTCCCTTTACGATGATTCGCGAAGCTGATAATAGCCGAGAAACGTTTGGATAGGAAAACTTTAACCGCCGAGTTGGCTTTGGATCCAAGAAACCTTAACGTATGGCTGCAGAAGTAGGGCGTTGCGGCCAAAATCAGCGGCATTCCTGAATTCAAACGCTGATTCAATTTATTAATTATAGTCTCCCGTTTGTCTGCTCAGTACTATCTCGTCCACGACTAAACGGTGTTGTGAGGTAACAATCAGGACTGGAAGTCATCGGAACGATATTGCTTGTAATAGATAAAATAAGACTTCTAGTAGCTTCATGAACAAAACCTGAAGCCCACATAAGCGACGAGAATTTCATAGGTGTCTATCACAATAAAAGTTCATTTGAAGCCACTGGGCAGATTTTGCTGTTCACAGCTAGAAGAGACGGCAGTGCATACAGGGATGTAAACAAAACAAAAGCGGAGGTGGTGTTATGATGCAGTACCATTTAGATATCAAACTGATGTAGTTATAAATGAAGCGTTAGGAAAGCTAGACTATGTCCACAAGCGGCGTCAGGATTCTGTAACCAATGTAACCGAAGATTACCTGTTACTGAATGATGCTGTCTGAACGATAATTCGCAAGATATGCTCCTAAAAGATACCATAACGTTTCCGCTTCTCATCGCCTCTCAACCCCTTCGATCACAAGTACATTATCATTGTTCAATGCTAAGCAGCAAAATAAACTAAATTGACGGCCATCTCCCATGTTGTAACAGAAAGATGGAGCAGACTTACATCAGTGGAAAAATGATAGCGCTGTAGCAGCCAATAAAGAATGCATTCTAACTGTTGAAAAGTATTTCTTGAGTCGGTTATTCGGCAAGAAGGGATTACGGTCCCCAACGTTCAAAGTTCGCTACCATTTCCTTTAATTTTTCAACCAAAATCGATGAAAGATCTTTCGGACCCGAACCGCGGAGACGTGAGACACTCACTTTACCTAAGTTCGCTGTATATTTTCTCATCCCACGCTGCCATTTCATCTACTCACCTTTAAGTGACTTCACCCACTTCGTGGGAGGAATAGAAAACAAGGTACAGTACGGTAGACGAGTGTTTGGTATACGGAATGCATGATTCAACCAACGAAGTCTATCAAACTTCATAAGCTGTGGTAGGATGTTTTCAGAACCGGTATCCAAAACTGGATTCCTAACTCTGCACATTTCTCACTCCGTCGCACCATCCTATCTCGGCGAGACTACGTAGACATCAGTGGTCGAAAACCTTGAAGGGTCAAAAATGTTCAGCACGTAGACACCAGGTCTCGCAACCATACAGCAGAACGAAGCGCACTGCAGCACAGCGCACATGACCTTCCAACTTCAGTGAAATACCGTGCCGACGCCACGCGTACTCACCCTTACTATCACGCTGCCATCCCTAGTTAAGCAACTGACGAGGTAAGTGAAAGGGTCAATAAGTTAGTTTCTCCTCACTGGATATCTAACTAGAAATCATTGATGTCCAGTCTCGCAACAGCACTTTGCACTTTGAAGCTGGGTTATAAATTCCTGGTTTCAGTATCGTTTTCTAACAGTGTTGCGGGCCTGAGCAACAGACGTGTGCTCCGAACGGTTAATGCGGGAAGATAAATGCCAGGAAATAAACAGTGAATAGAAAAGGATATGGTCGTGGCGTCTGGAGATGAACGTCACGAAGCTGAATCCTTGAAACATCGGTCGACCTACAAATCAGCAACATTTCCACGCATGACGCCTCGTTCTACGAATACTATGCATTTATTGTGCATTAAACGGGAACAACAGAAAGAATATCCCAACTCAAGATAATATACTACAATAACTTTAGATGAATTTATCATTCAGACAAAATATGAATCAGAAGAGATTCGACATTGACAATATTTGTCACGAAGAAGAACCCTTATCTTGGTGGGCCCGTTTTGTCGACTGCCATCCAGTATAATGTCTGCTTTGGGATGGAGGGTGGACCGGAGGAACAGTAGAGCAACCAATGGTTATTTTCAAACGCAGACGGATCGATTAGGCGAACTGCGACGGTTTTCGCTATGCGTAGAAAACGATACGGAGCCAATCTAGATTGCTCGCCCCGTACCTTATATAATCCACGGGAAGCTTGTGTCACATTCATGGTGTGGTTTATTTGTGCTTGGTGTGAAACCATTGCGCTACTGAGCAACTTAGTCGTTCCATCGCTGACCCATGCAAGATGGCGCACACAGACGTGCTAAGGCAGTGCGATTGACATACGTTGTCCCACAGGGACACGGGATTGAATGTGAAAGAAACGAGGCTGCAGATTCAGGAACCTTGTCCTTTCCCTGTAGTGAGACGACTGATCGGGATTCGAAGCTTAGTTGAAAAAACTGTTGGATTGAGAACGTCTGATAATACTCTCTGCGCGGCTTGTGCTAGCATGCCACCTTTAGACAGCGCGGATATGTATGTTGGCTTCTTTTCGCAACCATTTTTCACTTTTGTTTGCATTATCTTATCAGTCAAAGACAGCTTTTTACGAAAATCTGCCGTGCGGTTTGAAGAGCTGTTTCAGCTTCGTCCAGAGTGAGTTTTTGCGCTCTATGTGAGGTGCCTAACTGAATTTCATTAGGAAGCACGAAGCCTTGAGAAAGGATATATTTATTATTCGAAATGGCTTATCTGTGTACTGATTTCCAGGTTGAAGAGCCTTTTCGACGATTCAATGGAACGTCTAGGAACGTTATTTCATTGTCTGATTTTATCTCCGCTGTGAATTTTTGTTTCAGTTGACTAATTTGGACGTATTCGGCATCTTACCTATCTCGACAGAGGAAACGGTTCCATATATAAGTCGCAGTACACGCTGCGTTTTGTAATCAGAAGCCTTTGACAAGACTTGTTAAAATGACCTCTCGGTTTGCGTGTAGCTCTTTCTACCAACTTTTATGTTCTGGCTCCGGTAAGCCAATCGCTGACTGTCCAGCATGTGTTTACCAATGTGGATTTGAAGTTGTGCAATGACTGGTTACCGTGAGTTCCAAAGATAAAAATCCCAAAAATATTTTGTCCAAGGGAGAGCCAAATAAGTCATGATCGAAACGCTGATACTTCTGATCCACCTATGTTGGACAGGCAGCCATTTTTCTCCCACGGTCAAGCGACCTAGCATGCGCGAGGATAATACGCATGTCCGTTCTAACTTCGCGATGTTTGTATACCATTTCATTTTCAATGAAGACCTGTCGATGAAGTGCTACTTTACAAACGGAGATCCGAGTTCTTCGCAACAAGGAATAATATTGTTTTGGAAGAATAGGCTCACGTATATAGTCACCCAAGAACAACATCGTGTAAACTCTCCTTAGCACTGGTTATACAGCCAAGCATAACGCTTAAAACTGGCCATCCATTTCGATTGACTTTTATTAAATGGAAGTAGTTTCTTTAAGTTTTCTTAGGGTCAAGAACTCGAATGTACTGGAAACCAAAGTTCATGTGCATTTATTGTGATACATTCGTACTTGTGTTGTCACAAATGTATTCCCCTGTGAATTTCCGGACGAAAGGATTACCAACAGATCCAGGTGACAGATTTCCGAATTCAGTTGAAAAAAACTCACTTCAATAGCGATCAGCAGTATGATCAATTCAGTTGGAGAAAGATCCGGGAACAAATTGTGCACAGCACCTGAAACACCTAGCAGTGCAATATTCACCATCACAGCCGCGTAGCCCATTAAAATCATTGCGAGCTATGAAAAGACAAGAAACATTGTGCTCAGCTTCATAATCGGCTGAATAAGAGGTATTTTAAAGTATACTGGAGGGTCATTCGAAAGAGAGAAAGGAACACTGACTAGTAACACTTCGGCGACAAAAAAAGGTCAAAGTTAATTGAAATAACAAATTTTTAAAGGACTTAAGATATTAATGACTGCCACTGCATTGACAGTTAAGTGAACCCGACTGTTGGATTCGTGGATACACATGCTATGTGTATCTAACGGTTTATTTCCACATGTCATATGGGATCATAAAACGAACACGACGGACTGACAAACCAAACATCGTTCAAGAGCGGACGAATGGAAAACCAGCCGTTTGCATTCAGGCAAATAAGCGAAAAGTCAAAGTCTGCGCGGTCGAATTCGTGTTGAGTTCTTACCGACTGACCAAAGCACCGAATATACAGAACAGTTTTGGTCCTAGTATTATCGTTCACACTGTGATGCGCGCCCGGAATCGATTTTTCTTACTTTATTTGGCCGACGCATTAATTTATTACCATTAAGATGGACACTGAAACACCGGAAATAAACGCGTTGGCCAATTCACCCCTTCGGGTATCGCTAGATGTGGGTGTACTACAAAATTCACCAAGAGTTTTATTTGCGGGTCCGAACAAGTATGCGAAAGTGACAAGAAAGAACATCATCAAAAAGTATTACCTCGAACACTTTTGAACCCAGAAAACCACGGACTCATTGTACTACTTACTTTGTTCTATGGGTTATATGGTGGCAGAAGTAAAAATACCACGTTTGCAACATGAAAGAATTAGATAAAAGCACGGGACTGTTAAGCTTCTGGTTTTTCGTCAAAGTATACGTCTTGGCAAAGAAGACCAAATGAATCAGTTGTGTCGACTAAAATGAAGAGCTATCTGTAGATTTTGTGACGCAAATTTTTCAGCTCTAGGAGAACAACATACTTGCCAAACTCCGATATTGTGGGTCGGATGAACAAACGGACGTTGGAAACTGTGTATTAGTTTGAAGGCGTCTGCCCGTATTTCTATCACGTTGTTCAACAAAGCCAATGAAGCCGCCACGGGAAACACACATGAGAACATGCTGATGTAACCGAATTGAATGAACATCTCAAGGAAATCTTCGTCTGGACCATCATACTGCAACGAACATACCAAGGGGAAAACATAGGCAAATGAACGGAACGGACCAAACGTCAGCAACGCAAATAAGCTCATTTTATGTGGTTCGTAATCATCTATTTGTATCACAATAAATATGACAAATACCAACCAGCACAAGGAGAGTGGGTGAATAACTCATGAGCGGAGAAGGTGCACATATATATATGCACTTTTTCAAGCACCTATTTAAGAACCAAGACATACACATCCGCCACCACAAATTTGTATAAAATGGTGATGGAGGGCAATATTGCCGTACAACAACAAAAACCACGAAAGGCAGAGAGAAAACAGGCTGTAAGCCCTAAACCGATCGGAGTGACAAGAATCCAGACCAAAGGGACCTCCCAAATGCGCCTCATTCAAGGACAGCCGACCTGCTCTGGCATTTATGTCCCCTGTTAAAATCCCGATGTCACTCCGCCTTGTTGTACGTAAGAGGTAGTACACCTTTTAATAGAAAGTGTACGGTTGCAAGACGTGGAGTACTCGTGTGGGAGGTGTCCGACGGTTAGAGGTTTTCGACCACCGATGTCTACGCAGTATGGCTAGGATTGGATGGAGTGACCGGGTGAGTAATATTGAGGTTAGGAATCTGGTATTGGGTACCACTTCTGAAAATAGCTTGTTTCAGCGTATAAAAATTAGCAGACCATGCTGGCTGGGTCGCATGTTGCGTATGACGAACACTCGTCGACCATATCGTGCTCTATTTTGTGTTCCTCACAAGGAATGGAAGAAGTCATGTGGAGTTCAGCAGATGACGTGGCAACGTGGGATGAGAAAATGTACAGCGAACTTAGGTAAAGTAGGTTTCTCACGTCTTCGTGGTTGGGGTCCGAAAGACCCGTCAACTAGCTGGCTGGAGACACTGAAGAATATGACAATGAACCGTGAACAGTAGCGATCGTGTTGTCATTTTCTATCGAATCAGGATGATTGAAAGAGTGCGTTTGTACAGTTAGACTGTGTTCCGTGTGTTGGCTGCAGGAGTATCTTATCTTTCCCCGCCTGTGAGGCTTCACTCCCTGTTCCCCTTGGATGTTCACTCTTTTTTATAGAAACTTGTAAGTATGGGGAAAAGGCAGCGGTCAGTGAGGCTTGCTTTGTTGTTTAACGCCGAACGATGAAGATATGATTGACTGTATCTGGGCTAAAACCTGTTGGCGCGTACGCTGAGACAACAAACAAGTTGTGTACATCAGAGCGACGGTTATTCACTCTGCATTAACCTCCAATTCTCACTGCGCATAGCCCGCTGTCGACTGGGATTCAGTCACGCAGCACAGCCTCAACACTCGCTGAGATCCATACCAACGCCAGCAAAACCAGAAGCCATGGCCTGAAGATCCCCGGAAAGACGGAGATGAAACTTCACGGAAGTACTAGATGGAAATGTCAGTCGGATAACAGAGTTGGAGTCTTGAATGAGAATTTCTTGGATACAGCACGCATCGATGACTAGAATCTCCGATGCAAGGGCTGAACATCTCTGTTTTCATACACGCAGTAGTGTTCGCACACTGAAGGTGGCCAGTTTGAAAAGGCATCGACGACAAAAAAGTGCATCAGTCGGCAAAAGAGGGGCTTGGTGAGATTTGGATGCTATCTGAGGAAGAACGCAAAAGATCAGGAAGAGGACTTATTCCAGTGACACGACCATTAGCACGGCCGACTGCAGTTCCCGAAGAACGTAAGTTTAGTAGGGGAACAAACAGTTATATAATACGCCGAAAAGTTGCTTTCGCAACTGAGAGGAGAGCTAGAAACGTTCGTCGAAGATCTTTTACTTCCTTTATTAATGAAATAACAGGGCACATCATTTTTCAAGAAGGGGGCCGCGACCACCAGAGGGCTGCCAAGTGGGGAAGTTGACCGGCGGTGGGAGAATTCGAACCTGCGAACTTATCCGTTATATTCATGGTTGTGTACTTTGTGGGCCGTTGTACTACCCGGTCACCCAGTCCAGAGCAAGCCGTTTTATTCGAGGAGGCACCTCTAGACTTTGAGAACCAACCACCTTCTGCAAGGCAGCAGAATCATTTCAGACGAGCTGGTGGTCAACTGATCTGTTCATATGCCTCTTCTTGAAAACCTAGCCGGGTCATTGGATTACGACAAGGGGCAATGGTCTTTAGTCGGCGAGCCACACTCGCCACGTCACAGTACTGCCAACGGGCTTTTTTGGTATTCCTTGGGGGAAACGCTTGCCAGGCGAAAATCCACCACGCCCTCAACACTGCGGCTGCTTGTCCACGACCGCTTATTCGGTGGGCCTATTCACGGTTAACCTGGATGGTGACCGTCTCCTTATCCGCAAAGGCCATGCACATATGACTCAGATCTATCTTGGGGCCGGAGTAATGAATACCATAAGTCAGACATTTATCTTTTTAGTAAAGGGGCTTTTTATGATATGCTTGAAATATGAGTAAATGGGAAGGACATGCTCCATAGCCACTAAGGGCATACCACACGGAGAGGGGAGGGACTGGCAACCTTCATTCTGAAACCAGGGGTGGCTTAAGATCAAATAAGGTCTCACTAGGTCAGGTGTGATAACGACCCGGGTGACAACGAATTTCATTCTACCACCTGAACCAACTGTTCTTGAGATCATAACATAGGAACGCACACCTGAGTGCTCAATTTCCGCAACTGAGACGACCTGACACTCAGGCAACCTTGAGTATTTAAGTGAAACATTGTAGATCGGACAGAACGTCCCGGATAAATTTAGTCAACAAGGTGTGAACAATCAACACTGGTAACTGCCTTGATTGTCTCCGTGATTACCCAAGCCCGATGGTGCTCGCGAAACCGTTCGGAGAAGCGACTAGTTGTGCGGCCTAGGTGAACGAACACATATAGGAAGAGGCTGGCGAGGTTAGCTAGCACTTATCAATTGCGACCGGTAGAGAGCAGCATATTAGGTCTGCTATGGTCACTCTTTTAACGGCGGATTCATATAGATCTATCTCTTATAGGTGTCTGTCTTCTGGGGCTTTTCTTCATGGCGTTCTACTGTACATTCGAGGGGAAATCACTTTTTAAGAAAGCATTTCGCAAAAATTCTAAGCATTCTATAGTGTCATTGGCACTTATTCTCCGGAATCTACTAACGAAGCAGCGAATTAGGTTTCGCTTCGCTTCAACTGGAATCAAACTGTGGAAGTGTATGCATTGACCACTCGATGTGGTATTCCTGTGAATCAACAACTGAATCGAGCCACCGATCCGGCGATCTAGAAATACATCCAAGAAGGTCATTTTGCTGTCTGTCTATTTTAACACTGTAAACCGAGCGTTTCGATGGGTGAGATTAAAAGTGTTCGGTATCGGATTTATATCGACGTCTGCATATTTTCTTGGAGGTTCTGATCGCTGAGTTTGAGGTTTCATCACGTTTGCGACCTAAACGCCAGACTCAGCGATTAGAACCCTCATGAAAACCAACAACTTGAGCTACGACTAACACAAATTTTCAAGTCCATTAAGAAGTGTGTTCGAAGAGGCGACCACCCCAACACCACGCCATCATTTTTGAAAATAAACTGAACGTTGTATGCGCTCATAAAGAGAAGCTGTTTGGGTTCATTCACTGCAGACACTATACGCCGCGATCTATCAGGCGTAAAAGATAATACCTTCCGTGTTGGTACAGATGAAGTGGTCATTAATCGTTAAATGTGAAACCCAATGAGTATTGTCAAAGGCCATCTGAATAACAGAAAACACTTAACAAACTCCTAGCTCATTATCACTCATATAGTACTGGGACCCCATCATGAAAACGTACAGATATTTAGCTCCGCGACAACGTCTTGCTTCATCTTGATAAAACAAAACAATTTAATTAACTAGGACAATCCTATTTCGCATTCAAGACCCCCCCCCAGAATATCGTTACAGCTGTCATTCCTACTTAGAACGCATGCATTATCTGCATACTTATGCGCTTGTGTGGTGATCCTGCTTCGACAAGCTTGACAACAGAGTAAAATGCAGCTACTCGCCGTGAGTCGATTGGATGCGACTTTGTCGCCGACCCTCTCTGATGGGCCGAACTTCTCTGTATTCGTAACGCTGATGATTTCTTGTCAAGGCGAAATAAATGAGGCACGTTTTTAGCCAATAAACAAGTAAGGATCAAAGGGTTCATGCATCCGGTCAGTGCCTGAACTAACTATCCTGCTCCGTCAACCGGATTCGTTCACGGCAGATAGTTCCGCCGCAAAAGTGTATATGGGTAAAAATGCATCTAATCCAATCAACGAAGACTTCCTCAATCGGTATATTCTAAAGGGAAGGTGACTTATAGACATGCCGGTAGAAGAAACAGTAAGCACCAATTATGTTCAGTTCCGGGTTTTTAACCATTAACCTTGCATCATAGTGCTCCGGTTTGGATTGCGAAATAAAATTATCGCCTACTCAAAAAAATTGGCGAGAAGAGATCTGTAGAGGGATAAGTTAAAGAACTGCACACAAGGGGGGAAGATTCTGAATGCAACGACTCCACTGACCTCAGAATCCTATCGGGATCTCGTGGATCCTAACGCGATAGTCACAGTGGAACAACATGAGACGATCCGCTGGCTAAGATTTGCAAACTTGTCATTGTCGACTGATCACCTCGACACATTTTCCAACCACCATCTGCCTCGGACGACAGGGTACAACGAGGTAAGCGTTATGCAGGCATGTGCAAAACATGTCCCAACCAGTTTGAGCTCCTTAGATTTAAAGATTGAATATCAGGACCCTAAGCCTAATATTTGAAGTATTGACAGGATTCTCCCACCATACCACGAAGATAAACACCGAAAGTCTACATACATCTGCCGGTAATGACTATGAGTGTGAGCCGACCTCACTGCAGTAGCGCGAATGTGGACTTGATCGATGGCCGGATGTTATACCGACGCCATAGATGTCTGAGATTGGTAAATTCTGGCGTTCTATAGGCCGCGCGGTACTCTGAAAGATATATAACCTCCAGGTGGGATGCAACTACTTAAGGAAGGGATATTTTCCACTTATTCCAATTTCCTTTTTCCAAGAAGAGATTTTGACTTTGGGTTAATCCGGTCCGAAACGGCATTTTAGAATTCGACGGTGCAAAACTTATCCCAAATATAGCTACGGTACCACTCAGGCAACCGAAAAATCCTCCAACTTACCTGAGATTTTACTCACCATCACAGCACCGTCCGCATGTTGTAGGTCAGACAATTTACCGTTTGATCAAATATGAATGTCATCGTTCTTACATTAGGACAAAGCTACCTCCGTAATCATTACGACTCCCAGTCTGAAGAGGAAGGGGGACAAGAGCAAACATCTATGGTGGTGAATTTGGTCGAAAGACCGTCCAATGCAGGGAATCGTCTTGAGCTGCTCTCATCGAACCACTGAAAATGTCCTTCAGTGAGAGTCAGTGCCACAGGATTGCAAGGTCGACTGAATTGGCTATCGCTTTCAGGTCAAGAGACAAAGATTATGGATCTATGTCTCCATGTTCTAAGTTTTTCAGTAGAGGAAGGATTTGGTCGATACAATTACGACCGAGACGAAAAAGTGTTAGGTTTTCCTTCATTTAGCGAATACCAGATAATCGCGGACAGCGTGGCCGTGATACTCACCAAACTCTACGGTCCTCTCAGCACTCAGTATAGTGATCAAATCAAGCCAGTCATTAAGAACAGGTTACTTTCGATAGACCAACCCCAAGAGTTTTGTTCAGATTTCACCAACGCCCTTGAAGGAGGACGGAGACTGTCATACGAGTTAGCTGCCATCTCTTTTTAAAAAACCTGTATCTCGGATAACCAGCATTTTTGATACAGCGCTGTTATCCACTAGCATTGTATCAATGGTAGGTATGAGTGGAAGATTAACTGTGGAATTGTGCTAACCTGACTGTTGCCAAAGTTCCTTGTGGAACGTTCCAAATGACATTGTCGAGATTGATGCAGTGAGTCGTTGGATTACTTGATCAACTCACACCTGGATCCCGTGGACCAGTAGTCCTAATCAGTCAGTGACAGCTGCGATTACTCCCGACTACCGCAGTCCTGTCAGTTCATCTGATCGTGATCACTACTCAAGTTCCAGACTAGTTGCTATCTCAGGGATTTGCGCACTTCAGTGAAGGTGGGATCCGATGGGTGGAGCATACGAGCATCCAACAAAACAACTGAGACCAGAGATATCCGGTGTTGCTGAGGCCCACTTGACACAGAATTCTGGGTACCAAAGTCGGTTTAAGGAGCAAAACATCTGTCAAACGTGCACAAAGGTTACGACGGGGCTACAGATTCAAGGTTACAGTGTTGCTGGATTGCAAACTAAATTGGACCACTTATGAAATTACATTTCATGCAAATGAGGAAATCTTCCATCAACGGATTACTTGCCCCCAATTATCAAGATGCAGAAATGGAGATTTCGAGCGGAAAAGAACTAGATAGTGAAAGGGGACGAGAGGAAAGAAAAGGGTGGCGAGTAGGTTTCACTTACAGGTAGAAGTGTCGCTTCACGTTCTGGCGCATGAATAGGTTGCTCATCGGGACTTTCTAGGACGGAATAAGAAACGAAAATGGGGAGCAGTCCTCAGAAAAAAATACAAGAATATGACGAACTGCCGCATTTTTTTAAAAAAGGAGCAGCGTTTGGAGCAGAACACGTGCATGCACGAATGACATGGAAGTTGGAAGACATCGCAAAGTGTTGCAAACGTCTGATTGTCTAATTATAAAAAACCAAAATCACTACAGCGGGAAGTACCGTGACAAGTATTTAGTTTAGAGGCTGCTGTCCTGAGAGGTGTCGGCTCTCAGAACACCTTGTTTCATCGTATAAAAATTAGCAGACCATGCTGGCTGGGTCGCATGTTGCGTATGACGAACACTCGTCGACCATATCGTGCTCTATTTTGTGTTCCTCACAAGGAATGGAAGAAGTCATGTGGAGTTCAGCAGATGACGTGGCAACGTGGGATGAGAAAATGTACAGCGAACTTAGGTAAAGTAGGTTTCTCACGTCTTCGTGGTTGGGGTCCGAAAGACCCGTCAACTAGCTGGCTGGAGACACTGAAGAATATGACAATGAACCGTGAACAGTAGCGATCGTGTTGTCATTTTCTATCGAATCAGGATGATTGAAAGAGTGCGTTTGTACAGTTAGACTGTGTTCCGTGTGTTGGCTGCAGGAGTATCTTATCTTTCCCCGCCTGTGAGGCTTCACTCCCTGTTCCCCTTGGATGTTCACTCTTTTTTATAGAAACTTGTAAGTATGGGGAAAAGGCAGCGGTCAGTGAGGCTTGCTTTGGTGTTTGACGTTGAATGATGATGATGTACATAACGTGTAGTTATAGATAACAAAGAACAGTTATGGAAATAGTACCAAAACTGATCACGTCACTCGATGTAAAAGGAATACGGCAGTGTGACTATTTGTATTCCACAGTAGTGTAAAAAAATAAATGTCAACAGTGTATTATTCCTACTGCCCGATGACAATATACAGCAAACGATTTCACGATTAGCTTTATTCGTCTTTCTCGAGTAAATCTAGGGATAGGTTGGGATGCTAACTTAATAATCTAAAGACATTCAATGCATCGTTGGAAATCATCGTCATCTATCTTATGTTCATAAATTGCAACAACTCAATGCTCCACAGACTGATATTTCTTCTTTCAAAACAACGTAAGGTCCCAAAATGCCAGACGTGGTACTGAGTTATGCGTAAGGGAATTCGTAGGAAGACATCTTGCATTTATCTTCATTCTTCTTGTTCCGTTTACTGACGACGCGACAAAGTAAATTATATTCAGGAAGGAGCTGCGGTGAGAAAGTCGACTGCTTGTGGGAGAATTCAAACCTCATGTTGGTTACCTGATCATCACTCATCGCATATAGACAACAATTACAGCCTACCGTCAACATTTTCAGTGACGAAAACGAAAATGCCGATTGAGCAGAGACCCAAACCGGTGAACACACTGCACACCTTGTTTTGACTCTAACAGAAAATGAAGATCTATTTAGCATGAAGTGGAAACAACTGAACCAAATACGCTCGAATGAATGCGAAGAGGTTGAAATGCTTCATAAAATTTATAGTTAGCATACTCAAAAACGTTGGGAACCTACTGCTTACCGGTTCCAGTGACACTCGGTGGCAAGTGATCGGCCCGGTGGCGTAATTCCGTTTCTGAATGTTTCTCCCCATCAGCCTGGCTGGAAGTAGATATGAGATGTGACTCTGTGTTGTGCGTCTCTAAACGAGATTCGTCGCCATCTCGTTTGTGTTTGTGCCGTTCGTAACGAAACGAGAGGAGAAACTGACGAATTCGAGACTGACTGTACGGGAGAAATACTTCACGCAAATTGCCTATACACTGTCGAGTGATCAGCAGAGTTGTCAGTTGCTAAATTTTGATCAAAAGTAAAACGCAGGAGACCAGTTCACTCATTTGCACTTCGCGATGGCCATTGGTAGACTTTATCTATTTTCCTACCTTGTCGTTTACGCATTATCACTTATAAAAAAAATGAGCAGAATTTTCAGGAAATGCGCCGGGGTCATTGAGAGGTTGCCAAGTCGGGAAAGCGATCGGCGCGGGAGAAGACTCGAACTCACGACACTCACATGAGAACCTCAAGACTCAGAGCAATCAACTACTCCTGGTAAAAACAAACCACCTGGTTGTCAAGCATTCTTCCACTCTCATGCTGTTAGTTGAAAGGTAACAAAAAATGACTGGCCAAATTTTGTTTAAGGAATTCAGCTCTCCTGGTCCATAATAGTGTGTCACTCAGGGGTATAGCGACGACGGAACCAAACAATCGTCATTGCGTAACTCGGTCATTCGCTTGACTATTGCCCGACTGAGGTTGATTCATCCACCTTCCTTCGTTTTTACCCGTTTACGCTCCCTGGGTGAAATATATTTCTCAACCGATCCATTCGGTTCGTCTCACACATAAATGAGTGTGTTGACTTGGGAATGAGGCGACCGAAAGAAATATATTACCCTGAGAGTTGTGTTTCGATCTTCTTCAGGTATATGCAAGATTGCTGATAGATGTAAGATGCCTGTGGTGCATGTCTCCTGGTCAGATAAATCTACGTGGATTAGTGTAAATGGCTGGCAAAATGAGTTCCGAGTGGCTACTTCATAAAGTTGGCAAAATTTGAGCATATCTATAAGTTTTCTTAAGCCCATGAGTTGCCGTTTATGAGATTCAATTCCTTGTCCGCTGAAAATGCAAGTCAATTTGGATGAGGGGATTTAGAACAATGCAAATATGATGGAATGCAGTTCCAAAAAAAAACGCTAAACCTTAATTTTTGGGCAATTCCGGTCGATTGCCAAACTTGCATTGCATCAGCTGAACGACCAAACAGCCTCATATTCGAAATGTATAAAGGAATAATATAGATTGTGGGATATACTCTAAACAGAACCTTGAGACAAAAACCAGTGCTACGTTCGTGTTACAGGTGACTCTAACTGCTGTACGTTCTAGAAGTACTGTACGCACGTACAAGGTTCCAAGTGAGAACAATTTTTCACTCGCATAAAATAAAAATATTGAGAAATATTGGTAATTAAGTTAGCGATTTGCAACTGTTTTGAAAAACGAATAGCGTTTGGAATTGAAGCTGCATCAACTGTTTCTCAAGAGGCTGAAGACAGCAATACCGAACACATTTCGGTCAATGATGACTCTGTTCTTATCTTCCACATAAGGTAGTTATGATGGGACGATGAAAACTGAAAAATCTTCAGTCTTTAAGACGACCCTTCGTGTATATATATGTATATTTCTGAAAACGGTGTGCTCATCATATATCATCCAAGTAGCGGCGAAGCAGGAAAACACTAAGCTAGAAAAACGGCAGGAAAAGAAATGTTGAATAGACTTCACTACAAACCTGCTAGCTCTTCGAATTTCCAGCTCCATATCTTTGGTTATCCATAGGCATCCATCATTCATCGGTGGGCTGGACACACCTGAAACGTTGATTTGGACAGCCCTATTTTGAACCTTTGGCAAAACGGGTCAAACTACAAGATAGTAAGATGACCTGAGGGCCTCGTAACCAATTAAAGGTCGATGACTGATTACATACTCCATTGACCTTTTTGATGAGGTGACTGATAAACCCTCTGTCGCATGAATCGGTAAACGAAGCGCTGTGTGCTTTTTACACCATCCATGGTTAGTTTGGAATCAGTGTAGCTATCTAACTATTAAATACCAGTCAACCCAGTGGAGTGCCAGGGATTCGTTTTCATCCTCGCCCTTTAGTGGGAACATCATCAAAGGAAAACAGTAAAGCCTTCCCGCTATAGACCGTTTGAGACACACGGTCATCTGAGAACAATCTAGGCGTTCAGGGCTAGCTCCCAACTGAGAGCCTGAGGTAGTCATTGAAAACCACAATGAGGCATTTTGAAACTATTTCACGTTTAGAACGACTCTCAGGCTGTTCTGATTACGGATATCGTAGACGGATAACTAGCAGGCAGGTGAACAGCAAAGTGAAACAGTTTGGATGGAATGCAAACTTTGGTGTCGTGTGTACACCTCATAAACGAACGCCTATTATGGCTCCGAAATCTCCGTTTAATACGAAAGGGCGCGCGGGCGCGGATGCAAACCCCCTATCCCTAGGGAGGGGGGTGTATCCATGGTTTCGTTCATATAGGAGTTACCTGTGGACCAGCATAAGTGAAATCTGTTGAAGGCTCGTGACCACTAGTAGTTCTCAAATCTTTCCACTCGTGAAATGACCCAAGAAACCTAACAAATCTATCAGAGATGACTGGAAAAATCGGTGTGTGTCATCGGTATGCACATTCCTCGGGAAATGTTAGCTTGGCCACTCACACAAAAGATGGATGGAACACGTTTACTTGATTTCAGAGCACGACCGCGCATGTCACCATGCCACAGCAGATCACCCTAGTTGTTTGATGACAAGAAGTTATGACAGCACGTGGAAAACTTCTACACCACTGGGATGACAAATGTCCGCTGTCATATTCGGTTAACTGACGCTCCATTATTAGCTGTTAGGATGGCCTTTCTCTGATCCGTGAACGAAAGACGGCCAACATAATTCAACTATATCATCCGTTGCCAACCCCATGGGTACGATCGCAATTTGACCAATTACGGCGAACTGGCCTTAAATTTCTACCGAACTACTGGAAGTAATAAGCGATTTGCACACAGGTTTGTGGAAAATATAAAAATGTAGATGTAATCTACTGTCAGTGAGTGGACGTGTTGGATTCTAATCACGCAAGGAAATTCAACTGAGAAATGGACTTTATTTTTCCATGGTACGGATTCTTAGCATTACGGGCAATAAATAATCGACAAATTCAAAAACCTCCAGTTTATGAATAACCTGTCGGATATAGTGTAACATCTGACTCAGCGGATCCATATCTTGCAGTCTTTCGCGTCACGACGAACAACCGATCCCATTCCATCGAAGCGCTGTTCTATCAAATCTAATGAAGGGCTTTCAGAGTATTACGACGGAAGTGAAAAACTGCGACAGTTACTATCACTGCCGCCAACTATCATTATTGGTACTGCTACTACGCGTTTCACCGGATAAAACCACGGACATCGCAGCCAGCAAATCACAAAACTCGTGATACAACCAATCAATCAAAAATCAACATTATGCTGGCAAAGATGGCTGGCAATAAAAAAACAAAAAAGGCAATCGATTTCCGTTACCGAAAATTGATGCGAATCCTTAAGATAACGGAAAGAGTGAAACGGTGCATGCATTATCTAATCGATGATGAACAAATTTTTGCACAGATATCATGTGAACATGACAACATCAAACGGAACTGTACACTTTGTGATTGCGACAGTCAGTTAGGTCCAACATTAGTCGGAAAATTATCAGTCCTAATGTGTATGAATTCCTAGGTGAAAGCATGTCCAACCCAGCATAGATAACAAGGAAGTGCAAGAAATGAATAAAAGTGACACGCTGAGGGGGAAAAATGGGTAGTTCCTGCTTTGCATTATAGAGAGCAAAAAGTCACAAGCGATAATGTATGGGAGACGGAAAACTTACGGCCCTTCAATCCACAATCGATTACAAGGTAATCTGTATTCCAGTGAAAGCAATTAAGCTCGAAGACAATTTTTCTCTGATCTCTTGCTGCACTATTTGCTATATGTTTTGGGCGGATGGTACGCCGCAGAATCTTTAATTATCATTAGCTTCTATCAACGAAACAAGTATGTACATCACTTCCAGAAAGACGGGCATGGCCAACGAAAGGCTGGTGAGCGGTGGAGTTGACCGGCGGCGAGAGGATTTGAACAGGCAATCTTCAGGTTGAAATACCACGCAGTAAGTCAAGTCAAAATGGGTTAATGGTCATTAAGTGAATCGGGTAGGAACAATTCGAAAGTCATTTTCTAACTCAAACGCCAATGGGCAGTGCCGGTAGACACTGAACCGTCACTGTCCGATTCGTTTCCGCAATTACCCTACTAGAATTTCACGTGATCAACTGTCATTGCGAATTTTCGGGCCACAGTTGCGTGGTGTGGATCACTGAATCTATGTGGTGGGCCACTTCAACTGTGATAAGCTTATAGAAAGTTGACTGCATAAAATCAATGAAATAAAATACAAAAAGGAGTAATCGTTATGACAGAATTGAAAAAAAAACGTACTTGTTGTAACATTTCCAGATCGCGCAAGTAAAAAGCCGTATAGAAGAGCGAGTAAAATGAGTTCATACATTGGAGCTGGAAATTGACAAAAGGATTTTCGTTAGAGCCCGCCGACTGATGTTAGACATTCTGTGACAGAATGTTGTCTGCCTGATAGGTGGATGATGAAGGTTCGCACTGAATTTCAAACACTTTCTGGTTCAAGGAATCGGCAATGTAGGAATTCTTACAACTTACTATTTTGCCATCAATCTTTATTATTCATCGTTTTTTTTCTGTTTGAGAAGATGGTGCAACCAAACCCAGAGCACATTGATGCAAGGCTGATGGTTGTACTAACTGAATGAAACTGAACTACCAACTGCTGAAATTGTGATCTTCGTGCCAAAAGCGATAGTGGGAACGATTCATCAATGGGGAACCGGGAAGCAGACTCCGAATAACAAGGAAATTTCGAAAACAAAGTGCCACCAAACTGTCCCCCACAAAACAGTCGATTACCATATAGCCTACTACGTATTTCCTGGCACAGTTCTTGCGCTTTCTACCGAAGCATTTGGGAAAGTTGCCCTTGGCATCACAGGAAGACGAGCCAACCTTTCAATACACAGGAATCCTAAAGTACAGAGTACAGAGAAATTTAACTTCGCTTATGAACGATTTTTCTTCACTACAGCTATCTGCTCTTTAAGCGCTTTTCTGCGGCTCTACAGTGACATTTGTCAAAGATTTCAATTCTCATCGAGCACCGTGTGCACGCCTACCCTTCTGATCACTTTCATTGCCATAGCTTCTACATCCTGCGGGTAGATAATTCAGTCCGGTTTACTTTTGTTTTTACAGTCAACAGCTTTGGACGGATGTGCGCTGACTGGCTGTTACCTTGCAACACAGACCACTCACGATAGAAATGAACTAGGGAGAGAAAAAGATCAACTATAATGCATTGTATTGAAAGACTACAGCTACGAGGAAAAGATCCGAGTACCAGAACTCCACGGATTCCAACATTGGGCGATATCACCTAATGTCTCCAATTATCGCTTGAGGGGACCTCATGGATCCCAACGCGATAGTCTAACTGGAACCACAATAGTTAACTTGCTTAAGTCTTTATCGATCGAGCACCTAGCACGTTCGAAGTGTAAAATAGTGCCGTAGGACTTGATTGTTCCAAAGCCGAACCTTGGTTATGAAAGAGCGAAGGGGAGGTAAGTGGATACGTTGTTATTTCGCCAGTCGCATCTCATCAGATGGTCTCATATCGGACGATGTGTCTTCGGGTATACAAAGGGCTTGACTGGTGACTACCAATCGAGGGATGGCGTCGGCACGAGATCCGCTTATTGATCAAAAACTGAGTGTAAAATGTATCAATAAGATCGGATCCGCTAAACGACTCGGAAGCAACCGTTGGGGGGGCAGGGGGAATGCAAAGCGTTAGCGTTTTAACGTGCCTGAAGAATATTGCTCCAATATGATAACAAAATTTTGTCGACAACTCAGAGATGAAACGTAGATTATTATGTCACGGAGCTAAGTTGATGGAACAGGCATTGAATTTGAATAAGTTAGATTGACTGGAAGATGTGTTACGCGTGCCCTGAAGTCGACTCCGCAGGTTATACGCTGTTCTGCAAGGCACATAATTGTTGGAAGATGGGTTCAGGTAGCCAGTGGATGATACGACTAAAAGGCATAAAAACCTCAATCGGTGGAATGTCTCGAGTAGGTCGAGTTAGGTTACCGGGCGGTTGTTCACGAAATTTCTCAAGAATCTAGCTGACGTTCTTGGACTGGGAATGGTTTCGCTTCTCCATAGTTTCTCTGACTTATGACCTCAGAGTATTCCCCTCACCGTTATTTTGAGTGAGGTATCAATCAAACTAGGGGATATCACCGAATGTTTGTGGAGATGGAATCGCCTTCGCGGTCGGACAGAATCGAACACATTCACTTTCAATATGACAAGCTAAATACAAATGCCGGGCACGGAATCCAGTCTGTTAATTACAATCTACAGTCTTACAATCCGGTAAATGAGTGTCGTGTAATGTGACACTTTTAAACCGGTGAAAGTAGGCTTTGTTTCATGGTCCGGTAATAATAATAAAGCAGAGATAGGTTGATTAATTGTCCAAAACATTGACATATGGAGTGCAGTGCGTAAAAACCATTTTAAAAATAGTGCAAAAGTATTTGCTTCAAGTGCAGAAACAGTGAACGCCAATCTACATGTAAAATCTGCAGAAGTAGCATGAGAGGCGCAGTTTCAAGTAAGGGAAAACGGATTCTCATTTCTTCGTGTCTCGAAGTTAGTGCTGAGTGCCGAGGTTGAACAAATAACATCATTCAAATAGGCCGCACTACTGAGCTATCGCCTTACGCCCAGCAAAAAAGGAGCTATGTTCAATTGAAAAGCGATCTAAGAGGCTATTCTGGCGAGTGAAATCACGTTGGTTGTAGTGCACCAGCCACCGTCACGCAAAATATGGCACTCAACTGCGTAAACTGTGTTCGACTAAGGAGCGCTGGTCGCTCTGTTAAAGGTAACACGCGCGTGATAAGAGAAGGGTGGCCGATACAACTTTGGCGTAAGGGGTCGGGTTTGGGAATAAAAAGGGAAGGTAAATTCTGTACAATAGATGTATCAACGAGAAGTACTGGTTGAAACAGAACTACATGCAGTCACGCACCAAAGAGTTCCTACAATCCAAAAAGCAACCAATCGGACAATGAAACTGATAATGACGTAAGAGAAATCATACCGTAATGTTGACCTCGTCCAGCGTTAAACAAATTTGGTGTGTTTGTGGGTGGGTGGATTTGTAAGTGTGTGTACATGTAACTCCGAAAAGGTCGACCGAGACGGAGAAAACCGGGTGCACACAAACGAATCGAATAAGAAACCAGAGGGCATGGACCAGACAGTGAGGAACAACGTTACCAAGACCAAAATGTGACTTGCGAAGAAGGAAGAAAACAGTTTGGATGAAAAGGAACAGTGCCGATTTCCCGGATTAGACTACCACACAAAACGGATTCGTCTGACAATTTAAACTGAACTTTTTCTGTCACTGGTCCCGCTGGGACTCAAAGTGTTGGACACTATGACTAAAATAATCGAAAGGCGTATGGAACTGGCTCCAAGTGTTTTAAAAACATTGTATCATTTCACTGCCCGGAAAGTATTGTAACTGAAGGCTCGGGATAGGGCACCTTAAGATATTTCTATTACGCTCTGGTCGGCCTGACCATACAATTCCTACCGAGGAGTCACGGAATATGACGAAGAACTGAATGAATCCAGTAGAGCAATCATGTGCAGTGAACCATCTTTTCCCTGAGTATTTTCTTCTATTTCGCTATGACCTAATACAGTTCAACCAAAGTCTTAACAAATTTTCCGGAACAATATTCACCCATCGTGAGTGGAGTTCCAAACGTGTACCTTCTATCAGTGGATGGTATCTTTCGGTGAGAGACTTTTGGCTGATGCCCCCAAAACGTAGAAAAGCCAATCACTTTCTGTACATGTTTTATCCATCAGTGCAAACTTTATGGAGAACTATGCAGTTCTGTAAAACTAGCATGCAGGGTAGCAGATGCTGAACAACACTACCAAGACGACTAGAAAAACTGAATGGACGGTTTCAGAGTGAAAAGAGTAACGCTATGATCCAAAATACGCAAGAAAAATACCTTACCGGAAAAATAAAGACATACACCGTGAGGTCCATTAAAGAAAGGACCACGGAATAGATGGTACCTGAAACGTCAATACTGGTGTCAGTTTCGGAATACGGCAAGTTAGCAATGGAATGCACTTTAGCAGTAAAAATCCAGCACATGATGAAAAAAGTCAACTGACAGCCGGACGAAGTCAAGAAGATTCGTGTAACTGTCAAAGTTTGCACAACAGGACAATAGCGATAGTGAAAAACCAGTTAACTGACGTGCCTCAGTTTCCCAGTAGATGCTTTCCTTTGTAAGCAGTACGATCAGATATGAAGAAATTATTCTATTGATGAAGACGAAGAACTAAGGGGTGAAAGTAAAATCCACTCGACATCTTAGAACGCTGCACTGAGTAAAGCATACAAGGTTACCCTGAATAGTCCCAAGACTAAAATACAGGAATTTCTGGAAATGTGAAAAGTGACTTTAGATTAACTAGGAAAGTACAGAGACAACAATAACTAACACCTAGTGGATTGTACGTAGTACGATCAGTTTTTTCCCCATAATTCGTGTTCATTACTCCCAAAGGGTTAAGTTCACACTTCAATCTGTTTCACTGTATTACCGTGACCCTAATCTCAACGTCTAATCCGACTCAAGGCTGTGCCGCGTTAAGGTCGAACGCTAATCGGACCAGTGACTCAGTCTCGCTTCCAGACTCGGATTTCGAAGGTCTCATTGCCATTGGCAAAATTAGTACTGGACTTCGCTCCGGTTCAGTTTTTGCTCTTTTGTCCGAATGTGCATCGGTTGTGTATGCAATTGGACTACGTCCAAAAGGAGGCTACATTAGCAATTTTCATATTATAATAAGAAAGCCCATTTTCCTGTCCACTTTATAACTACTGGAAGAAGCAATCAAATGGAAATAATACGAATCGCGAGAACAGTCAGAGATAATTTAGACTTGAGAGTAAATTGCGGATATAAATCCAAAATTTGAGAAACCTGCGAAAGTAAGAACGAACGAACTAACCAAGATAAATTTGCCGACTAAATAAGTGTGATAGTCCACATCAAGGCGATGGTTTTCGAAATCCGTCAACCAAATAGCCACCTGCCGGTAACCAACTTCCATTAGTGATATGGCCAAAGCGAGGAACACCTGGAAGTACGGATAGTTAAAGATAGCATGCATAGGTATTGCGTGAGAAGCGCGGAAATACTGGAAATGGATTGAGCAGTTTGTGATTAAACATATCAAGCAACACATGCAACTATTGGATTCAAGAAAAGATTTATTAAAACATTTTACTTCTCACATCTTTCTCGCAATCAAAATGTAATAATGAAGGAAGGGGACAAGGATCAATGAAAGATTGTCAAATGGAGACATTTTTGCGCAACTTCTATTCCTCATCAAGAAACTGATACTGACTCGCTTCTTCGCCATTACAGCACTGAACTAAGATGGATGACATTGGTCACCGGTAGTGGGGTCAGTCGAAGATCAGTGATTATTCCGATTCACATCTGAGATCTAAGCCCACCTAGCACCTTCCAGATGTAAATTGCTACCGCAGGAATGAATTGGCTAAAGTCGAAACTTGTTTGCGAAAGAGAAGAGTGAAGACAAGTGGATAAAGTGTCTTCACGTATACGGAAGGCTTGTTTGACGATTACCAATTCGAGATTTCTGTGGCGTTGGTACGGTACCTGATTTTTGATCCAAGACCGAGTGTACACTATGTCGGTAAGAGTGGTCCTGCTACATGGCCGTCGGAAACAGGACAAATGCGAAGACTGTCTGTTTGAACACCGCTGTCTGCAGGACATTGCTCGAACGTCGTGCAGAAGCTCGGAGGTGAGACTCAGGGTGCTGCATCATGGAGCTTAGTGGATAGAACAAACAATAACTGCAAATAGGTTAAAGTAACTGAGACATGTGTAAAGCATGCCTACAGTTAAACTTCCTAAGTATGTCCTGGAAGATCGGTCCAGGTGGCTAATTCATAACGTGGCGAAAAAGTACGAAAACCTTAATCAGTGGAATGTCCCGAGCAAGCCAAGTAACATTAACGAGACTTTGCTGCTGTCATAATCGGCGCCGGTTCTCAGTCTCATCGGCTGCTGCTCTTGATCTCTGCACTGACAAAAACAATCACTCTCGAATCTAGCTGTCCCCTGCTCTTTAGGGTCACTCAGACTGCTCCACTTTGGCGAGTTTGATTCTTGAGGGAGTTTGCTAAGGACTTCCATCCGCTCTTGTTAAGTCAATGTGGTGTTTTAATGAAGCCAAATACCCTTGACCGCATATTACCATAATCGATTCGTTAACATCCTAGAATATTATTTTGCACACCTGTATCAACTTTATGGGAGACCAAAGAGATAACATGCTTTACGCAAACGTGTAGTGGGCGGGGTGTGCCCATAGCTAAGTAATCGAAATATCGTACTCACGAGAATCGTAATTACATTTAAGACAGCTGTGACATTGGCCACGTAAATGGAAATACTGCGAAGATATGGACTACCGCGGTGATGCTGCTGTTGGCAGAAATTAGACGATCCCTGATGCTTGTATCCCTGTGGAAACTAGCAAGCTGACAGCACGTCTGCTAGGCTCACAACGACCGCACGAGCCTACGATTCGTCCACTAACACACACGTGCGAATGTACGTTTGTAAATCTTCAAAATTTGCGATGCAGTCTGGAATGAGGCAAGGCTGTCCAATTTCTGCATCTTGTTCAACTACGCTTTCGATTAGACAATGAGTGATGCGATAATCGGCTAAGTAGGCTTCCAGCTGAGTCTCACCGTCCATAAGTCGGATTCGGAGTCCGCGGAGGACGTTGTGGAGCCCCGTTTCCCCAGCTGATTTGCAGTCAATTCTCGATCGAATCAATCTACATGCGTCAAAAATCGGCCTGGCAATCAACGCTGCTAGGACCAAAGATTTTCGGACCCTTTGAGATCCGGATGTAAAGCGGCCAACCATCAGCGGCCTGCGAATCGAAAACGTATCACCATTCAAATAACTACGACCCATCCTACTACCACCAAATGGTCGAGTGAAGGAAGAAGCTGTACTGAGCATCGAAAGCACCCTTATTGAAAGCGAAACTGGGTGACAATCTGTATAGTTTTTGCCTCCAAACAGCCCTTGACCAGCAGTAGTTCAGAAGTCTATGGCACTACCTCATCTTCTAGAAAGAGATAACTGCAACAGTGAAATTAAATTGAGATACATTACTCACAAACTTAGTATTAACCAGAGTGGGTGATTCAGGTTCCGATGACGGTCAGTAAAAGTCATCGGTGGTCTCCTTACTATGAAACTACCTTCGACTGAACGTACCAAGCAAATCACTGAACTTGTCTGCAGTTCAACAATTGAAACCAGGTTCAATGGCAGAAAGTGGACATATTTGAAATCAGAATGGAACTGTAAATAATGAATCGGTTGTTTGTTTTTATCCGAGGTAGGTATCGCTTCGTGGATAAACAGAAGACAGATAGGCAGGTGCTGGTTTAGACTTTAGTCTGTGATACGTGAGATTCACTCATCGAAAGATTGGAGCCAAAAGAGCCCGAAATGAATGACGTACTTGCTATCGGATCATCAGGCGAGCGGAAATGATCAACCGGGTCAAGAATTTGCGTCCACATTGAATCCTATGAGACGTTTTGCACGACCCACCAAATTGCGTGTTTAAGCACCAGTTCAAAAGTACGGTGAAGGACATTCGCGAAAAACGGGTTTCAAGGAGTTAATATAATCACTGGGTCCTACAGCGACCGCAATTTCCCGCAGTCACCATTACGAAGAAAATAACGAATACCAATAGAAGCTCGATGTATCAAGCTGCTTTCTACTTAAAGGATTTTTCATTAGCTTGCCAATAGGCGAAGCGGACAGACGTTTCCGTCGGAAGGAAAACAAACAGAAACAAACCTTCGGCGTATAGACCAACAATGTGCTGCTCCAACCAAATGCGTCAGCTTTTTGTGCCATTTGATCCGCATGCTCCTGGAGACGAACGAAAAGTAATGTGATGAAAATCACTGCACACAGGCATACGGCGATCACAGGCCCGGTAAAACAGCAAATAATCAATTTACGACGCCAAATCGGATAGGTACGGATCACGCGACCAGTAATCGGGCACAGAGTTAACTTGCCCTGAAAAAGTAGAGAAACCAAAGGAAGAGTATCAAATAATCATTCCGAGGTGGAAACGGTATTTATCGACAGCAGAAGACTGGAGATTAAAAGAGACTCAGGAGTGAATAAAACCTAATTCCGGAAAAGACTTATTGAATAACAAACAAAAGAACAAAGTAGAAATGTAAAACGTGCTCAAATACGGTACGATTAATTTAGCGCTGACAGAAACTCACTGTAAGCATCACTAAGGAAATATTCGTGTCTGATAAGTTAAGCCTTGCACTGCCGAGGCTGTGGGTCAGGGTTTAAGAACACGGCGTCAATGTATGGCTTCGCCACCATAAGTTGTGTACGATCTCCCCCATAAGTCTGGTTGTGCACAGACGCTCAGGCCTGAACACATTTTGTGTGAATACGGTGAGAAGCTCTAGACAGCACTTAGATATGGGATTACAAAACGGCAGGGTTTCAGCACCCAAAAAACAATCATTTGTCTACGGAATGCACTAAATGCCAACTTCACAAACGGTGAAATATTTTCAACGTCACTAAATGAAGTCTGCTTCCTTAAATTTATGTCAACTGAAAACAACAAAGAATGCACCAGCACATGTCGGATTTGAAGTATCCATGGCAGTGATGAATTATGAACGAAGACAACCTGAGGACCTGAATCACTGAGTGAAGGAACGGAAAACCCAGTCCATGCAACAGCTAAAAGACCAAGGTGATTGACGGGAGATTAGATTTTACCGCGAGTTATCTGCTATACATTATCAAACTGCAGCTCAGGGTTGGAAAAAAACATGGAAACAGTTCGGTTAGTACAGCCATTTACCTTGGACCAAGGTGCTCTGATTTTTGCTGCTATTTCAAGGCAAAGAATAATAGTGAAAAAATATTCGAGGATCTTAAGCCAGAAGAACAAAGGAGGAGTGAGAACATCCAGAATACAGCTGTTAGCCGCATTCCCTTAATTTCCTCATCGACTAGTTGGGAGACCTAGATAACCCGCATGAACGGTTTGAGATTCTCATACCCCTTCGCCATGTCATGGATGCAACACTTGGATTCACGCCCCCCCCCCCCTATCGTCCGCCTCGAGAAACGCTGTATACTGAGAGAGTGGATCTGAGGGAAAAACAGGTTTCAATCACTTTAACCTATTCCCATTCAAAACCCCAGTTCCGTGGCCCAATACTCTACGTCTCACTTCTGAGTTAGTAGGAAAATTCTCCCACAATATTCCACCAACACAGCTGTTACCGTTGTAACGCGAATGTCGCGCCGACCCCAAAGATGTCTAGATTTGGTAAATCTCAATCGAGCCTTCAGTTTACACGAAGAAACTACATTCGATAAACGGCCATCCCAGAAGTATAAGTTCGACCGAGACGAACATTACTTTCAGATCAAGGAAGACAGGGATCGTTGATTCATTGTAGGTGTGTCTGTTTTCCAAAACCTGTTGATTAGATACATGATCGATGCACCAAACAGCTCTTTCGTCCATTTTACAGATCAGCGGTGCATGTTCGTTCACAGAAGCCAAGCGCCGTAGGTCATGTTCAGAAATGCCTTCTTTATGCTCAGGCTACTTAAACAGATGTCGTCTATTGTAGGAGGTAAATACTTTGCACAAGCAGCCCGTGGCTGGACACATCAGCAACGGATAGACACTGTATCATGTCGTGAAACTCATTAAACCGTTGGGAACCTGGTCAGCTAAGGCTCTAGGTTGACAACCGTTTGTCCCGTTGCGGAAGAAGTGGACATGCACCGTTGATGTGTAACAAAGATGAAACAACTGCACAGCGCTTTCGTGATTTCTTAGCGGTGAGCTGAAATTCGATACCACATGATGTGATGTCACCTCAACCTTGGCTGTACCAACCTCAGTGCAGAAAACGAAAATGTTTTACAGCTAAACGTAAAAAACCTGACGATATTTAGAGGGAATTCAAACACTGGAAGAAACGCGCACCATATTGTATGACATGAAAAATAGCTAGAAAATTCTTCCGGATCTATCTTATCTTCTACACAATGAGCTTCCGAAATGCTGTTTTTGCGCCAGGACACGCTTTACCTTCCGCTTCATATCCTTCTGCATAAATATTTCTAAGAACTCGACTTAGCCGGAATTGTCACCAATCGGGAGCAGGTCATGACTGACCCTCTGGATAATCTCTCGTAACTGACTTTTTCCCTCTGTATTTGAATGGGGCGATGAATGCGTCCTTTTTGACCGAAATGTGGACATCTGTGTAGGCAAAGGTCCAAATGCAATAAAATATAATGCAGTTCGTTTCAGATAGGACTAGGATTCGACTAGTTCCCTACTTTGAACCAATGCTATGTAGATTTCCGTTTCTACAGATTCGGCACGTTTGACAAACGCCGTCACGTTACACGGATGGTGTGTGGCTATCATATGACAGTGCTATCAATAGGTAACAGACAATACTGAATTAGAGAATGCTCAGCTGTAATTTTTTTAGACGTCTGACAGCATGAATGGCATAAATGAGACAGAACCTTTCGCGTTACCACCACGTAGTCCGTCATTATACTTTCCATGATCAAATTTCATCCATAACATTGCAAATATAAAACCAAATTATTCGTTAATGCTTCCGGACTTCCCATCCACAGTCGGCAACTGTCTAGTGACAGAGACATAGATAGAGAAACCAGATTTAAACCGAGGGTCGTGTAGAAGGGTTGCGACGATGATGTCCAAGCAGTCGCATCACTTCCAAATGTGTTGGTCAGTTCCAAGAGGTCGGTTAGTAGCCTGGATTTTGGATAGTATGTGATTTTGGTACCATAAAGAGTTGAATGGAATGTTGTTGCGATGCTGCTCCAATTTCATGCCAGAAACTGTCTAGAAGTCAGCACTTTTAACCTGGGAGGCGGTAGATTAAAGCGGGCATTTTAAGCAGAGAATGGGAGCAATTTTTATTCCGAACTGTGTATACCGCACCATAGCAATGCATATGAAGGTTGCCTGTATACTGAAATACCGAAACTTTTAAACGCGCCATATTCGAGAGGGAAGAAATGCACTCGATGGAAGAACGTTTAGTGACATTTTAAGGAACCACTTATGGTTTCGAGGACGGCCAATTCTGTCCCGTTCAAAATAAGAGACGAGTAAAGGTATTATGTCCAGGATTCTGCCGCAAAAATAAACACTGGCAGTTCTAGCGATCGATAAGTCTTATGTTTATGTATAGTCTACACATCTCTGTTTACATACCGCAACCCATGGGAATCACACCGAAGAGCGAAAACAATGAGCGAGGAGAAAAGAAAAAGAAACAATTTGCAGTTCACAACACATGCCACGTCTTTCATTCTCTATCTCCACTTCATTGGCCATCCATCAGAATCCATGATTTCTGTGTGAACTTGGTACTACCCTGTTGACCAATTCGAGCAAGAGAATTGACTTACGGGAATCCTACGTTCAGTGTTTGGCCAAATCGCCTAACCCACAAGGCAGTAGAACGATCTGAAGGTCATGTAACCCTACTGGGGGCCGGTGACTGACTGCGATAGTGTAATGGGGCTGAGAGACTATGGGTCAACGGTTGATGAGCGTCACTTGCCCTCGAAGCAGATAAGTAACAGCATATGAAAGTAATGGATAATGTGCTATACGATAGCTAAACTGACAAACACGACAGATGGAGGGCGAATTCCTCCCAGATCTTACATTAGGTGATGAGGAAGCTTAAACTGATTGATCACTGTTGTCCACATTGGAATGAAAAAGCCACTTCTGGTATAGGATAAACACAACCTGAGTGTGCAGAGCTTGATTCACGTGAAGAATGAACGGCTGCTGAAAATTTCCGAAACTAATCACAGATTCCACTACCAACCAAGCAAATAACCAAGTGAGAACCGAAATCAACTTTACATATATATATATATATATATATATATATATATATATATATATATCATATCTGCATTCATGCCGAATAAAGCCGTAGCCTAGTTCTTTTGCGACTTCCTTATAGGGCAAAAAACATGAACGTTTTGGGGAGAAGATCACAATTGAGATCAGAAACGAAATAATTTCACGAAAAGCAGACCGACTGCGAGGCGGGGAAAAACGTAAAAAGGCACTGACGAGAAGTACAATTTACGCGCAAATTAGATAGGATAAGAGGGTCATCAGAAACATCCCTAGAAACGAATACCATTACGAAGCAGGACAAATATTGCTTTAGGCTAATTAACAAGTGAATCCAAAATGGAGTCCCAGAAATTACTCATTAAACAATGAATGATCACTTGATCGTTTACTAAGACGAACGAAAAACATGACGGACAGGGCTTACTTTGAACGCAACTCTTGGCTCTTCCAGCAGTGGTGGAGGTGCGTCCCATATCCCCCACTGGTACGCCAAAGAAGAACTCCTTCTTTTCCACGTTTCCAGATACAGAGAAGACCATAACAACGTGAAAATGGCCATAAACAGGTAGTAAAAGGTACTTTTCTGAACAGGATAAAAACAAAGATTGGATAGTCCACAGAGACCAGGCCCACGTGAGGTAATGAACCAGTATACTGAATAATTATTCTCGAAGTGAATGCATGTTAGCAACGAAGTGAGTTGAGAAAATACTCGAAGAGAAACAAAACACAGAGTTGTGGGATGGTAGTAAAAAAATGTGGACTGGTAATTGATGGTTGCGATTATAATTAGTCATAAACAGTACAAGCGATCACAGACTGCTCGGTACGGTGATTTCGGTCGACCACAAGAAGAAGGTCGGAGTCCACTGTTCTAAGGACTTAAGCTCTTTTTCTTTTACCTTCCGCTTTCATTGTTATTAAAACCATGAAGTAAATCATCTTCAGTAATGAGGTTGTGACCAGTCGAGGGGTACCATACAAGGAAGCCGACAGGGAGTGGGACGTACATATACATATATATATATATATATATATGCCGAACCAATCTGCAACTACTGGAACTACCAGCTAATACCGAGTGAAAAGTCCGTGCTACTGAAAGGACTAACATTCAACCACACCGACGCCAAACATCCCAAGTTCATTGCCTCCATTGAATCGGCAATACGGAAGCACGCACTAACGGAAGAGACGCGCCAAGACATACGAGCAAAAATCTGTCAACAACTCGCGGATCCTAGGCGAAAGTATCACCCACCTGATAACGAAATCAAAGCTGTAAAAGTACTCCAGAAAAGTCGAGAAATAGTCATACTCCTCGCAGACAAAGGTAGCGCAATAGCAGTGCTCGAGAACGCCGAATACCAAACGAAGATGAAAGTAT
>LUCM01002903.1:20770-38635 GCA_008360955.1 Fasciolopsis buskii | reverse complement strand
CGAGTTTGGGCCCATCGCTGACGCTAAGAGGATGCCGCCAGGTGGCTTACCGAGGATTGGAACGTCTGAAGCTCGTACTGCCGAGAAGCAATCGATTTGCCTCTAGCCACAAGCCAACAACTGTTTCCCGTTTTCAGCAAGACAGGAATCGAGACCTCCTAGATGCGCTTCATTCGAGGACAGACGACTTACCCTAGCACTCATGTCCCCTGCCAAAAGCACAATGTCATCCTGTTTTTTTTTTTTTTTTTTTTTTCCTTTTGTTGTGCGTAAGGAGGTCGGTTGGCAGCTTTTGCATAGTTTCTCCTTGACTGTATCTGGGCTGCAATCTGTTGGCGTATACGCTGAGACAAGTTGGGTCTATCAGATCTACGGCTATTCACTTTGCACGAGCCTCCAAATCTCACTGCGCATAGCCGACTGTCGACTAGAATCCAGTCAAGTAGTACAACCTCAGTCCTTTCGGTGAAAGCCACACCAACACCAACAAAACTGGCGGCCGCAGCCTCAGGGTCCCCAGAATGATGTAGATGGAACTTCGCGGAAGGACTAGATGGGATGTCAGCCGGATAACAGAGCTGGAGTCATGAATGCGGGTTTATTAGTTGCAACAAATCGCTGGCTGGAGTCTCCAGTGCACGGGATAAACACCCCCGTTGACCCACACGCATCAAGCGTTTGGCACATGAGGTGGCCAGTTTTTGAAGGGACATCGAGGACGAAGAAGCGGCATCATGCCGGCGGAAGCGGGTTTCGGTAAGATCTGGATGCTTATGCTGGAGGGAAAACGCTGAGCAGGAAACAAGAAATCAGAAAGAGTTCATGGTGTTCTGTAGTGTGAACACTCCCACTCGCATGGATGTGCCGAGTGCGTGTGGTTGCGAAGGACTGTTAAGGAGGATGATGTAGGGGGACAGGGTGGGGAAGATAGTAATTAAAAAGTGAAGTAGTAGAGAGAACTACAGTGGTGGTAGTGATGGGGGGGGGTGGGGTTGGGGGTATGTGGGTGAAAGGGACAGAAGTCGTCATCGTGCCGAAGGAGTAGTTGGAGGGACGTTTAATGCGTTGTGCTGTTGTTGTAGGTGGCTTCTCTCGAGTCGGCCCAGTCGTCAGGGGCAAAGTCTCCTTTTATTCGCCGTGGGGTGGATACACCTCCTAACCTTTGCACTTTTTATGGGCTGTGCGCCGAAAACATGAACCAACAACCTTGAGCTTACTCATGCAGTGCGCTTTCTTTCTAACGAGGAAACCACAGAGGCAAGTGTGGAAGCGCGAGCACACCTAAGTTTGTTGGGCCTAGTTAGCGCGTCACTAACCTGACCTGTTTAGGATCCGTTCTAGTGGTTTCAGTGTCACTTCTAGAGTTTTTAGGGGTTACAATTGTCCTTTCTCCCAATCCACCCACCCCCCGATGCAGTATGTTTCTAGTGGCTATCAGCAATAAGCCGAATGGCGCCACAACGGCACATTCTAGCGCAATTCGTAAAATGCAGCATGATTGCTCCAAACGAACCGATAGCGAGTTGTGCGATTCACTTATTGTCTCCGGAATCTACACGACGCTATACTTGAAGAGCGCCTGTCGTCAGATACCGGTAAAGCAGTAAGAAGGATTATAGCGCATCCCAGGCCCGCGGCGACTTCTACCTGTTTTATCGTATTTCATTCAGCGTGACAAACGGAACAGAGAGTTTTTACGTGCAATGGATGGTCTCATAAACAAAGAGAGTTCGGGTGGCACGTTTGCCTAGGAAAACAACCTGGCTATCTGCAAAGCCATGGCAGAAGAATATGATCAAAAGCTGGAAGTTTTTTTAAAGCCTCGAAGAAGTACGGTACCAAATTTAACCAACTCTATCTTCTCGGATTTGAAGCACAAGAATGTTATTAGACCCGATCTAAAGAGATTAAAGCCATTAAAAGAACTACTTCCGCCGCACAACATTAAAATACAAGAGCGTAAAACAGGTATTTTTGCATACTACTTCCAGTGGATATCGTAATTCTTAGATAAAGCCAGCTTGTTCATAAAAAAACAAACCTTCCTCCTACCGATATATGTCTTGGTATCACTGGAAAATGTGAAATGTAAATTGGAGAACCCCACTTTAGTCACTATTGGACCGGGGATTACTTCAGTAGTAGAAACTGGCTTATCAGACATTGCCATTAGGCCTCCCTGAGCCACCACAGCAAACCTGTGCCCTTTTTTCACAACATTTTCTCCAACGGAAAGTTGGCATGTTGTCGATGAAGCCCTGAATAACTGGAAGCACTTGCTAATATGAACGCACTTCAGAGTGGTGGCTGACCAAAAATCAGTATCGTCCGTGTTTGACAAAACGTCCAAGGGTAAAACCAAGGAAGAAGAGACCCCAAGCTGGTGAACTGAACTATCCTATTATCATTACGATATCATTTGTCACCCTGGGAGCAAACGCTGCGCCACTAAAATCGAAAACTTCTCTCTAGATACACTTGCTCTTATTGTAATCAAATGACTAATTGATCTCTTCTATCTTTGCTATGCCTTCTTACCTACACTCTGACCGTGGTTCGTCGTTTATATCCGATGAACTGAAAAATGTTCTCCGTAGCGAAAGCATTGTCATTAATTGTACCACACCATACACCCTTAATGTAACGGATAAGTCGAGCATCTGAATGGTGGCATTTGGAAGGCAAAACTCTGCTCCCAAAATTTAGCCGCTCAATAATGGGAAACTGTTCTTCCCGACGCCCTTTATTCACCGCGCTCTACACTTTGCAGGGCAACAAACTAATCCCACGAAGAAACGTTACAACACAACCGGAAAGCCAAAGCAAGCTCTTTCCCCCATCTAACAAGTGAATTAAGTTACCCTTCGCAGAAGCAACAAGCCATCCAAGTTTGACCGGCTAGTCGGGGAAGTTAACCTCCCAGAACGCAATCCTAACTTTGCCCTCATTCGTCTTACGGACGACCGGGAAGATGCGATTTCCATAAAGAACCTTGCACCAGCCGCTGAAAGACCTTCCGAAAGACCAAACCAATTTCAATTTAAGGACAAATGAAACGCACTGGAGCACGATCTCAGAAACATCTCATACTATAAGTCGGAACCTGATCCGATCCACTATCCCCAGTTACCCCAACAACCGGAGACAACCTTCAATGAATGAAATACAGACTTCAACAAAGACTCCATCCTTGCTGCTTACGAAACAGGACTATATGGCATGCCACACTGTTGACACAATAACGCATCCGTTTACCTATGGTAGCACGACCATTCACTGACATCATTCACGCACTACATCCGAAACCTTTCTAAGGGGGAACGAATGTGGTAACTGAATAGTTTTTGTTAGTATGGTTTTGCATATCGTCTTTCCCTCGCATGTCAACGCGTTAAAACTTTTGCTATTCACATTTTAACTATGGCTTGTTGCCTACGTAGGCAAATGTTCCATGATGGCGGAATACCAATCTCGTTACAAACTGGGCGAAAAAGGGGTAGACGACTTCGTTGGAACCGGTCGCCTTTCCACGCCTCAGCAGTCGGACGTTTGGTTTTACTTCCAACTGTCCCCTGGAGCATTCAGTTTACGAAAAAGCTCTCTATTTATATTGCACATCATCTCACTGACCGAAGTATGCCACCCGTCGGCGTCCCGCATAACCCTAAACGGTTTTTCATTAACTCAAAATAGTAGCCACTTCAGTTTCGCTGTCTATTTGAGCCCGCCAGTTCTCGTGATCCTTTCGAAACAACGTCTGCTATGCTATCTATCATGTCATTTAGCAAAACTATGGCTGGTATTGTTGTGGGAGCTTTGTTGCTGCAGCGTCTGGCAGCCACTCCTGAATTTGCATCTGTGAGTGTATATGCCTGACGAGAGACTAGATTCTGAGACACAAATTCTCCAACGCCATCTGCCATGAAGGCTGAAAGTAGTGTGATCCGGAGCACTCCTGGCTGGGTAATGTTCGTTAAGTGTGATGGCTGTGGCAGACTATTGACACCACAAACCACCAGCCCTCCCATCGATAGATTAAAAGCTATGTATTTTCACTGTTTCACGTCGTGCAAAACGCGACTCCGTTGGTCTTCGTTCTTCGACTCCGGTATTCCATGAGTAATAGCGCTACGTCCCCAGAACCTTAGGTTACCTGGCGCCTCAGTCTTCCGCTGTCCAAGCCGAATAGCACCGGGGAGAACTGGTCGGATGCGCAAATCGCAGCAACCCCGGAGTATTGCTGTTAATGAAAGCAGTCTCCTTGTACTCTCCGTCGATTCTAGTGTTACCTTGAATAACCCAGCATTTTAGGAGAACATTGTGTCCCTGCAGATGCCAGATTCCTGAGATTCAGTGGGTGAATGTCCGTAATTGATATATTAGTACACAACTGCAGGAAGGTGCCCCTGTCATGCCCCCCCCCCCTCAGCCAGCTAGCGAGGGTAGGGTGGACTCGTGGGAATTGAGTACGATAACGGAATTGGTGTTGGGATTAATGTCATGCATGTCTCGCGGGATCATGGTGGATGTATTACGTGTTTTCCTCCCCTGCATACCACCGACCATCATGAACAGCTGACAGGTTTGTCTCGATGTGAACCACACGCACACAACTAGTTGCTTGCTCTGCTGTGGGCGCCGATGCCCTATTTCGTCCATCACCATTATTGTATTCCCGCAAATTCATTGGAGCATCTGATGAGTTAGTTACGTGGGTACTCACCTGAGCCAAGGTACTACCTAACACCGCTACCTGGCCTTCGGTTTCGATCTTTTCCTGTGTGCGTTTGCGCCTACGTGTTAATTCGGCTTGCATAAGCTTACCTTTCGTTAACGATTGTTTAACTATCGTTAGAGCTCCTGACTCGATCTTTATGATTATGCTCTGGCAACTCGAACAAAACCACTATGGAAACCGGTGCATTTCGTGGATGTCATAAACTTACTTTGCAACCTTTGAACACCGTGATGTCAGAGCATGCAAGCGCCACACTGAATTCCGCGGTATCTTACACTTAACTTACAACTTTATCGCCATAGTGCTTCTCTGCTCTCTAGACTCTCCTCCCTCCTGCAAACTGTCTTCACTATTGTCTGTCTGACCACCCTAGTCTCATACCCAGATGAACAAACAGAAATTAAACAGAAGAATGTTTGGATAGATACGATAATCACAAGCACGCATAGTATGAACTCCCATAAAACCAAATTAACATTAAGGAACCCGGGGAACTAAGGCACTGTGTGAGAATTGGACAGCTAACAAATGCATTTAGAAAAATGTGGGATAGGAATCTGCGCATCTCGAGAAAATTACAAAGACAAACTGAAACCTAGGCTAGTTTCAAGCCGTTGCAAGTATCGGGCATGTCATCAGCAAGGTTGTTATGGGTAGGCAGATGAAGCAGAGAAACGGCTGGAGTCATAAGATACATTGAATAAAAGAGGGAACAGCAGCAGCGCTATTCACCCCACCCTTCTGGAGCAATGGGCCGTTTTTAGCAACCATCAAGTCCGCAGAGCACTCATGGACCTCGACGGATGGCCGGTGACGTGGAGGTGGAAGAAAAGAGAACTAAGACGTATTATGAACTTTGCACATTGCCTCTTTTTCCTTCTCTTCTTTCGTCCATTGTTTTCATCCTTCGTCATGATTCCGATGGAAAAATATGCGTAATCAGGTCTGTGCAAGATATATATATATATATATATATCCTCCTACGGCAGTCCTCTTGGTCCTGCGGTGATCACTGAATCTTCTACGGACATTCCATGACGCTCTTTGGCTACCGGCTGGTATAAGTGTCCTGGCTTGCAAGGCGCAGATGCTGCAAAATTCCAATGCAAAGATGGAGGACTACCTCAGTGCTTATGGAATCAGTGGTTCTTCCAAGGTGGTAGGCCTCCCTGTTGGCCGAGCTGGGTCTTGTTATGCACTGAGACAAAGACCTAAAACACCCGTGGTGTATCAGGACAGATGTATTCTTCCGGATAGCTTGTTTAACCGAACGTTGACCACCCAGCGCGGTTGCCCTTTGCACGTTGCTCACGCAAACTTCACTCGAACGTTCCTGTCAGATATAGCTAACCTTTTACCACCCTCGATTGTCTTTTCGTTGTACCGGTCGAGTATCTGGACTGGCAGTATTGCAGTTGTACAGAGCCAAGTAAGAGTGATGCATGGTAAAGAGAAAGCAAACGTAATATGAGGTCCGCGATGACCATTGACCTTATAGCGAGCAACAATTTCCAGGTCTTATTTATTTTCATCGTTCTGCTGGATCTCTATAGTTTAACCATCGTTTCCGTCGACAAATTGTTAACCAAGACAAAGAGTAATAGTGATTATAAATCCAAAGCATGGGAAACCTCCATTACATGTTTCAGGTTTGTGAAGCTTGCAGTCTTCAGCCACACGTAGAAGTACCCATCCGTTATACAGTAATGTATCCAGTCGGCTACCTTTTTGGAAACGCTTAAATGTGCCAAGGAAAACTTAACCAACAATTTTTTGCTCCTTTAAAATGTGCGCAATCTATTGACCCGGCTTTCTGTGTAAAACATCAATCGAAATACCTAACTGATACAGTTCCGTGCGCATGGTATACAGAACAAGACATGGATGCCTACTCGACTTTTTCGTAATTTTTGCCCATGTAACACACTTCAAACCTATCGTAGTGAAAACTTGGCGACGTATGACACTAGCTCTGCAGCTGTAGTTGTGCAACAAACTGACGTCTAAAATGAACACTTCTTACAGCAGAGGGGAGTTGTCGCTCAGTCTCGCAACCGTGTCGGGAAAGTGAGTTTCGTAGCTTCCATGCCTTTGACATCAACCAAGCGACATCTTCTAAGACCACGGCAACAGTGATCACAGCATACTGTAATTAAAAAAGGAAACTATGTCAGCGCATCAAAAACACTACACATTTGGGCAACGATGAACGTTTGAAGGTCAATTGTCTTAAGACAATTGCAGCATGTGTTCCGAAAGATACATTTGGATCGGTTGTCTAATCAGCCCGGGAAGCCTATAGGCCTCTACATAGGCAAAAAAAGTTGGCTGAGACGAAGCAAGCTTAGCAGCCAGCATTAACGCTTACAACACTAAACTAATGCGGCCTACAGGCCACACCCAGCAAACAGAGGGGCAAGTCGGTGCATCGCAGTCCATCAATTCATGTCACGTTCAGTTCCAGTTCCAGGTCCAGTTAAATTACAGAACCATACGGCGAGATGCTTCGTCGCCAGCGTTCTTGCACAGAGAGCTCCTTGGATCTGACGATACTTCGACAGCAGGAGGGCGGAAAACCCTCTTTAGTTTCTACAAGGGAGGAAACAATTACTTAGATGCTCTCCTCTAGACCACCTCCTCAGCCCCATAGTCCACACAGTGCCCACCCCAAGCAGTGGTAACCATGCATTGTCTAGTCTCCCTTTGAAGTCCCGCACTGACCCCGCCTCAACCATCTCCTCCGGTAACTTATTCCAGCCATTCACCACTCGTACGGCAAACGATTTGCTTCTTAACCCGGTGTTCTTGCACAATCGTTTTCCCTTTACCTTTAAGTGTGTCATTTCCCTTATCTGGAATAGGGCACCACGGTGACCCCGTAGCTCGTCCAGAACCTTAATGATTTTGAAGTCCTGTGTTAAGTTACTTCTTTCCCTTCGCCTTTCCAGGGAGTACAAGCCACGCGCCCTCAGCCTCTGCTCATATCCCATGTGTTTCGAATGTCCAAACACCGTGTAAAACACGCTGAACCTGTTCCACCATTTTACCATCGCTTACCAAAATGGCCTCCATGCCTGGACACAGTATCTCAAGTGCTGTTGAACAAATGCCTTGAACAACGGCAGAAGAAAGTTAGGCATCCTAGATTTTACGGTCCTCATAAGTTGGTGTAGAGTAAACCATGCCTTCTTGGTCGTCTTCTGACATTGCAGACTAGATTTAAGGTCCGCGCTCACGATTATCCCGAGGTCTCTAGCTTGCTGAGTTTGGTCCACTGTGACCAGACGCCCAGGTGGACCCATGTGACGACGGGAATTCGCTTCTCTTTCCATGGGCCGCTGCTATTTGCTCAAATTTACCAGAAGACCCCAGCGCCCCGACCACTGATAAACTTCATCCAGATCCCTCTGGCTAACCTCACTGTTTCCTGTCCCTAATTTTTTGATGTCATCTGCAAACCTCCTGCTCTGGGGAATATATGCAAGTGACGCCTTATTAACCGTTCTTCTTTGCGCAGTTTGGACCCGTTATTTGAGAAGTTTTATCCTCATTTGTTGATAAATCTTAATGCATCAATTAATGTCACAAGTCCCGCAACATGTGTCGATCAATCACAATCTGTGTAAGGACTTTTGGAACTGGTCGTGGCAGAGCACAACATGGTCGCAGCCGGTCTGATCTACAACAATATCAGTTTGGTCAATTTGTGTGCTTTGCTGGAAATTTCCCCATCTGAGGTAAAGTACAGTGAAAAAGCAATTTTTGTATTGACGTTTTGTTTTTCTCATTTGTAAATCTCCGCTAACTTTCCCATTAGTTCAGTCAGGTTGCAATAAATTGTTTTGGTTGAGGACGATGTTTTATATTTGAGATAAACGCAAACGCATGCACCGTTGGTTTGTTGATGGAACGACTTACTAATTTAATTACTTTAAGGTCGTTCCTAATATCGATTGACTAGTAAATTCGTTCGCCTGCGAACCTTTTTGATACGGGCTCGTTACTAATTGGCTCGTTGATGATTCGTCCTTTGCGTGAACTGAATGTTTGTGCAAACTGTGAACCGAAATTGTTGCGAGTTTTTCTAGACACGAGCTAGTTATCACGCCGTCCACTTGCAGTCTTCTGTTGCAAGCTACAATGGTTTTCCCAACCCATTGGGACGTCATTGCCATATGTCAGGATGAACAGTGGTCCTGAGACAGACTGCCGAGGTGCCCCCATCTGTGGCAAATCTGATAGACGCCCGCGACCCTCACCCTAAAATATCCTCCCCTCAGACTTTTAACATCTTGTTTATCTTAGCATTCTCTCCGAAAGCCCTCGCATTCTGGTCAAGAATCCTGTGTTTCACGGAATTAAGTGCCTTTTGGAATTTCAGGTAGCAGATATCTACTCTTTCGCCCCTCTCTATCTTTCCTATTACTTCGTCCAGGAGGTTGGTCATGTGGCTCGGGCTAGAACGATTGTGCCAAAAGCCACGTTGCTGCACCATCACCAGCATGTTGGTCCTCAGTTGATGAGCTGTCCTGTCGAGCAGGGCCCTCTGAAGGTTTTCTAGCACGATGGATGTCAAACTCGCCCGTCCATGGCCGCAACAGTTACCTTTGACCTCCGTCTTTAAGCATCAATAAAGCAGTCGATGACATTCAGTCCATGGGAGGGCGCTCTTTAACCAGCGATGCATTTAACAGATGGGTGAAAGGTCTTGCCGGGATCACCGCCAGCGGCCTCACTGTCGCTGGGCGGATTTTGCCGGTTTCGGCCAGTCCATTTTTTCAGGCTGCCCCACAATCCTTTTCCGTGATCCCGTCCGACATCTCCACCATAACTTCGGCATGGCCTGGTGTTTGCCCCTGTGTCCCTTGATGCCGCCTGTATGCAGCTTGGGAAAATTCCAGCGGACAGTCTTCTTTCTTGTGGTTACCGGTGGAGTTAATTCCCTGGAGCTTTCGCAATCCATCCACTGCCTTTTCCAAAGCTGCCTTAGATTGCACATAATCGTAATAGGCTTCGGGTGGCTTTTTTGGCGACCTCAAGGATGCGCTCCTCGCAGGCAGGTCGACACAGCTGCTGCAGGCCTTGCATCCTCTTTTTGTCCACCGTGTACTTCAGGCGATCTCGGTAGCCAGATTCATTCTTATATATCATGAAAGCCTAATGGTCTTGCCTTCTGGCTCTCGTGGTTCTTTTCTTATACTATGGCGATTGTGCCGTTCTTTTGAATCTTCGGAGAAGTGCAGTGAAGTCCGCTATTTCTAACAGGTTCCTCCTAGCTGACTCCCACTGATGTTGCACGTAGCAGGCACCTCTTTCTACTTCCCAGTCAATCTGAAGACCCAAGTCCAGCAGTCCACTTTTATCTTTTCCTGAGACACACTTGCTATATTTGTCAGGGGTTACCATTCCCTGCAGCTCGCCCCCCACATTGGTTCTTCCAACTCAAGGCACGTTATGTTGTTCAATGGTCTCGAAAGCAGTAGGCCGAGGATTTTAAATGGTAAGCTAAATCTCCATCGAATCGCTCGAGTAACTTGTTGAACCACCACAAGTACGTGCATGAACCCAAGAAGTTGATGTCCAAACGTGCATTTCGGGATCGTCTTGCAAGCCCGGTCACTCTCGGGGACGATAAAACCACGCATAATGAGAAGCTCACCCACGGGCCCCACAACCACAATCAAAAAGCAAAACAGTTCCAAATCCTCCACTGGCGTCGACCTCAGGCTTCGGTACCTGAGATTCTGGAGCCGACGGTTGCGATGTCACTTCCAGAGCCTCTATGTTCAGGGTACCCAATTTGCAGCCCTTCTGCGCATCGTGCTTTTCCGCCATCTGGATCAACTTCCCGCCTCCTGTTTTCCCATCCTTCCTGTCCTATTCTCGAGCCATTAATTCGCTGTCTCTCTCCCCAGATGCAACCAGGTCCCAGTGACAGCTAACCACACCTATGCCGATAGTCTTGAATTTTGGCACCGAACTTTTATCACCCGCATTCGCAGCATTTGTGTAGGTCAAGCTTATAGCTCATCCTCGCCGTCCTTTTGGCCGCAGAACGGAAGGAGATGTCACATGCTCGCAACTTACTCCCGAGCCCTCCGTCCTTTTTCGTATGAAGCCGAAAGCCTTACCCCCGCAGTCTTGCTTACTACATCCTTCTTCTGGTTCCTCCAGTGGATGGCAGTGCTGGGTGCCGATAACAGACTTCGTGGCCCAGACTGGGCCCGCCCGCTATGTTCAAATTCATCCCTGCTACACGGCGTGGCACTCCGTTACCTCCCCCAAACAAACTATGGTTTTTCATTTTGGGTCATGCAGCCACGTGATACTGAATTCTGGAGATCCACCCTGGGTATCTTCAGCTCTGATCACGGTAATGGCACTATCATCCAGTTCCGTATTGATTACTCCTCTGGTGATCGGCCGCTCCAAGAATCTGTCCTTGTTCCGTGGATTAACGAACTCAACTGGTGTTGGTCGTGTACCTTGGCCTCAAGAGTCACTATCTTCCCGCCATCTTCTGAGGCTTAGTACGAAAGGACGTTGTAGCGAGCCAGCGCGGCTTAAAATTTCGCTAAGTTTCTTTTCTGAGGCTTTGTCCACTCTGTGCGCTTATCTTTGGGCACAGCATCCTGTGTTCTGCCCAAAATATTCCACACCTTTTTCTGCATTTTAATTTTACGTCGCTGACTGCTTTCGCACAGCCCATTTTCCGCATCTTAATTAGTTTTTCAACACCAGGCCGAAGGTAGACCCTGAGATTTACCATAAGTAGAACAAGCGGGCCTCCATTCCTGCCATTATCACTAACAACTAACTGCTCGGTCGGGCTGATTAATGTATTTCAGTAACATACATAAGAGATTCGAAGACTTGGAGAAACGACTAGTCAGCGCCGTTACCCAGCTGATACCAGCGATGGCAGCCATCCCTAAGTTGGCTTCGCTCTCCCGTCTTATCGAATCATCTAAAAATCCCTCTTTAGAAGCGACTACCGAGTCCGGTCTATTCTTCGTTTCAGTGTCGTTTGAATCTCTCAGACGTACCAATAACACTAAGAATGCCGTAATATTTAATATTCCAGGCCGCCGCCCCCTGGATAATGTTAAAAACCATAACCACAGCGTGCAACATAGATTATTATCCGAGTCATTGTGTAAGACTACGAAAACAGATCCTTCAGGAATCCTGCCCGATCCGAATGTAATTCCAGGACGATTTTGTCACCCCTGAACTTGCGATATAGGAAGATATCAATACTGTCAGCACCCTCCACAAAACGGCAAGGATTGCGCAGGACAGAACACGGCTGCGGCGAGATACTTGGCTTCCATATAGAGACCACCCCCGCCCTCTCCAGCATACAGATCACTAGGTCTCCCTTCCCTGCTCCTAAATCACCAAACCTATATTCAGCATCACAAACCTTAAAACTCCCTCTGAAATTTGAATTTGACTTAGACAAGTCACTTGCCTCCTCTCATTCAGCGACCACATAAAATGTTGCACCATGAACGGCCCACGTGAGGATACAGATCTCCACTGCAGTCCTCATGCACCCCTCCTTCAAAATCCCGGCAACGGCGTGTAAACAGTGGTGTCAGCATGGTTAGAGCATCCAGACTTACTTCGATGTCTGCTGACTCTAAAACGGGTCTTAATGCAACGCTCACTGCCAAAGCTGTCGTCATAAGAGAAGCTACTGATGCAGTATCACGTCTAAGAGGCCACAACGAACACCGATCACCAGACAAAAAAGAAAACCAGACCCAAAGTCCAGTGATACCGACCAATCTTAGAACCTCAGACCTGTCAAGATACTGAAGGCAAACCCAATCCCCCAAGTCAACTGGCTTCCATATTTTCCACCCCCAAAACTGACTCGTGTCAACCGGCCACCTCACATGGATACCGTCAGGTCTCATTCCAGCCCAATACATCTAGCCCAACCGACATTTCAATCGGTGCCACCCAACCTACAACGAAATGAAATTTTGTTCCAAAGTGGCAAACTTATGAACTACGGGTCAAACTTACTGGCGTCGTCGAACTATCCGTATCTTAATTATAACCAAGGAAACCTCCCAATCCACAAAAATGTATCGCGTCCACCAAACCGTTTACCCCCCCTATCCTGCCTCCTATAAATATGCCCCATCTTACTGTCTCTATGTAACCCAAAGTGGGTTGACAAATATGGCCATGGCGGTAATGTCCACTGAGGCTGAATATAATGAGGACGTATTACCTTACCTCGGCCTACAATTTAACGAGCCACCAGATATCCTGCTCAACTCGCCTGACGGATCATCTACTGTTCAATTACAGTCAAACTGCCCTGAACCTGTGCTTCCTCACTCAAATGATGCAACACCCTCCTGAATAAAGGAGGCCTATAATGTGAAGCAGAAATATAGCGAAAATTGGTTAAAGGTAAAACAGTTGAGTAACCCAATACTCTGGACAAACTGGAAACCGAGCTTTACCCACTACGCCATCGATCAGCGGCAGGGGCTCTATGGAAAATTTTGTTGCTAATAATAAGAAAAATCCAGTATATCTGTCGTTTCGCACTAGCCAAATTTTGATTTCCTACGGCTCACTGGGTCCTGGCAAAATATTCAATCTCCGGATAACGCCACAAAAATTGGATAGTGTATATGTCTCGACATCTGAGAGGCGTGTGCAAGGCAAGGTCAAATTAGTACAAGGATCGCAAAGTGAAGACACGGAAAACAAAAAACAGGACGCAAAAATGAAATGCGTCTGTGCTTTCTAGATCAGAACCTGCAATGTGATAGGCTAAGCACGGGTTTTCCAGTTTTTAAATCACGGCTAGATAGACGTTTGACAAAACTTTCTGCGGTTGATCATTGGTCGCGCACTGCTAGTCATTCCATATTTAAATGCGCCAAAGCTAAATATTGCCGGCGCAAAGTGTGGCTGGGAAGCAATGGCGGACGTTTCCATACGGCCGGGTTCCTCAAAAATCACGAGAATAATAAAGTGAAAACGAAGATCAATATGGATGTAATAACGGAATGTGAATGAGCCAAAGCCACCCGGGATATCATATGAAGTGGGTGGAGATTGGTAAGTAACAATACTTAAGAGTCAGTATTATGCTGGAGATGAAATAGCGAGAAACCTTCCGGGTTGCAACAAACTATTTAAGATACGTAATTATATGAAGAATTGTGGACGTCGAGACAATGGATCTCACAAGCATGTTCAATGGACTCATGCGGCTGGGAGCGGACTGTTATTTGTGGCTGGAAGAAAAGGAGTACTTGAACGAAATACGATCAGTCCTTCAGTACAGTTGCTATGAGTGACCAGTGTTGTCTTTGTCTGATATTAGAGATTTTGATGTCTTGTGGCGGTAGGGGTCTGGAGATTAGGGGATTGGGCGGCATCTCCGTAGTGTTAGTAAAAGCATATTGGCCAGTCGAAATGGCTCATCAAGGATGAGGTAACCGAGGCGATCATTGATTTGGCTTGGTTTGTCATAGGTTTACATGGCCCGGTGCTGGACCGGCCGATGCAGATAGCACCTTTCAAGCAGATAGGCAACCGGCGCATAGGATAGGGTGGAGCTTTCGGCGAGAGTTTGCGTTGCATATGTGGTCACCGGCGAGCCTGGAGAGGAGCCAGAGAGAGAAGGTTGTCTGGAAGTTATTTGGGCCGTTGTTAAGCTGAGTTGAAAAATGGAGACAGCGGTAACAGTCAGTTTCTTACATTGATTGCAGGGTCCAGACGACTGTCTTGAAGTGCGAAGAAGGAGGGAGTGTTTCGGTGACGGAAATTGTGCAACAAACTTGCCGCCTGCTGGATCCCTATAAGATATATCGCTCAGTTAGTCCTAGGTTGCACGGTCCTTATTCGTAGGTTCTTCCTCTTTCACCTGAAATCTTTGCAGATGCAGATTACAGCGGTCTAATAGAACGGCTAGCGCAAGTGTTAGGAAATAAGGTCACTGTTTCTTCTGTTTGTGGAACTTGTCAGGTCTGCGGGCCTGCTGTGCATGCAGCAGAGAGAAACAGTTATAACTAGCCGGATGACCTACCGCCGATGTTTACTATTTCCAATTGCCAGGAAAGGGTACAACTTAATGGGTCGCAGATGGCAGCGTAGGCTGGAGGTTAGAGCAGGATTTGCAACGAGAAGTCATGGAAAGAAGAGAAGGTAGAGGCACGAGAACATTAGGATCAGCGATTTTTGTCTGAGCAGCGGCTGGGGTGGTCTGTTTTCCCCACGTTCGGGGATGCTGAAGTAATCATGTCCCGGCTATAAATCGTTCAGGAGAAGCAGTCAAACTCAGCGTGGAGATGGCTACCTTGTTTACATCTAAGAATCTATGTCAGCTGCGTTTAGTCAGGATACCATGCTAAACACTATCCCAGATGTCTTTTGGATCAGAGCTGAGATGGGCAACGAAAGCCTTCTTGTTGGTTGTGTCTACCACCCCTGCTTCCTGCCAAAAAGTTTTGTTGGTAACCTAACTAATCAATACGGCTTCTAACCCATCGGGTCCCAAGCTGATCGCCGGAGATTTCAAAGCACCTGGCTTTTGCCGGTCGGCGCTTTCCGCTCCAAGTTACTTGCACCCTTCCCTTGAACGTATCCATGACGGTTGGACCTGGTACGTAACTGACCCAACAAGGAGCATCAGTGTTCTGAAATCGATAGTTTCGATAGCCTTAACATACCTTCAAACATCCACTGAAGCAAGTTTAATAGGATGTGGCCATCTGCCTGCTTACTGTTCATTTTCATTACCCTTCCTGATCCAATACTCCCACCTAACCGAATTCAATATTGCAAACCCGACTGGAATCTCTCACCCATTCAGGCTCGTAACTCAAAGTGGGACTCACGTTTTCTGGCACCAGGAAGACAAGTGGCCGCAGCCCACTTTCACTGCAATCTCTGCAAATACTTTGATTCCATTTTTCCCTACCACACTTCAAACATGTCTCCCCAAAGAATCTATTGCGAGTGGATAAACTGTAAGCTTGCTGAACTCCGGAGGGCCAATTTGAAGACCGGAGATTTTTCGTCTAACTAAAAATCTAGACATGATATTGGATCACGGAAGCAAACAGAGAGGGTTGCAGGCTCTAGACTAGCCGAACCCAAACGCAAAATTAGCAAGACCGCTTAAACCTATAACTACCCCTCCCCTCCCAGTTACTCAGGTCCCACATATCATCCACAAAGACATTTGTTTAAACAACCCACAGGAGATCGCAGAGGTGTTCGGTGAATTCTTTGCATCTGTTCCGGTAACCGACAACATTGCTGGTACCTCAAGCTGACCCCGTCTGACTACAAAGTCGTACTGAACAATCATATCTCTTCACAACTACACCGTTTTAGGACCCGCGTCACACCCATTCCAGAGTATCGCTCTCTATTCTGCTTTAACATGAGGCAGTCTGACAGGGTTGCGATTGAAAACGTCCAGCGTGCATTTACAAAGCAGTTAACTAGCTACTCTGCACGCCTAAATTACATGGAACGCTGTGATTCGCTGAAATTAGATCCCTTTTGCCTCCGACGCATAAGAGTAAACCTGGTACTGTTTAACAACATCATCACAGTGGACAGATGCGTCTCCGTACCTCGTGTTAGAAACCCACGCCCTCCGAAATGCGGATTCTATTATAACTCTTCGGGCTCCAAAGACTTCCGTTAGAGCCAAATTCTTTATTGTTAGATATTCGTCACTATGGACTAAACTCCCCATCAGCCGAGCATTCTGTCACCATTATCTATTGCATTTAAAAACGAAGTACGTTAAGTAGTTGCTGTGCCCTTTGTCACTAATCTATACCACCCATACTCACTTGAGGATCAAGTATATGAAACTGGATTAGGCTTCTGAAAAACGCATTGATGTCACCTTTTCGTTCATTGCGGAGGGGAAAGTAAATCTCCCTACTAATGTCACTAAGAATCAACCTAGTCTCTTCCACTTTAAACAGAGGTCCGACACCAGCGCATGCTACTTAGTTACGTGCAGTTCCACGTCGGATGCATCTCACCGTTCCTGTGCCTGAAAAATGGTACCTATCACTCAATAGTCTGACTTCATATCTATAAACCTTACCGTTATAACTGCGTATAGGGTAGCTCACACATAGCCCTCTCCTACCCACTCACCTTACTAATCCCTACACCGTTTCCGACGGGGTGTGGCAATCATAACCTGCAAACGTCCTCTAGAAAAACATTCACTATCACCCGCACCCTCAATTTTCCTTAACTTTTCTCTTCATGCAAATGACTTGCCCGTCGAAATTCCCTTGTTTCTGACGAACCCAAACGATACTCTCCAGGCGAAATAAGGCAAACGCCTTGGATTCATTCTTTATCATGCCTCATTGGTATCTGTCCATTTTGGCCAATTCAGGCTTCAAACTATCGCCGCAAATATAGAGTCCTATGTGGTATCCTCTCTCCCCAGTGACCGTTTACATCTACCATACCCACTGGCCCCTGACCATTTCTTGTTTCGAAAGGCACGGCCTCCTAGAGTGAAATATAATCCGTGATTACCAAGTGCAATTTAGTCAATTGCTAGTGCATCTATCTATGTAGTTGGATAATTATTTATATCAAAAGCAGTTATTCACCGTCCGTCCTAATAAATACCGGCTCATTCTCGTTACTCAGAGTGCAGATGATACCAAATGCCGGTTTATTCTGTTTACTCATAGCGCAGATGATGCACACATTAGATTGGCCAGCCCACTTATTTATATATATATATGTATATAAAAAAGAAAACCCGGATTCCTCAGTCACCGTCTATATAACTTGAATTGCACCAAGTGCCCTATAAACATCATTCTCTGACCCGTTCGTAAGATGGATCAATTTTTAATCTGCAGCTGGCAGTTAGGCCAGGCTGCCGTCCGTCTTTTATCTCTTCCAGGCCCTATAGTCCTGTTTGGATGGAAACACTTACCCCATGCTCTGGCGATTATCCGATCCCGGAAAGACGATGTATCCTTTATCATAACATGCTCGAATTCCTTCCACCACACCACGAGTGCGCCGGCGTTACCGAAATAATGCGGGGCGTGGTCATATCCACCGTTTTGGCTGGCGCATATGGAGTG
>LUCM01002903.1:0-20189 GCA_008360955.1 Fasciolopsis buskii | reverse complement strand
ACTTAGTTACGTGCAGTTCCACGTCGGATGCATCTCACCGTTCCTGTGCCTGAAAAATGGTACCTATCACTCAATAGTCTGACTTCATATCTATAAACCTTACCGTTATAACTGCGTATAGGGTAGCTCACACATAGCCCTCTCCTACCCACTCACCTTACTAATCCCTACACCGTTTCCGACGGGGTGTGGCAATCATAACCTGCAAACGTCCTCTAGAAAAACATTCACTATCACCCGCACCCTCAATTTTCCTTAACTTTTCTCTTCATGCAAATGACTTGCCCGTCGAAATTCCCTTGTTTCTGACGAACCCAAACGATACTCTCCAGGCGAAATAAGGCAAACGCCTTGGATTCATTCTTTATCATGCCTCATTGGTATCTGTCCATTTTGGCCAATTCAGGCTTCAAACTATCGCCGCAAATATAGAGTCCTATGTGGTATCCTCTCTCCCCAGTGACCGTTTACATCTACCATACCCACTGGCCCCTGACCATTTCTTGTTTCGAAAGGCACGGCCTCCTAGAGTGAAATATAATCCGTGATTACCAAGTGCAATTTAGTCAATTGCTAGTGCATCTATCTATGTAGTTGGATAATTATTTATATCAAAAGCAGTTATTCACCGTCCGTCCTAATAAATACCGGCTCATTCTCGTTACTCAGAGTGCAGATGATACCAAATGCCGGTTTATTCTGTTTACTCATAGCGCAGATGATGCACACATTAGATTGGCCAGCCCACTTATTTATATATATATATGTATATAAAAAAGAAAACCCGGATTCCTCAGTCACCGTCTATATAACTTGAATTGCACCAAGTGCCCTATAAACATCATTCTCTGACCCGTTCGTAAGATGGATCAATTTTTAATCTGCAGCTGGCAGTTAGGCCAGGCTGCCGTCCGTCTTTTATCTCTTCCAGGCCCTATAGTCCTGTTTGGATGGAAACACTTACCCCATGCTCTGGCGATTATCCGATCCCGGAAAGACGATGTATCCTTTATCATAACATGCTCGAATTCCTTCCACCACACGACGAGTACGCCGGCTTTACCACAATAGTGTGGGGCGCGGTCATATCCACCGCTTTGGCCGGCGCACATCGGGCGGGCAGCTTGGCTGCAGCGGTGTGCGAGTGCAACTACGTTGGCGGATTACACCTCCTGAGTTCACCCTCAAACGGTGTTTTTCCGGCTGGGTGGCCAGCACTCGGTCAGCCCCACCCATTAGCACTTTTGTGGTAAACAGCACTGTAGCTCATAAGTTCATGTGCACCACGTTGTACTGGCTTCCTCTTGCTCCTCCCCAAAATTCTTCCGCCGAATCCATGCAAAACGGACTCACAAATGGACAGCATTTTTATTGGCATCTGGTATAAACTGACGTTCACAATCCATCTGAACATCCGAAAACAGCTTAGGACCGTCACTTTTCATCAACCTCTATTCTGGTCCACGGAATTTGGCAATAGACCGATGATCCTGGTAACAACTCGTCACACGAGTCCACGAGACGTCGCCTCATTAGACTCCGGTTCTCCTTCTTCTTTTCCAATGCCACCCTCATCTCTAGACCAAGCCGAAATTTATGAACTCAAAAATGCTTGGAACACACCTCATTTATTAGTATTACGATCGCACAATTCCAATCCATTGTCGCCGCTTTCCTTGCTCAACGGACTGTGCTTTCAAATTTTTCGAGTTTTATACTGCCCTTTGATATCCGGTCTGCATTTTGCTAATCTCCATTTCGCTACCACATCCATATTGATATTCATCCCCACTATATACCTCTCTTGATTATAATAATAATAATAATAATAATAATAATAATGGGCATATTTCTCGAAATTCGAGAGTCATGCGCAAGGCAAGATCACATTTACACATAGATGGCGCATTGGAAATCGTAAGACAAAATTTAGTCGTGAAGATGCAGTTTCTGTGCTCTAATGAACATAACCTGCAATAAGATGGGCTAATCACGAGTTTTTGGGCTTCGAATCAGAGCTAGATAATCCAATGCCATAACTTTCTGGGGCCGACTATGAGTGGCGCACTGCGAGTCAGTCCATGTTTAAACGCATCAAAGGTGCGCATCGCCGGTGCATACTTTGGCTGGGGAGAAATGGTGGGTGTTGTCAAGTGGCCGGGTCCATCAAAAATCAGGAGGGTAATATGGTAAAGATGAAGATCAATATGGATGTAGCAGCGGGATGGAGAATGGAAATCACACTGGAAATCATATGAGGTGGATACAGAATGGTAATCAACAACATTCAATAGTCAAAATAATGCTTAAAATGAAACAGCAGGAAACCTTCAACGTTGCATCAGACAATTTACGGGACGAAAGTGTACGAAAAATCGAGGACAGAGAGACAATGGAACTTACAAAAATGGTCACTGGACTTATGCGCCCGGGAGCGGATTATGATGTGTGGCGGGAAGTAGACGGGTACGCGTAAGACTTACAATCAATCCTTGAATACACTTGCCATGAATGACTTGTGTTATCCTTGATTAATATTGGAGATTATGGTGTTCTCTGGCGGTACGGGTTTGGAGGTTGGGGGGTTGCGCGGCATTACAATAGTGATAGTAACTGTGGACAATCGTGATGGTCCATCTGAGATGAGGCACCCGGGGCGGTCAACAGCGTGGTTTGACTTGTCTCAGGGTCGCGCGGCCAGGTACTGGGATAGACAACCAGCGCAAAGGATGGAGTAGATCTTTAGGCGATAGTTTGCGTTGCATCTGTGGTCATTGGCGAGCCTGGAGAAGAGCCGGAGAGAGAGGGGCAGTCTGGAATTTGTTCCAGCTGGTGTTAAGGTGAGTAAACAAAAATGGGAACAGTGATAACAGTCAGTTTCCAACAAAGATTACAGGGACCAAACAACTGTCATGAAACAGGCAAGGGGCAGTTTCCGTTGACGGGACGTATGCAACAAACATCGGCTGCTCGCACCCTATAGAGCATATGGCTCAGTCATTCCTATGCTTTATAGTCCCTATTTGAAACGCGTTCCCGTTTATCTTCCGACATCTTTGCAGATGCAGATTACAGTGGTCTGATAGGACGGCCAGCGCAATGGTTAGGGAATAACGTCACCATTTGTTCTGCTTGTGGGACTCTTCTGGACTACGGGCGCGGTGTTAATGCTACGGGGAGTCAGTTATAACTGATCATGTGATCTTTCGCCGAAGTTTACTAATCCCAGTTGCCAAGAAAGGACATGACGGAATGGCTCGCGGATGGCATTGTGGGCTGGATGCTAGGACAGGATTTGATACGAGAAATCGTGGAAAGAAGAGAAGGGAGAAGCATGAGAATATCGGGATCGGTAATTTGTGTTTGAACAAGACGACAGCAACTTGTACCACATAGTAGTTTCAGTGAGCTTGCATGAATAATTAAGAAAGGACGACGGCAGTTGTTATAGACGTCAGCATACGTACCAGGTGTGCGGTAAGGGGAACAGGGGCATGTTAAAAAATAGAGGGGTGGGTGGTGAAGCATAAGTGGATAGTCCGATGAGCTACTTCCCAAGACCGACCAACAAAGCCAAACGCTTATTAACCGAACAAGGGCGGTGTGGGGTTTCCCCTTTCGCAGGGTCAGGTCTGGGCTGATGGCATACATATCCATTGTAAAAGGTGGCCCATTCCTTCGCAGCCCGAGTGTGCTTAGGTTGCTGGGGTAAATCTGATCCAGCGGAGACTTTTTCTCTTTTTCTAACAGAGGAATGGTTGAGCCCATATGGGTACTTTCCATAGTTCCTCCGCCTGACCTTAATTTTCCGCGTTTTTTTCGCAACTGCTGGGGGTGGGCTGTTTTCCCCACGTTCGGAGATGCTGAAGCAAACCTGTCGCAGTCATTTGGGTTTTCGTACGGACTAAGGAAACGAAAGTGGGGATAAGCAAGCACACGGAGGATGGTAGTTTATGCCGTAAAACGCAGACCTGTACGTATGGCTCCGTCATCGTCAACGCCTTGTCTTGTTTTCATTTACGAGTGCTGCTTGAAACTTACTAATGTTGACCAGTGTTTTGCATAAGCGAATCACATCGTCTGTGAGACGTGGACAGATTTTTTTTTAATCGAGTATCCCGGCCAGCAAGCGGCGACAGCCATTGCCCTCCAGCCATATTTTGAGCCCGCGATGCGCACCTTTGCTGCACTCAAACATAGCACTGCTCGCAGTGCAGGACTGGTAATCAGCCACAGAAAAATCTTTGTGAACCATTATCTAGCTTTGACTTAAAACTCAAAACACGGTGCTCAGGAAATCACATTGCCTGTTTTGATCTTGTGAGCGAAATTACATTGCATTGTATGTTTGGTTTCTGTTTTCCAAGTCCGCACTGTGCCATCTTTGCCCAATTTTGATCTAACCTTGCGCATGACACTCGCATGTCGAGAAATACACAAAACAAGCAAACCTTTCAAATTACTTAAGATGGCTCTCACCCTCTCTCCTTTTCTATTTCTATTGTTCGAATTTCTTGTGCATAATCTGCGTAAAACTTGATCTTGTCTTGCGCAAATCGAGAAATATATTATTATTATTATTATTATTATTATTATTATTATTATTATTATTATTAAGGACGTATCCCAGCTGTTGGTAGTGAACATAATGGGCTACCACTCTGGACCTGATTCATTTTCCACGACTATCTTCTTACTTGGCGGGAGCGATACCCCAATTTTGTTGGCTAACATCTTCAAATTCCCCAATAAATGCAGCAACCCATTGTTACAGTCAAAAACCAATGTGATAATCTTCGTTTATAAAAGATGCAGGAGTCCTGACCTTGCAAACTGCCACCCTAGCAACCGCACCGGAAGAGTCTCAAGAATTATGGAACGTCTGACTAAGGATATTCTTAAATCCCATCATCTGGAATATAGACTTAACACTGTACAGTATGGCTTTCTTCGTAAAAATGCTGCGCTACTTGCAAGACTGGCTGGTATCACTTAAGCTATCACTTAGACCCCGAGCACCGGAAGGTGAGTCATGGTAATCTTTTCGGACATGGTGAAGGCTTTTGGCAATTTCTCGCCGTAGGCTGCTAGATAAAATGGCATTGAAGTTATTGGTGATTTAATCCCGCCGTGCTTTTCATCATATATAATCTAGAAACCAAGTAGTTCAAGTAAGTGGCTTCATGTCTGAACCTAGATTATTGGCTAGTGGCATAATCCGTGGCAGAATTCTGGGCGCACTGCTCTTCCTGTTGCACTTCAACGTTGTCTTCGATGTTAATAAAAGCTGCATCCTTTGTCTCCTCACTGACTATGTCAAATTTGCTTGCGACTTTCGCCCTGAAACCTTGGAATCTACCATAAGTAACCCATCGTATGACGTATTGTCACCAATTTCTTGAGCAAACGACCGGATGGTGGAATTCTCCGCTGAAAAATACAGCCCTATGGGGTACAAATGCGTTATGCCCCCAAGAGAACACAAAGTTGGTAACCAGTTCATACCCGTTAACTCTCAAGCACGCGACCTGGGCCTAAACTATTCCCGCGCCTCAAACTTCCCGGAACATGCTCTCACACAAGTTGCAAAAGCGAATTAATTAATGGGGCTGCTCCTCAGAACTCTGAAGTTGAAAGAAAGCAGAATATAACTTTTTAAAATCTACGTCGGACTCATTGAGGCATCACTCTCTAGTCCGTTCGAACACGATGCAGTGCGGCAGGGTGGTAATTGGAAACGTCCAGCGTGCGTTTGTCAAGCTGTTGATCAGCTACTCTGCAAGCCTTAATTGCATGGAACACCGTCGGTCATTGAAAGTAGATGCCTTCTGGCCCCAACGCACAAGAGCCAACCTGGTGCTTTTTAACAATATTATTAGAGGGAACAGTTGCGTCTCTGCACCTTTTGTTAGAAACCCAGTCGAATGCTTTCTCCGAAATGCGGAATTCATTATTACTTTCGCAGTGCCAAAGACATCAGCTAATGTCAAACTCTTAATTGTCAAAAATTTTTCATTAAAGAACAAACTTCCCTAACAGCTGCACATTTTACCACCATCGTCTATTACACTTAAAAACGAAGCACGTTCAGTAGTGAACGTACCCTTTTCATCCATTTATACCAGCCAAACTCACCTGAGGATCGAGTTCATAGAACGGGATTGGGTGTCCGAAAAGCATATTGGTGTCTCCGTTTAGTTCATTGCAACAAAGGCGACATATCTCCTTACTCATATGGCCACAAGAAAAGCCGAAACGAAGTCGAAATTTTGATGTCCCTCTTTCTCACTGTGCATCAATAACCCCCGCCCATTTTAGAAAACTTGAAATTTCATCGCCTCCATCTTAAATGCTGTTCATTAGGTTTCCCCACTGCATTTATTCTATTTGCATATTAACTTTTGTCATGCCCATAAATATCACATATCGAACCACCCTCGCCTCGCCCACTCCCAGTTTCAAAGTTAACTCGGACAGCAGCACACCACTTGTTTAAACGCAGCTCCACATCGATTGCACCTCAGCCTTCTTCTGTACTCACAGAGGATCACTATCACCCCTAAATCCAGCTCTCTATCCATAAACTAATGTTTTAACTGTATGTAGGTGTGCCCACGTACACCTCTCTGCTCTTACCGCCCAACCAATAACACCGTCGCCATAAACCCCGTGGTGTCGGTAATCGGCCATCGCCTTCAAATATCCACTACCAAAATCGTCTTTATTTCTTACGCTTCATCATGGTCTCCTCCTAAGAAGTTGACTTTGGCTCACTGAAACCACCTTTGTTACTGAAGAATCCAAACGACTCTGTCCAGAGGAAACCAGGTCGAAATCTTAAATTCTTTCTTTCTTGCGCCTCATCGAGGTCACCCGTCCACTTTAGGCGGCACAGAACCCTGCTGCCTCCTTGAATGCAGAGCCCTACGTATTTTTCTTCCCTTAGTGACAACTTCTATTTACCATAACTGCTGATCTCGACCATTTCTTGCGCCTCAAAAGCATGGCCCCCTAGGGTGGACTATAATCCCTGATTTCTGCACTGTGAATCTAGTGCATCTCTCTTTTCTAGCTTGTTCCGTATTTATATCTACTGTCGTCGTTCATTGTTCTTCCCCTAAATACCGGTTCATTTCCTTTCACCGTGAGCGTGGACGACTCACACGATGGATCAGCATGTCCATCTATTTCTGCACATCGAAAGAACCTGGAGTACTGGCAGCATCAGCTACCAACCTACATTTTGGCTTACACTAAGCTTTCTATTACTTTCCTCTTCTGATCTGCTCGTAGGATTGGCGGCATCTAGATCCGCAATTGGCAGCCGGGCCAGACCGTGGCTAAGTTTCCTCTTTTCCAGACCGTCGAGTTCTACCTGGATCTAAACCACTCCACACTCTGACTACCGCGGTTTCGGCTGGCATGAGGTTACCCACTTCTGGAAACCTGATGTCTCGCTTCTCTTACCTACACCATATTTGGAGTGCACTATCTTGTGCTACGCCGTCCGTCGTCGTAAATTGTCGTCGCACTGATTTTCTAGTTACTCTTTTGTTATTCTGGCACTGGTCGATGATTTAGCATCATTTTCTTAGACATAACTATCAGCTGGGTTTTTCTAAGCATTGAGAATTTTGCATTGATCAATGTTTAGTTGTTTTGCCAATTTTTGTCTAAGCTTACGCGGTGCAGTTTCCAGCCCTGACTTGACCTCAGCATACACGCCTTTATAATATATGGCAGAGTTTCACTCGGTGTGCTAAGTTATCTCAAGATTAGGTACAACTGTCGGCCTTTCTACCCAATTTTCCATCTGCAAGATTCCATATACTTTAACATCATTCTGTCGTTCAGACTTATAGTGTCACTCAGAATGTTTTTTGCGTCAAACTATCGTGTATTATTTATTATAGCCAGTCATTCATCGGCTGCTATCCGTATTGGGGTATTACTCTCCTGTTAATTTACATTCAGGTTCGTTTAGTAGACCCAGGCCTGCTCTCCACCGTCAGTGCTCACTTAGTCTTGCGTGGTATTCACGACTTACGTCATTTAACAGTATTCCTTAGCATTTATCTCCCAAGAACTATGCCAACCTGATGACACTTAGTATCCCGTCATCACTGTAGTCATAACAACTGCATGTGGTCAACTTTCACCTTACTTAGATTTTCCTCCCGAACTTTAAATTTCGAAGCATGAGTTGAATGGCTGGTGGTGTCTATCGGCGGGCTAAACGCGCAGATGTGTGTTCACGGAATTAACACGAAATACGCCCCAAAGTTGGCCCTCGTTTGGGAACAATGAGCCAATGCTCCGTAGTACTCAGTGACCTGCTGATTGAAGCACACTACAGGGCACAGTTTTTTGAAAAGAAATGTTCCAATTTAATGGATCATGTTAACAATGCGAAGTGCACTACATCAGACATTGCACCCATATCCCGCCACATTGATTTGATACATGGCTAGAAAAGCAGAGCCCGATGGCCGATGGAAAAGTACCGAATGTGCCGGCCTCTGAAACTTTCAGTAGAGTGGAGAGGTCGTGTGACGTGTGTGTTTTTAACATACCCAATCTAAAACCCACAAAGGGTTCTAGAGATCAATTATTAGCCCCAAGAGTTAAACGGCCTGCGTAACATGTCTAATGACAAGCCGTTACCGCAGGTGACGTTTACTCCAATTACTCTCACGTGCTAATGACGCCCAGCAATTCTCATTGTTACCGATAAACGCTCGCTCGATACTAAATAAGGTGCACGAGCTGCACCTGTTGATGTATACACGTAGATATGATTTCACTCTTAGCACCGAGACAATAACCCCGACAGAGACCTTGTTTTAATTGGTTACAATGCTTTTAGGAAATACATTATAAATAAGCGCGGGAGAGGCTCTCTCACATGCACAACTGACACCCTTTCAGCCTCATGGTACAATCACCCAACCTTTAATAAACTAAGAGACTCTGGCTGACTGTGGCTATCTGGCGTCAGGACTTACCAATCAGTTGCGTCTACCATCCCACTGGTAGGAATCAGTAAGAATTATTACCAATAAGTATTACATTTAACGCGGCCACCGGGCTTCCAGGTCCTGAGCTGGTAGCGGGCGACTTCAACGCCCATGGGATTTGTCGGTCTTCTTTCTCCTCGCCAAAGTACCTTTCCGCGTTCGCTCCCAGCGTAGGACTGTGCGAGTGGACACAACGTGTTTCATTACCACAAGAGCCGACAGTATTCTAGATCTTATCTTCACAAGTGGCCTAACCCAAATGAGCAAGTGCGCAGACAACAACCACTCGGGGTTGAACATTCCTAAATTGTTTATAAGTTTTTAGTTTCATCGTCTGGTATCTCCTCCTTAGCCAAAATTGGGACCGTTTATTTCTACCGGTGGATACCCAACTGGCCGCCAACCAATTTTACGCAACCCTAAGTGTGTGTCCTGATCTAATCACTCCAACCCAGTGTGGCACAATCCCAAAATGGGTAAGCACCCTGGACCGTTTTAATAAAGGTATTCCTTAAAACAACAAAGGTTCAAAAGAAAAAACGAATTTGCTCTGATATTGCAAATGATCAGTCCGTCTAAGGAGACTGGGAAACTTCTCGATTCTCCTAAAAAGGAGGAACTTCAAGCGTTGCACTCTGCAAACAAGGCTGCAGCCCTGGCAAAGCTACTGAGAACTAACAACTCCCTTTCTAGTGCGCATATCACGTCCGCCATATTCAGGGGCACGTGCGCAAATGATCGTCTAATTATTTCAGAGGTGTTCAGTGATTATTTCGCCGCCTCTATGACAACCGAAGTAGACACCATTGCACCGGACATTCCCCCAGTCTCCTCTGCATCCCTTCTAAGATCCTCATTTCACGCAAGCGGTATTCAACCAATTCTGTTAAAAATAAGTCCGTGTTTCTAAGGTGGGCCGTGAGACTTTCGTTCAGCCCTCCCATTACTGTTGTCTAATCTATTTAATCTTTGCCTAAAGAATGGCACTTTCCCTCGCCAAAAGAAAACGTCTGTCATTGTTAGGTCACAAAATCGAGCACCTTAATTATAGACCGATCAATCACATGCCAGTCTTCTCACATATTACGGAAAGAATAATAAAAAGTTGACAACTTACTTGTCAGACCAGGATCTCATCAACGCCGGTCAACATGGTTTCCTGAAAAATAAATCCTGTTCTATCCGCAGGGCTGACTTCCTAAGCATAATGTCGAATGACACCAGTGACGGAAAGTTGGTGATGGTGATTTTCTTAAATATAACGAAGGCTTTTGATCGCACATCCCATCGCAATCTTCTCATGAAAGTCAAGAGCTGGGCTATAACAACTCCCCCTTCTGACTTGGTTTTCCTCCAATTTGGCTTCCACAATGCAGGTGGCGAATGTTAATGAAACCATATCCAAGCCCCGTCTGATTACCCGTGGGTTATTCAAGGAAGCGTGATAGGTCCATTACTATTTCTGCTACATATAAACGAAATTTTTCACATCATTAGACGTGATATTTCTTTTCTGTTTGTAGACGATATAAAAATGGTATACACGTGTATACACGTGACCTCAACGTCTTCAAACACTATGTAAAAATGATCTACTATCGCTTGATTCATGGTGCACAGATTGGTTGATGAAGTTATGGACCTAAAAAGCAGCATACTTGCATAAAAATGTCACATTCCTACGGGAATCTTTGAAATTAAACAAGAAGTCACTCCTTTCCCTCATACTGCCAGAGACCTGAGTTTGCATAGCTTCACCACGTTTAACTTCCCCAAACACGCTGACACAAGTTCCAGAGGCTGAGAAACAACTTGGGCTGGTGCACAGAACTTTTACAAACCGGGAAAGCAAGATGGTAATATAGAAAACACACGTAAGAACCATCCTGGACTGCTGTTCCATTATGTGTTCCAACATGAGGCGGAGTGACAGACTCGGGATTGAGAATGTTCAAGAAACATTTACAAAACGACTTCTGGGCCACTCTTCCTTGCTAAACTACATGAAACATTGCACAAGACTACACCACGATTCCTTAGGGCTGCGTCGAGCTGACATCCACCTTTACATTTTTCGTAAGATTATTAGTAAAATTTTGTGCATCTCCGCACCACAAGTAAGAAATAAATTCTCCTATGACTTGCGTCGAGCTGAGTTCGTGTTGTCCGTTCCCATGTCGAGGGTAGGACTTAGGAAATCATCATCATCAAATATTCCTCCCTGTGGAATAAACTACCTAAGCATATAAGGATGATTTCGCTTGCCTACATTACCTCCAAAAACGAAATAAGAAAGGCTTGTGACATCTTTAAACACCAATAAAAAGAGCCGATGAATCGGGCCTAGGGTATTCAGTGAATCTAAGGCTGAAACCATTATCTCAGCCCACTCAAAAATGTTTAGCTATTTTATTCGCAGTAGTCTCCACAAGTACAAATCACTGAAGGTTTAGGCAGAAAACTCCGTCAAAAATCAAGTCAGTGAAATTTTTCACCCAAAGTTCTATCTTCCTAAGTGCATATGCACCAGGGCATATAAAACATTGGCTTATATCATATTCTCCCTTACTTCCAAACCAATAGCCACGCAACCCCTTTCTTCCATAAGCATGTGACGATTAGACTATTCAAAACAATTTGTTCGGCATCGGCCGATGCCTCATTCTAAATAACAACCATTACTTTCGGTTGCTATGTTTGCAAGCACAAAAACCATGAGCTGGAATACCCCCTGACTGTCACCTCTCCGTTGTTCCCTTCCAGTTAAGAGCGTTTCAACTCGCGTCGGGCCAAAGGCCTACACTCTGAGTTCCCGTCCCCAACATCGCACTTTGGATCACACCGCTATAAAAAACAGACAGAAAAAAAGATAAGTTTTCAACGAAGCACATACACGGGGCAAAACACAGTCGCGATGAAGCGAACATTTATTCTAATCCGCATGATTCACCAACGTAAACTGATAACCTTGTTGCAAGTCTCTCTGGATTTCGAGGCCACATAATTCGGTCCACAATGCTTGCGATTCTCTGAGCGGACTGGTCCTCTCAATTGCACAAATTTACTGCTGCAGCTAACCCCCGTGTGTAACATGCCCACCACGTTGACATCCATTCTCCACAAAGGCACCCACACCTAGATTTCTGTTCCAGATGCTGCAACCATCGTCTACCGCAAACGTCACCCCAATTTTCCCCTCAGCAAACGCGGCTATCACTGTACCAGTAATTGCTATCAGCTAAGCCTCCAAACGCAAAGAAACCCGTTTTTGTTTCATACTGGCTTATTAGCATCAGATATGTTATTCAACGCACATCTTATCAATCTTCGCTCCTCAATGCCGGCGACGTTCCCACTCTTCATGTCTTCAAACAAGGGTCAGCCAAAACTCTTCAACGGCGTTCTTCGTTCCTCAGCATTCTCAAATGGCTTTTGACTACTTTCTTGGCTCCAGGATCCACGGTAAAATGACCGACGTTCTTTTTCATATCCATTTAATACGAGGTATCAACACTCTTGCCGTCAGCTGTTTTAGTCTGTTTTGACAGGTATTTTACCTTTCACTCAAGGTCTTTGGGGACTTTCTTCATGGCAGTTTATCATTCATGCCCATTTTATGGACCCATGAAATCCGAAAACTGCAGACATCTCCACACCCACCGCCAACTTCTAATTGAACTGCGCGTCTGCGATACACGTCATTGGTGCGCATAAACACGGTGTTTCTTTTAGTATGCCAGTTGTGCTATTTCCCCTTATTTTGTATCCAAATGTTTACTTGCTTCATTGATATGGCTCGCAACACCTCTGTAGCATTTGATCATGCAATCAGGCATGCCTATCAAAGTATTTGATAAATAAGCCCATCAGTATATATTGCAAGTGAATTTACTGGCTTTGTTTGACGGTTAGTGCAGCTAGCCAGGTAACCCCTAAATGAATTACGAACGCTTAAGCCTGTCCCATCTGCACAAGAGATGGAGCTATAATGTGACAAACTGACTGGTGTGTACTTTCGAAACCGTAAATATTGATTTAAGGAAAACGAAGCCCAACGAGATAGACTAAAGCAAACTTCGAAATAAAATTACAGAAGTTTTCACGCTGCGGCTGCAAATTCATCCCGCTGGAAAGGTCTAGATTTTGCCCGTGAGTTTGTTCTCTACTTCTACACAACAGCTAGAGCTGTTGCTGTGAAAACCTAGAGAGAAAAACGCCTACAAAAATTTCAAAGTTGATTACTATAACATTGCTGCCTGCTTCAACTTCGGTTAGTGTGCCGCATCAGAGGCACCTCAGCAACAAGAATCTTATTAAAAACAATTCTCGAAAAACTTTTTGTTGTATTTAAACAGGCGATGTGTCGTTTTGCAAAGAAAAATTTTGCCGACTAATTATTCGTCATTTATTATTTATCCTGCATGCTCTCTCAGAGGCTGTTCGCAAACAAGGCCCGCCCGACCACATAAAGGAACTCATTACACAGACGTTGGTTCAGTGCTTCAGGCCTACATTAAGCACACCTGCAAGAACCCGCCCTGTACTTATCATTGATTGCGAAGACCAGTATAACAGTGGCCAACAAAGCGCAGGAATATAAGCGTAACTAGGGCCAACCAAATCTAAAATCATTTGTGATCCATAAAATTACGAATACCCATGGATTCTACTGTATCGGTTTATGTGTGTGCATATATATACTCTTCTTGCTTTACTTAAAAGTGGTTTGTGTTTTTGTGCATACTTGCCCTTGTTTGAAGCAAAGTTCATTTTCTTAATATGGGTAAATTTTTGCAGTTATTTCGTCACGTGCGCATATATTCATCAAAATCATTTATTTTAGAAGTAAGAGATTGAATGGTTTCATGAAATAAATCACCATGTGATATCATCGCTCAACTGACGATAAAGAAACCATGAAAGCACCACTGCACAGCTGTTTGATCCTTGTTAGGAATGATGAGCAATGCATATCCAGCGCGCCCGAGCTGGCACGCGAACCCGGGACGAACGATTCTTAGTCGAACGCCTTAGCCATTACGCTACCGGGCAGGCTGTGAACGGTTTGTTCAAATTCGCCACATGATGTTGCACCCATCGGTGACTGATTTGCACGGTATATGTCCGCTAGCTCACAGCCATTGACCCCTACTAATGATTCCTAACAAGGATGAAACAGGTGTACAGTGCGTCCATGGTCTCTTTATGGTGAGTTGAGCGATGATATCACATGGTGATTTACTTCATGAAAGTCAGTTATATCTGCTTCTCGCATATGTACCGTAAAACCGAATGTTTACTGTCATGTTGTACGGTTTAATGAGCATTTTCACTGTTCGGATATCTCTTGGCCATGTTCATACCTATTCTACTCGCTGCAGAAGTGCGTATCAGCAGGAATGACTTTTTATGGGTAGTTCATTGCCGTTTTTACGTAATACAATAGCAAAGTGATGGAAAAGTTAGTCAGTTTACACAACTGTTTTGCTTTCATTCTTCAGAATATTCTGCGCTAGTCATCTGATGTTCTCAGCTAATGGTTTGCAGTTTACTTTGGCATTGCATTCAACGGAATTACACCAACCAGTCTTTTTAATTTTCCAGGTGAAGATGCAGAAAACAACGGAAGGTGACGGAACAATACTGAGGTTTTACCTGTATACTTATGTATGCATATAACCAATACGTTTTATGTCTTTCACGATGTCCGGCGTCTTTTTCTTTCGTAATTATGCTCGATGGATAACCGGGAGTTCTTGAAGCATCATTTTTCCTGACTTTGCTGACGGCCAATCAGCACATGCAAACATATTCCTATAGTCCAGCTGCGCCGCGCACATCGTTTTTGTGTTCCGAATACCGATCCCCATAAATGCGTGTATGAGTCTCTAGGATAATAAAACCAACTGAGGTTGTGCGTGCGCGTTCGATTACCGCTCATGAGTTATCCGTGTTCAGTTAACTGCGAGTATTTGAAGGTTGTTTAGTGGCATCACTGCGGATGCTAAATCTGTGTCCTGGTTGTGCCCAACGGCAACATTCCATTAACATAAGAAATGTTGGAACCATAAGTAGTCAAAATCGTCCCGGTATATGGAGGAATTAATCGGCACAAGACACATCGGCGAGTTCACGGGCCACCGTTGACGGTTTTCTGAGTACAACTTCCTCTTTCTTTACGGTGCACTCAATGGTGTGCACGCTGTATACACGGGGAATGTGGGTGTACAGTTAGATGTGCACGCATGCGGTTTGGGCGTTGAGGTGATTTGGGAAATATTTATATTACCGATCGGGACGATTTGGCGGCTATTTTCCCGATTATGAAAGCCCCTTAATGGACGATTTCTAGGGGATCCCATCGAAAAGCTGACATCATGGATACTCTGGTTACCGGTAAATGTGAAAGAAATCGCTGTTTTACCGCAAGTAAGTATACGCCCACGGGTGGTTATACCACTTGTTGTGCAATTGCTTCGACTGACCAACGGGCCATCTCGTTGAAGATGGCGGTAAAATGGTGAAAACAAAAGGTGCGGGAAATGAAAAGCTAGTGTGTTGTACAATTAATTCTTCTTGGTGTTTATTTGAAATTATGTACAATATATGCGAACTTTATAAAATTCGCTGTACCAGATATTACTTCCGTTTGGAGTACACTGTACAAAGTGCGTCAGGGCCCGGCTGTATTCAAGCGGGTGAGGTCTTGGTGCTTGCGCTTGTGAGGCCACATGATTCGTGCGCGCTGAATGTTGTAAGGTTTACATCTAAAAATGCATGTATCCAGATGTTTAGGCTGAAAAGACTACGTAACGAAGTCCCGTGCAAACGCACATGAGGCTTACTCTCCGTTGATGTTACTTACGATTGCTTATAGACAACTCAATCCGGAGTTCTTTCTAGGATTTATATGTACTCTGTGGAGAAAATATGAACCTAAGGGCTGCCAAAAACCTGCGATTTTTCAACTTCGAGCTATAATATGGAGCGTTCAAACAAATATAGTTATATTTATTGAATACTTTGATAGGCATGCCTGATTGCATGATCAAATGCTACAGAGGTGTTGCGAGCCACATCGATGAAGCAAGTAAACATTTGGATACAAAATAAGGGGAAATAGCACAACTGGCATACTAAAAGAAACACCGTGTTTATGCGCACCAATGACGTGTATCGCAGACGCGCAGTTCAATTAGAAGTTGGCGGTGGGTGTGGAGATGTCTGCAGTTTTCGGATTTCATGGGTCCATAAAATGGGCATGAATGATAAACTGCCATGAAGAAAGTCCCCAAAGACCTTGAGTGAAAGGTAAAATACCTGTCAAAACAGACTAAAACAGCTGACGGCAAGAGTGTTGATACCTCGTATTAAATGGATATGAAAAAGAACGTCGGTCATTTTACCGTGGATCCTGGAGCCAAGAAAGTAGTCAAAAGCCATTTGAGAATGCTGAGGAACGAAGAACGCCGTTGAAGAGTTTTGGCTGACCCTTGTTTGAAGACATGAAGAGTGGGAACGTCGCCGGCATTGAGGAGCGAAGATTGATAAGATGTGCGTTGAATAACATATCTGATGCTAATAAGCCAGTATGAAACAAAAACGGGTTTCTTTGCGTTTGGAGGCTTAGCTGATAGCAATTACTGGTACAGTGATAGCCGCGTTTGCTGAGGGGAAAATTGGGGTGACGTTTGCGGTAGACGATGGTTGCAGCATCTGGAACAGAAATCTAGGTGTGGGTGCCTTTGTGGAGAATGGATGTCAACGTGGTGGGCATGTTACACACGGGGGTTAGCTGCAGCAGTAAATTTGTGCAATTGAGAGGACCCGTCCGCTCAGAGAATCGCAAGCATTGTGGACCGAATTATGTGGCCTCGAAATCCAGAGAGACTTGCAACAAGGTTATCAGTTTACGTTTGCGTATCATGTGTGGGCGTACCACTGCTTTTTACAAGGGAAGTGCCACACTGGCGTCCTTGGCTTGCCTTCGGATTGGGTGGAACACAAATTTTACCTCACTATTGACGGCGGTACATCATGCTGACAGTGAGGCAATCACTGATGATCACCCATTAATCTCTCGTTTCTCACACCACAAAACGTCGTGCGGGGATAGACAGTTAAGGAGTTTCATGAATCTTTCTTCCTGGGTGGACAGATGATTGAACTTTCCTGTGTTCAGTTTTATTCCCACCTAGATGGCCAGGCCCATATTTTGTCGAGATCCGTCTGCAGTAGGTTTTTCTCAGGCTTACCAACAGGTTTTGCGTCAACGGCGCAAAATCGTCAGGGAACTTGATTGCAGTCGTTGGGTTACTGCTCAGTGCTAAGAGCAGCTTAGTTCCCAATACAAGCACTTTCCAAAGGGATCTTGGGCTTCAGTCACTCGCACGTAGAATAAGCAGCCAGGACAATATTTCGCAATCTATCTCGTCATCAATGTCGCTGCATTGAGAGATTCAAACTCTCACAGTACCAGTTTGTGTTTAGCCGATTCAAGGGCCTTCTGAAGATCCGGGGGCAAATTTTGAGTGGATCATCTTCGTCTGTTCTTTGGGTCACATCTCTCAGGAATGATGGCGGATTTGTCAGACACGATTAGCCACTGACAAAATAGCGTGGACTCTGCCCAAATAACTTGTTCCTGACTGAGTTCCTACTGACTGCATTCCGGAAACAGCGTTCACCGAACCTCAGCAAAAACAGATGAAGGGATATTGAATGACGGTGATTCCGGTCATGACAATTCCCTCCTTTTTGGATCGGAAAGAGCTACGCATTCCAGCTCCGTTTCCAGTTAAATTACAGAACCATACGGCGAGATGCTTCGTCGCCAGCGTTCTTGCACAGAGAGCTCCTTGGATCTGACGATACTTCGACAGCAGGAGGGCGGAAAACCCTCTTTAGTTTCTACAAGGGAGGAAACAATTACTTAGATGCTCTCCTCTAGACCACCTCCTCAGCCCCATAGTCCACACAGTGCCCACCCCAAGCAGTGGTAACCATGCATTGTCTAGTCTCCCTTTGAAGTCCCGCACTGACCCCGCCTCAACCATCTCCTCCGGTAACTTATTCCAGCCATTCACTACTCGTACGGCAAACGATTTGCTTCTTAACCCGGTGTTCTTGCACAATCGTTTTCCCTTTACCTTTAAGTGTGTCATTTCCCTTATCTGGAATAGGGCACCACGGTGACCCCGTAGCTCGTCCAGAACCTTAATGATTTTGAAGTCCTGTGTTAAGTTACTTCTTTCCCTTCGCCTTTCCAGGGAGTACAAGCCACGCGCCCTCAGCCTCTGCTCATATCCCATGTGTTTCGAATGTCCAAACACCGTGTAAAACACGCTGAACCTGTTCCACCATTTTACCATCGCTTACCAAAATGGCCTCCATGCCTGGACACAGTATCTCAAGTGCTGTTGAACAAATGCCTTGAACAACGGCAGAAGAAAGTTAGGCATCCTAGATTTTACGGTCCTCATAAGTTGGTGTAGAGTAAACCATGCCTTCTTGGTCGTCTTCTGACATTGCAGACTAGATTTAAGGTCCGCGCTCACGATTATCCCGAGGTCTCTAGCTTGCTGAGTTTGGTCCACTGTGACCAGACGCCCAGGTGGACCCATGTGACGACGGGAATTCGCTTCTCTTTCCATGGGCCGCTGCTATTTGCTCAAATTTACCAGAAGACCCCAGCGCCCCGACCACTGGTAGACTTTATCTAGATCCCTCTGGATAACCTCACTGCTTTCTGTCCCTAATAGTTGGATGCAGTCCGCAAACACGGACTTTTTGACCCACTAGCTATGTCGCAGCTATATATAATGAAGAGCAGAGACCCGAAGACAGACTGCTGAGGCCACCCCGCTCTATAGCAATCCTCTGTCCGATAGGCAATTCTTGGCCCTCACCCTGAGTGATCTATTCTCCAGAGCCTGTTCCATCCAGTTACTCCTCTTAGCATCCGCTCCGAAAGTTTTCACTTTCTGGTCAAGAATCCTGTGGTTCGCGGATTCAAAGGCCCTTTGAAAGACTAGACAGCAGACTTCTACCTTTTTCGACCCTGTCAATCCTGCCTGCTACTTTGTCCAGGAAGCTTATGAGGTTGGTCAGACAGAAGTGTTTTTGCCAAAAACAGTGCTGCTCTGCATAATTAATGTTATCCTCTAGGTGATTGTCTATCCTGTCGCGAGGCACTCTTTCAACAGTTTTTAGCAAAATGGATGTCAAACTCACCGTTCGATAGACATTATAGTTGTCTCTATCCCCGCCTTTATGCGCCGGTATGACTGTCGACGTCAACCAGTCCGGGGGGCGCCACCCTTCTTCCAGCGATGCATTAAAGCGCTGGGTGCAGGGTTTCACCAGGGCCTTAGCCAGTGGCCTTACTATCGCTGGGTGGCTCCCATCAGGCTTTGCTGCTTACGACGCGTCCATCTTTGTTAGGCTGCCCTATAATTCTTCCACCGTGATCGCTCCGCCCGGAATTTCCGCCATAAGGGTGTCGGGACCTAGTGTTCGTCCCTTGGTCTCTCTTTATATATATATTTCTTAGGTAATCTCGGTAGCCCTGTTTGTCCTTATATCTCATAAAAACCCTGCCTTTCCGCCTTCTGGCTCTCGTGCTCCTACTCCTCTCACATAGCGGCAGCCCCTTTCGATGGATTAGGCGGTAGGAAACAAGCAGTTGTGTTAAAATAATGATAATAATAACAATTATACAAACAAGAATGTATACTTGTCGAGTTGCGCAAGACAAGATCAAGTTTTACGCAGATTATGCACAAGAAATTCGAACAATAGAAATAGAAAAGGAGAGAGGATGAGAGCCATCTTAAGTAATTTGAAAGGTTTGCTTGTTTTGTGTATTTCTTGACATGCGAGTGTCATGCGCAAGGTTAGATCAAAATTGGGCAAAGATGGCACAGTGCGGACTTGGAAAACAGAAACCAAACATACAATGCAATGTAATTTCGCTCACAAGATCAAAACAGGCAATGTGATTTCCTGAGCACCGTGTTTTGAGTTTTAAGTCAAAGCTAGATAATGGTTCACAAAGATTTTTCTGTGGTTGATTACCAGTCCTGCACTGCGAGCGGTGCTATGTTTGAGTGCAGCAAAGGTGCGCATCGCGGGCTCAAAATATGGCTGGAGGGCAATGGCTGTCGCCGCTTG
>LUCM01002900.1:0-25891 GCA_008360955.1 Fasciolopsis buskii | reverse complement strand
AGATAGATTGATTGATAGATAGTTAGGAAGATAGATAGATAGATAGATAGATAGATAGATAGATAGATAGATAGATAGATAGATAGATAGATATATAGAGAGATAGATAGGTAGATAGATAGATAGATAAATGGAGAGATTGGTTGATTGATAGATAGATAGATAGATAGATAGTTATATAGATAGATAGATAGTTAGATAGATTGATAGATAGATTGATAGATATATGGCTGATTTAATAACGTAATGGGAGTTTAAAATCAGGTATTACTTACTTTTTCCTCTTTCCTTCATATACTTTCCAATTCATTTCGTTGTTCTCTCTTTTGTGGAAATATTATTCTCGAATATGTGCTTCTGTCATTCGGAATTTGATGCGATTTTTATTAGGATACGAGAATCTTGCCTGAATCTGACGGATCTTTTATGACAGTTGACTTTTGTTTCAAAACCAAATGGGGCTTCGTCGAGTTTTATGAGTCATTTGGACAAGACTAGCCCCGACAGCCGCGTCACAAGGCCCTAAGTTTTTTATGGGATACTCCGAGGATGATAGGATGAATTTCCTGGCGGAAACACGCCATGGTTAGGTAATTTGTTCCAGTGTGCATAAGGCCAGTTGTTTTATCGAGTCGGAGAAATATATCACTGGTTGAGTGTGAAAGGTACATTAACGAGACAGTAATCAATGAGGATATTCTTCCATGGAAAAATCAATTTACTCATATTATTCCACTTCTTTGCCGAGCAAACGAAAATGATCCCAAATGATAAGGGAGTTCAATCTTATGAACGTTTGACCATTGATAATGACAAACCATGAACAGATATAATACAGTTCCATGCAAATCACTGTTCATAGTGCATATCTGCCTAACTAAAAATGGGACTCGAACCTGAAACTATTAGACATCTAATTGTTTGGTTATCACCAACGATTATTTTCTGCAGTTCTTAATAATATTTTTGCACTTTTCAACTGGCGAACCGAAAAGAATAATATGATTTATCTTTTCCAATTCCCCTGTGATTGGTAGAGCATTACACATTAATTTCAGTCACATTCAGATACGGACTGCGTAATGGAGAAATCAGCCGATGTGATCGCAGTATTAACAACTAAAAAATTCACTTCCGACTGTCACAAACACTTTTTGTCAACCTGATTACCAGATTGTGTTGATCGCGTTCATTTTTTCTTCATAGTTCATATGTAATTTTGAATTAATCTGTTCGATTCTGTGTGATATTCGGATTTTTGTTAGGGAACGACTTACTGGTTCGATTGATTTCGTGATGAATAACTTCGCACGTAGATCCATCACCCTGACATATACCACATCGATCTCGGCGTGATGTGCCGTTCACGTGACCCATACAATCGAAATGCTACGCGAGAGAATGACAAGAAAGTATAAGAACAATAGGAAGTTTATGACATGCTATTGCAACAAAATATCACAACTTAATGGAACGTTGAAAATTAACCAACTCGTTTTCAGGTGTGGGGCCTACTTCGGTATAGTTCTCATCACGGTTAATCTCACACTGACAGGTTCCAATTTTTTTACCACTACACACTCAGTAGAAAACGATCACGACAACAGAATTTTGGATATACAAATATAAATTTGATGTATACCACCGGCATAGCGGTCAGGTGGCAGTGTAAACATCATCCAGGTAAAATACACTTCCCGTGGGTAAATTTGGTCTTCACGCGAGCCTCAAACACAGAGCTAATTTGCAGCCTTGCAATGATTCACATGGGTTTCTAAGTGGATGTTATCGGACTGAACCCATGATTAATGTCCCAATGACAGCGAGAATAGATATTACGTTTTGCTACATCATTTTCAAGGTTTCAATTTACGTGAACGAGATATCGACTAGAATCGATTCGGATGACCTTCTTCCATAACAGCGCCACCTGTTTGTCGGAAACCCTCGTGTCAGAACGAAAATTAGGTATATGAAATAAAAATGCTTGGAATTCATGCTAGTTCCTCTTCCTCCCAATACAAGTCAACATCTACTTCTTTCTCACGGGTGATTTGACAAAATAACAGATTATTTTCATGAAGTTGGATAACAATAAATGGAGAATTCAAATTCGTGGTGAAAAATGTTTATTTCCAGTGCTTCACTGAATCAATGAGCTTCTCCAATTTTGTTTGACATTTCAGTCTATTAGAAAACGTTCGACATTTTTATGACATGCTTCGCTCATGGGGTAAAGGAGAACCAACAATCGAGACTCTGAAACTTGCAGTATCATAGAATTGCCGAAGGTCACATTTAGATCATGTACGGGAACGAGTCGGATGACAACCAGCTGCCGTCTACGACCAACGTGTTCGATTTTGGCGGGTAACAATTAGTCTTTAACTCCAGCCCATTGGATTTTCTTGATCCCGTCGTTCAGGTGGCAAACAGTTCATTATGCGCTAGGCGATATCGCCAACTAGACTGATGATAAAACGTCTGTGATCCAAACGCCAAGCTTGGTGACCGGAACCCATGCAAACCAACATCCAGGAGTTAGGAGTAACATGTTTTCCAATCCATCGGAGTTTATAGTAACTTGTTTCATTCTGCCCATATAAATTTCTCCTAACCTTTGAGACACGTGAGCACAGGTTAAATTGTAATTTTATCTATTCCACCGGAACCATTGATATGTTGTCACTGGCTAACGACGTTTAGTTCAGAGCGCTTCGGTTCGCTTGTCTAAATGTAAAAATAAGACGTTGTTTAAATGCATAAATATATTGATCAATCATCTAAAGATCCGTTTGAAGTACTTCTCTAATTTGCAATGAACGAACAGAAGCTCGAAAAGTTGGTTCAGACGTGTGTTAGTCGGGAACACCAGCAGGAAACCAAACAGATGAGGAGTGATGAACGAGCAAAATGAGCAAAGAATATAAACTGATAACATCAACGATTACGTCTAACTGGTTCCGAATGGAACACTCACATGCACTCACTCAATAAGGCAATCACTTGTACCTCGGTTGCTAGGTGAACAGAGAGAAATTACTCTTCAGAAGTGAAGACGCCAACAGTAATGGATAGAATAAGCTCCTGAATTCGGTCAACAAAACATTTAATGCATGGTCGACCCAGTCATTAATTTCACTGTCACGAGGACAGAAGATTAAATATTCGTGGTCTCGTGTCAGCCAAGTCAAAATTAGTACTCTGTGTGTATAGACTGTCCCAATCTACCTGAGACTAACACAGAGACAAGGAGGAAGTTGTCCAACGTGTACACGGTGTGCCAAGATGACCGAACATGTCTGAAAGTGGCGCAAAAAGAAAATCCCTAGTCGATCACCCCACCGAAAACATGCACATACGCTGGCATTGCTTGTTTGTAGCACACAGGCTCGATAATCTTTAACTCAGTTATGATTGTCATCGTGTGTAAACTCGACGATTACCACTTGAATCCGAATGACCCTAGGGGTTTCAGGTTTGGTCGGGCCTCAAACAAGATGGTCAAGCAAATAAGCTAGGCTGAAATGTGGTTGTCACGCCCATTCATTAGCCCACGAACCAATCACCTAATCTTCTAGCTTTTACTTCCGTTATTAGTGAAACAACAATACACATCTACTTCCAGGAACGGGGCCGCGGCCGGCAGGGTGCTGCCAAGTGGGAAAGTTGACCGGTGGTGGGAGGTTTCGAACCCGCGACCTTCATGTCCAAACGCCACGACCTTATTCGTCTGGCCAACGCCGGCTTGTCGGCGATGAACGAACTAGTTAAACGGGTCCCGACAATTCACCAAGGGTCCGAAACAGGACGCATAGACGAAACAATCGATCTGCGGGTAAGCAGGGAAGAAACCGTGTAACTTCCTCTTTAAAACAACAAGCATGCACGAAAGTTTAGTCTGAATGCTCACCATGCACAAACTCAGTAATGCAACCAACAACTCAGTCATGATCGTGTCATCACGCGTAAATTGACCAAGCCCCACTAGAGTCTGAAAAGCTGGTGAGATTTCAAATTTGGTCTGATCTGACACGTTGACCTCAAATTTGAGTTTGGTCAAACTAACGAGATAGGCTGAATTTAATTAGTCACGGTTATTCATCATCTCATGTTTGAAATGGGCTCGGAACCGACGGACTGTCAGCCGACCACGTACAGTGAGTGGATTGACAGTTTCTGGAGTTCTTAGGATTATGAAAACTGAGTGGGACTGGGATTTGAACAGTGTTCATTTGTTCCAATTTTAACAATTACCGGAGTCTTTCGATGGAGAACTTGAATGTTTCAGGATGTGTTCAGTGGTAACAGGATGGCTTCAGTTATGTTCGAGCACACACGTGCTACACAATCTGGCAACTAGCGGTCTTCTATTAAGAAAAATGCCGTCAGCTAATCAAATGCCAACAATTTCGGTAATCACGACCGTTTAAAATATTGACCGTACATGGAAAGTGACACCCATATTGCTTACGAATGTTCCCCTCTGATAGCCCTTACAGCAGCATATGCTCAAAAAGAGGCCGGTTAACTAAGTGTCACGCAGAACATCCTTGTCGTTCAAATCACTTCTTATCCCCATGGGCAACAAAACGGTAGACAATGGGACAAGTCGAACATTTTGGTTCCGCTTTATTTGTCAGCTATCTGTCAAAGTGATGAGATCATCGAATACACCGATACGTAGATATCGTATCTTTTATGTTTTGCTTTCCCTACTGATTAAGGGAAAAGGTATACCATTTTTAGGATGAGGATCATGGCCAACGGAGGAGTGGCTAGTGAGGAAGTTGACTGGTGCAGCTTATTCACCCGAAATGTCCAGCTGTCCAATTGTGTATCTCCTAACTGTCCCCAGATAGGACTTCTCATCATTAGCTTTTTCGTCACTTACGATCGCTTAAGATCTTCACAAAAAATGCAAGCTACACGAATGCTGTTCGATGGCTGGAAAAGGAAACAGTAGATTTTTCTTACATTTCCAAACTCCTCGTGGCCATATAGTGTGAGGTTTTCTTGTTTCATATAATGTAAACGCAATACCTAGGCAACCTTTACAGGAAAATATGCCTTCCATTAGTCTACGTGATGCACCCTTGTTCTCCGAATATTAGAAATACCCCAACGTGGATCTCTAGCATGGTCATTAATGAAATGTTACAATATGCATGTAGCAGTTTCTTCGCATGTGGTAGTTGACTGGAATGTTCAATGTTCTCACGACTGAGTGGCCTCTTCAGTCGCGGCTTCACAATCCGATGGGCTAGACATCCGAACGTCTTCTGTATGGTTGTTCATTCACCTTAACTTAGCGTCCACCTCTCATAGTTCATATTACTGACTACATAGACAATCAGACCGACTGCAGCATGCACATGAACGAATGCAGCAAAGTGGGACAAAATAGTTTAAATCAGTTTTTGTGAATTCATCGGTCCAACCCACTAACAGAAAACCTGTCTCTTATACACATCTAGATGTGTATAAGAGACAGNAAAAGGTATACCATTTTTAGGATGAGGATCATGGCCAACGGAGGAGTGGCTAGTGAGGAAGTTGACTGGTGCAGCTTATTCACCCGAAATGTCCAGCTGTCCAATTGTGTATCTCCTAACTGTCCCCAGATAGGACTTCTCATCATTAGCTTTTTCGTCACTTACGATCGCTTAAGATCTTCACAAAAAATGCAAGCTACACGAATGCTGTTCGATGGCTGGAAAAGGAAACAGTAGATTTTTCTTACATTTCCAAACTCCTCGTGGCCATATAGTGTGAGGTTTTCTTGTTTCATATAATGTAAACGCAATACCTAGGCAACCTTTACAGGAAAATATGCCTTCCATTAGTCTACGTGATGCACCCTTGTTCTCCGAATATTAGAAATACCCCAACGTGGATCTCTAGCATGGTCATTAATGAAATGTTACAATATGCATGTAGCAGTTTCTTCGCATGTGGTAGTTGACTGGAATGTTCAATGTTCTCACGACTGAGTGGCCTCTTCAGTCGCGGCTTCACAATCCGATGGGCTAGACATCCGAACGTCTTCTGTATGGTTGTTCATTCACCTTAACTTAGCGTCCACCTCTCATAGTTCATATTACTGACTACATAGACAATCAGACCGACTGCAGCATGCACATGAACGAATGCAGCAAAGTGGGACAAAATAGTTTAAATCAGTTTTTGTGAATTCATCGGTCCAACCCACTAACAGAAAACAGTTCCATCTGGCCAGAACTGAGATGCGAACAGGAGACAGACGGTTGCAGTTCGAAAACTTACTGCTGACCGTCTTACGTCAGCTTAGTAAAGGTTTGCACCGCATGAATTATGGCTCATCGGACTGTGGTTCTCAAGCCCACAGACTGTTGCTCACAATAATCGGTCGTTGTTAATATGGCTTCTCTAGGAACTCCAAATAGGAAAAAATGGCTTTACCAACAACCAACCGAGTCTTGTCATGCGGTGTCAAAGTTTGCTAACCCATCATGTGCCAACCAGATTAGCTTAATGGGAAGAAATTTTGACGGTGAATCTTGCGTTTGAGGGCCTACATCCCAATTCCAAAGCAACGGATTTGCACGGATGAGGAATCACAAAGCGTCGGTTGAAGAATGCGGACAATAATTTCTCGATGTTCAGTAATTAGCTGGACGTAGCTCGTACACTTATTTTCAAGGCATGAACGCTTCCATTCCAGAGACAAGTTATCTATAGGTTCAAACCCATCATCAATACTGGGTTGTTTTCTGCTATATGAAGATCGGGGTGAGTATAATTCCGGTTTTTTTCAACAATTAGCCTACCACCAAAGTGTTTCGTTTTTGAATCCCAACTGTCCCGGCATGTCCAAAACCGAACCGCCATTATGTCCTAGGACATTCACGTAGCGTTTGACTCTGTTGATAGGTCTGCACTGTGGCGCTGTTTGTTGAGGAATGGAGTAACTTAGAAGCACTTGTCAGTCCTCCAAGAGTTGTGTCGTCATACCTCAAGTCGGATTTGGGTCTGTGGCCAACTTTCGCTAACCTTTGTCGTATCCAGTGGAGTACGTCAAGGCTGCCTTATTCCCCCATTTCATTTCAACTTTGTCATAGAGGATGTTCTACTGAACGCTTTATCTGGTCTCTTAGACGGTAGAGTTGAACTCATCCCAGGGATCAGAGGTTTTGACCTAAAGTATACCGAAAATATCGTCTTGCTGATTGACAGTGCACCAGTAATCCAACCCGCGTTAGACCGCTTGGCAGCTGAGGTATCTCGACGCCGTATGTACTTTGCACTTTCAAAATGAAAGGTACTTCCTCAAAACTGGCAGGAGCCTGTACCTGCACTCATTGCCTCTGGTGATCGGCTAGGGGTAGTCAGCAGATTAAAGTACTTCGGCAGCGTGTCTGCATCTGGTGGAGATTTGGGGGAGGTAACATCAGAAATTGCGAAAGCCAAAGCGGCTTCCGCGAACCTATGACACTTGCGGCGCCGTCATCACAGCTGGCTTTCTCTCAGAGGGGTGTACAGTGTCGGAGTTCGTAGTTTTCTGCTTTGTGGTTGCGAAACCTGGTCTTTCTGCCTTGAAGATGGCTCGACATAGATTTATCCGAAGCATTGCTCATGTCTGTTGGAAACATCGGGTGAGCAATGACGAGGTACTTTTCGGTCAGTTGGATGCAAACAGTCGTTCTCAGACTGAGATAATCAGTCTCTGTTGCGCTTGGACACATCAGTGACGGATAGGTGCAACATCATGTGGTGAAGTTCAACAAACCGTTCACAGCCTGCCCGGTAGCGTATTGGCTAAGGCGTTCCACTCAGAATCGTTCGTCCCGGGTTCGCTTCCCAGTTCGGGCGCGGTGGATATGAACTGCTGATAACTCCCAACAAGGATGAAACAGCTGTACAGTGCTTCCATGGTTTCTTTATGGTCAGTTGAGCGATCATATCACATGGTGAATTATTTCATGTAAACATTCAACCTCCTACTACTAAAATTTAACATATTGCTTATGCTCGTCCATCGTCAACCTTTTCATTCTCTTTTTGCACTTGCTGGGCAAGGCTGGTAGAAGCTATGTAACGGTCAGTCTATGACGTGGCGCGAAGAAATAAAGAAGTTACCTTCGGCTTTGACCTCGGTGGGTGCTTCCCGCCTTCCTGATTGTGGGCCTGTACCGTTTGATCGAAGCGAAGAAAGAACGAGGAATGGTGAATGATTGAGTGCAAACTAGTCAATTGAACGAATAGGCGGAAGAGGAGAAAATTCCTCAAAGACAAGAATATTACGCACTGCAACACATGGATGCTATCGGACGACCTCTTCGAGAAAACTATCAACAATCAGGCATCTATTTCAGCTGGAACATCAGTTTTTTCAACGCAGTCAAAACCAGACTATAGTTGTTCCGGAACATTGTGTAGGCAGTAATCAAATTAAGTTTAGAAGAAAACAGTATACTCAACAGTTTAGTCAAAGTTCACATTTTGTCATTTGCGTATTAATCATCAAGAAATTGACTGGGATTTCCAAAAAATCAATCAGAATTGCATGGGTTATTTTGAGTCACTTACAACACAGATTGCTTGTACGCATCGACTGTCCCCATTGTCATACGTGCAGCGTGTACCATCTCGTACCGGAACTGAACCGTCGAGCAACTGTCCACTTTGTTGGGAAAAACAGCTCAGCTGACACGGGTCTAAAAACGGATGACTTCATGTTATCTGCCATTCGAAGGGATTTTTCTTTTTATTTGTACTAATTCATCATGTAGCCTCAATGTCTTAAAGATCAATGAGGAATCAAGAAGACATTGTCCAGTAGCTTCATTCATTTAGAAATCAGTAGGTATTGCATATTAACCTCCCCCGCGATTGGGAAGCGAATCGGGACGAACGATTATCATTTGAGTATTTTAGCCGTTAGACTATCTAGGCTAGTTCAGGAAGGTTCATCAAACATCGAAAGCCCAATATGAAGACATTGGGTGTCAGTGGATTGTGTCGGTCCACGTTTTTTCCTCCGTGGATTCCGAACAAAGATGAAACAGCTATACCGTGCTCTCATAGTTTCTGAATGATGACTAATGCCTCGGTAAGGCATGATGAATTGTTTGAAAATCAGCAATTAATATATAGCCGAAAACATTGTTAATTTAAAATATCCAAAAATTGTGCATGTGAGCTTTTGGACAAATAATTCGCTGTCTGGGGCAAGACAAGGAATCTTGGTCGTCTGTACTTCGATTAGATTCACGTTCTATTGAAAATAACAAACCAATACTGATTGTTCGTTGTCAGTGGGAATCTGGTACTGGTGCCCTTCAGTTGTCGAAAATGGCAATACCAGCGGCAGGTAGACCGAAGGAAAATCGCGAAACCGATATGCTCGGTATATATATAGAACCTAAGTGATCATATTTGAAATCGGAAACTTACAATTTTGAAACTAGATTGACGAACACGAAAAATAGAGATATCAAATCTATAGCCTAAAGCTTTGGGAAATTACGGAACTGAATAATTACCTCTTATCTCTTTTGTTTCGTTTAGTATCGAAACGAAAGTTTGAATCGTTTTTCAGGAAAGGGGTTGCGGACAACAGAAGTCTGTCAATTGGGAAAGTTGATCGGCGGTGGTGGGAGGATTGGAACCCGTGACCTTCATGTCCGAAAGTCTCGACTTCATCCGTTTGGCTACCGACCAATCGCAGTACATTTCTCCCATTCACGAAAGTTTCTATCAGAGGGCAATTTTCCGCTGTTCGGAAAACACTACCGGTGTCCCAGTTAGTAGTATGCCTGTGAAACTTCAACCAAAGAATAGAAACTCCTAGGATATGAGAAATTTCCTATTCCCCGATGACTTCCGCTCGAGAGAGAAAACAGTGCGCCACATGAAGCACAACATATGATCACGTGGTAACTTTACACAAATAAAGTCGAAAAGATGCTCTTTTTTTGGATATGGCCTCTTCCTAGTTTTGTGTACACGACACAGTTGTTTACACGATTTGACTGGCTTCGTTTTCATTTCATCCCGTCTTAGACATGTCCATTGAAAGATTTCAAGCTGTTGTTCGAAGCGAGCAATGGTTGGAAGATGATTCTAGCTGATCAGTCTGAAAACTTTAACCACCGGTTTGCGTCACGGGGATGTCGTTGCATTGGCCCGGATTTCTGTTAATGAGATACCTCCAAATGACAGTTAAAGACAATAACTAATTGGGCTCCATATTACAGCGCCATGCTTCCATTCAAAATCTCTTCTTTTTTCTCGCGCTGTCCCATTTATTATTTCACAACTGATCGTTCACCATGTCTTGTTTTTTCTATTTGAGTTGTTGGTACAAACAGGTGGCGAAGAAAGTTAGAACACTTTGGCTGTACAAACTGAACTGAATCGAAATAGAAACGGCTATTGTGGTAGAAAGGAATCATTTTCTTTTACTGTATTGCGAATCGACACACCATCGCTGTGATTCATGATTGCTCGTGGTAAAATCGCAGACTCATAGCTGATCCACTAATGATTCCGGATCCGCTCAGTACATGCAGAATCCACCGTGCGATCGCATCCAAACGAGGGGGGGCTTTTAGGATTCCACAGATATTTCTAGTAAGTTCAGGATAGTTAGATCTATAGAGCCTTTGATTAGGAAAAATTAAGACGAATAATTATACAGCAAACTTAGAATAGTCTATTCCATTCAGGATGAGGCTAAGCTGATCACTGGGACCAGTTCCTACAAAGACGCTAAGCACATATCTGATTACAGCTTCAGCTTTTCGTTTTTTGCAACCGTTAAACTTGAACCAATGCTCTAGTTTTGGTTACTACCTGAGATCATCATCATCTCTCAAATTAGAAGAAGGACGAAAAAGGAAAGATTTCGAATGGAAGAACGCCACTGACCATGTCATTCAATGGTATCACTTACTGCCTTAAACCATGACCTAGCCACCATCAGTCTGGCAACCGGAGCGTAACTTGGCCGTTGAGGAAATATGAATAGCGACGGACGATTAATGACGCGCACGAACGAGGAGAAGCGGAAGCACGAAACAATTCGAACTAAACCGCACCTGACTAAACACAATTTTTTTCACGTACGTTTTTGCTCGACCACAATTTCAATGGAAATATTTGTCCGTAAGCTTTAACTCGTCACACATCATCAGACAAATTACACACAGGGCTACTCCACTAAATCTGGTAAGACGATCCCATTACGGTTCATTAGTTAGCGCGGGATAGACCATCTGACGTAACGGAAATGTTGGCAGTTTGTATTCCAAACGGACAGCCATGAACTCGGACTTTGTAAATTTTGCACCAGCAAATTTAATTACCCCAAAATCATTGCTTTATGGAAAATGTAAAATGTAGTCAGACGGCAATCGAAACTGGGCATGAAATTCCACGGTATCTGTTTTTTCAGATCCGTGTCTTCGGATTTACTAACTAGACATGTTTCCAGCGCTTCATTTCGTTCGGATAAACGACTTATTTTGAGTGGTTGATTTGTCTTAGTTCATTTAAATCTGTGCCGTCCAGTGACTTGTTGATTTTCCCTCTTTCCGTTCGCCAGCTATTGACGATGGAGTTCGTCCAGCTCCAGTTCAACGGTTCATCTATGCATGGTCACTCGAAATTATAAATTCACCTTGATTACTCACGCGTTCGCCTCATTCGAGATTTTCGACCATAGGCTTTTCGAGCTTCGCCAGGAACTAAATACATACTCTCTGGGGACTGTATAGCATTTTATTATGACTATAGCGAAAGGCCAATGTGTGATAGCCCTCGCAAGAAAGAACCACTCGTGCGCTCGTTAAAATGATCGATAAGAGTTTGTCGGATAGAACGTGTGGCTGAAACAACTAACTCGATCGGAAACAAAAAGCAAAAATGTCAGTAGAGCTAAATCGTTTGGATACCCTTTTTGCTCACAGTCTCAAACTAAATTCTGCCTTATTTCAGGTTCATAATTCCTGTGCTATCCCGATTCTCCATGCCAATGAGTTTGTGAAAATAACTAAGAGAAGGAATATGACGACTGCTCTAGGATTCGACTGACCAATCGACAGTCACTTCGGTATTTCGGTCCCACTAGACCAAGAGAGAGAGGGAGAGCAGCAAAGCTGAACAGAGCCCGTTAGTATGAATTGACTTTCGCAAGCGGCACTTTTGTTCAAATTATTATCAGCCCGATGTTACCGCGGGTTGTGTTAATCCTAGAGCAGGATAATGGCTATGACGAGGCAACATCCACTACTCTCACACCTAATGATGTTGCCATAAGGATGATAGGAAGTCTTTGTTCACCAGAGTTAAGTATTTATGGTCATTCATACTAGTTGCGAAGTGAATATTTGCGAAATTCTGGTTGTCTTTACCTCGGCGATTCTAAGGAGGAACGGGACCTTAGCATTGTGCAACAGTCAGTTTGTTTACCGCTTGGTTTAACAATGCCAATATAACAAACTCACGTGACTTTTCTTGCAAATTCTTAGCTTTCGTAAGGAAAATAAATCGACAACACAAACGCACATGCCCGCTGTTCTGTTCTCCAAACGAAATTGATTCACGAATTGCGTGCCATAGATTGTGAATTTCGTTTGGTCCGAAGCACAGGAATTTAGCCCACCATCCGTGAACTTCATTCCCAATCCGAAAGGAATTCCCATTCTTTTAAACTAATAGTCACATTCGCATAGTCGGGAGTAAGTTAACTCAAATCGCGCTTTTTGCAACTAAGATTTGGACAAAATTCACAAAGATTTAGCCGCAACCTATAATTCTTTCATCGTAAATAATTGTTTATCAGCAGCTTCACAAAATTTAACGACACTTCTGTGCTTCAGTCAGGTAAGAAAAACGAGCTATGTTGAGTTCAGCGTTTGCTCAAAAATTATTTTTAGAACAATTGACTGCTAATTCAATACAAGTCTTGCTAATACAGCCACATTTTGGGAAATGATTTTAAGAAAACTGGATCGTCCGAAACGATTTCATCAACAGTTTTTTGTGTCGTGATCCGTGAACGTCAACTAAGCTGGCCGAGTTAGTTAAGGTTACATTGGTAGATATGTCATTCACTGGTCAATTTCATCATCATCCCCATTATGTGATTCAACATAAGGAACGAAACTCCGACACTGTTGAACACAGATGAGTAGATTATGCACATTGACCACAACAGCTTACAAAAACAAATTAGAGGCAGTACATTGAAGGAAATTGCAGCAAAAAGTGAACTTTGAAGCGAATCGAAATCTCCTTCCAAGCAAAGGATCTACATTAAACAAGTTAGCATGCTCGATTTTGGTTTTTATTTGTAAGGCGCGCAATGAGGTCTACTCGTCCAACCTCACGTTCATCTTGGAGGTTAGATTTTTGAACGTGAGGCCAACCCGGACAAAAAGCGACCGAATCGCGTGACTTGGTCGAAGCGGTTAGGCACAACTGATCAGTTGTACAGGTTGTCAGTTTTAACTTAAACTGGGGCACAAATGCATGCTCGGTACGAAAGTTCATTTCCCCACTAGAGTTTCTTGAAGTACGAACGTCATAACGAGAATACGTAGCCCATTTTAAGTACTTTCAGTTTCCGCCACTGTCTTCGTGCATCGGCGAGATTTGGATGAAGGATTAAACGTCAACGCTCAGATTCTCTTTCTCACACCATGCAGATTCAATTAGGTGGCTGAAAAACTTTCCGCGAATTGAAACGGGAGAGTTTTGTTGTTCCGTTTGGTACTTTTGCACACTAAAGTCTGATTCATCGTGAATAGGGCATCCATGACGAATTCATCGAATGGCCCGATGGATTGGATGCATTCTCTCAGTCTTTTTCAAACATTCTAGAGGTGGAGTAGCTAACACCAGTGGGACTGTCAGACGCGCAACACCCGATGTTCACACCTTTGTATTCGTTTACCAGGTTTCCAAAGTAGCCTTTGTAAAAAAGCAACTTCCTCCAAACTTTGTCGAACGCAGAATATTCCTATACTATTAGCCTTAACTAATACACCATGATGCATTTGAACTCTTTGCATCAAGCCTAAATGTCTACGAAATGTGCCCACAGAATTGTGTCGTCGAGACAAAAATAGTGGGAAATTATTAAACGATTGTAAGTCATGGAGAATAATATTGGACTTTTTCTAAAACTCAGTAAGACAGTGATGGAAAATTTGGTAATGTAATCAGCCGTCACGGGAACACAAGCAATAGAAAAGACCGGATCGATACGCCATCTGATCAATCAAAAATGGCTAGGCATGAAAATAGGATTTATCATCCATTTGGTGTGTGGGAGCGAAACGTGATTGCATAAACAAAATTTCCAATTGCTAATAAATTGCTTAACATAAAACATGACATTACTATTGAATAACAACAGTGTTTTACTGATATCATTGTTATTATTAGTACCGATACTAGACCCTTACTTTCTATTTGAATATACGGAAGCCATGTGTGGTAGACACCTCGCAGTTTGAAATTATTGAACCATTGACACTGCTGTTCTCGAAAGTCGATCAAATTGGGACACTCACCCTGAGGAATAGAAAAGTATAGTTTTCAGCTTGGTGTGAACGAAATGCAGCGTTTCAATTGTCGTTTCTGTCAAAACTTATCGATATGCGTAAACGAATGCATGGCCTAACCAATGATGTGTGGTAGCTTTAGTTACTACTTTACAGAACGGTTTATTCAAAAAAATAATGAGCAGTATGTCGCGCGATTAGTAAAATAATGTGTGGCACAGTAAAAATCCGAATGTATTAAAGACGTCGAATACAGCCCTAGCCACATCACCTTTTGTCGCCAGTCCTCAGCTAGGTGGCTCTCGTGGATCGCATCACTGTAGCTTAACAGTTGATCTGCGCAGTCTCGCTCTCTGGCCCATATTTTCGCAATCCCCATTCTTGGTTTCATGGGGTGACACTTTATACGCCCATCCTCCAACATTTACTTCTCTCGATGAACGGCATTCCGTGAGGCACGTGATCTGTTAGCATACACAATGTATTACTCAACCATATTATCCTGTTCAGGGTCGCTGGAACTTCCAAATAATGAACACTAGTGCTCAATGCTGTAGGTCTAACCACCAGATTTTTAGAATGGTTCTTGCGTGGTATCCCAATAATAACACGAAGAAAACGATGTCCAACCACTGACATTCTCGACCGTCACTTTTCTGGTCCGTATACCAGGATCGACCTTACTGCTCTCGTGTAAACCCGACCATCGATCGATAATCGGATGTTCGGCGAATACCACAGATGCTTCTTGCTGGTAAAACCCAATCAACCTTTCTCGATTTATTAGGATACCTAATGCGATATAAGAGCACACGGTGAAATTTACTGACCCAAAATTGTTAAACTTCATCGAACATTGTCCATGAGGGAACAAAAATGCGACTTCGAGGCATTCCAGTCGTGCAACATCAATGCATATTTCGGATTTATTAAAAGCACCAGGAACGTGGCTGCACGGTCGTTGAGATTATTCACAAACACTGTCAATCTATGAGGATCCTCACTCGGTTACACAACACATTGCTCATATTCTAAGTCAAAAATTTCATTGTCTATGCTTATACAAAACCATGGTTTCCGCACCAGAAATTTACGATTTTTCATATTAGGTTCAGTTAAACAGTTGAATTGTAACGGTGAATGTGGACAACGCTGACAAAAACCCTTTTCTTGGTGAACCCTAGGTAAAAGATAGTCAGTAAGTACAAACTCGGCTTCGGCTGTTCAAACAGAGAGAATGAAAAATGTGAAATGAATCTCCATGACACACCCTTCAGTGAAAGACAGCTTCAAAGGTGTGGTCATTACAGGCCCAAATGGGTCGGAAACCGGCTCGATTCTCAAAAGCGTATTAGCAGACAATAATCTCGTCAAGCAATTTGGATGAGACTCTTGTTAGACATATTCCTCTTCGATTGTCCCCCGGGGGTCTATCACTTTTAAAGGAAACTGATCCAATCACCAGTTTCTACCAGACGTTGGAAATACATTGCTTTTTCCAAATTAATCCCGTGCCTTTTGCTAGGTCCGGCGCTAAATTTTCACAATCATCCTTGAAAATTTAAGGGAACAATCTATCTGGTCCAGCTATTTTATGCGTTTTCGGAATTCGATTTCCGCTGGAAGACTGAACTCTAGTTGCTTCGTTTTGCTTCAAGACAAACGTGGAAGGGCAGTTGTTGAATCGGACCGAATGAAATGTTCTTTGAGGTATTCAGTCTAAAATTCAAGCAGACGCTTGTGAGAGTAGACCATCGGAGTACCTGATCATTTCACACACACATACACCTGGTTTCAGCGGCCAAGTAATCTTAATCAATCGATAAGAATTGCACCTGTTACCGGTCACTATTGCTTTCCCCATTGGTCTATACTTCCCTGTTATTTATCAGACCCCGGACCAATCGGCTTCTCAATGATTTGCGTAGCTCGTTGAAGTTGGCTTCCGGTGGGATTAATTCGTGTGTATTACGTGTATCAACTGAAGCTGACGTGGTGCACAGCCTTGCTTGGATGTTTTGTGGTTCAGCGCATGTTTTCTGGTCTGTTTTGAACATTCAGTCGGTTGTGTCGAAAACAGTGCAGTTTCTACATCGACTAGAACTCAACTCTCTGGTTATCGTCAAAAGCGAAAGTTTTGTTTTGTTGCTTCCTTGTGAACCCCTTGTCTAAGCCGGAGATAAAAAAAGGGCTAGAATTTCGTGATCTATTTTGAAGCATTCACGGGTTGTTATAAATCTCGCACTCAAATCAATTGTTTGCTCAGGCAAACCAAAGATATGAACCGGAAATAGAATAGCAAAACATGAGCAGCTTACCATTTCCCCTTGACATAATCGATACTCGATATCCTTCCCGGGACACGTGGATATTCTATTGTGAAATTGAGAAGCAGTTGGCTTAAAACTTAGAAAAATAAATAAACAAATAAACTAATTTGTTTTAAAAAAATAATTTTTATTTGCAATGTCCGTCAGTCGGAGAGTATCACTTCTTTCCACTCCCGTAAACTCGGATACAGATTTCGGTTAGGTGATGAATTCGAGTGTAGTTCAACGGCTAATATGATCAGTGGGACTTGAGCGGAGCATTTCGAACTGTGATTTGCACATTTTGCTCAGTTCCCGGTTTTCTCGTGTCTGGGCTTCGTGCTACATCCTCTTGACGTTTCCCTGACATATACCGAGTATATAATACCTGTTCATCGGATGCACAGATATTCCTTCACTGTATGCACTACTATATGACTTTTCATCTTCTTACTTCATTTACTAATGAAACAAAAAGGTACATCGTTTTTCAGGAAAGAGGCTGTGGCCAACAGAAGGCTCCCAATTAAGGAAGTAGAACGGCGTTAGAAAGATTGGAATGAGATACACGGTTTGAGAGTTGCACGGAGTGACCCCCGGAGTTAGGATAACAGTGTATCGTCAGTCAGCAATCCAAGGACGATTATGAAGTGGCAAAAAGACATTGGCAGGCAGGTTCACGAGAAATTCGGTTTTTGAGGGAAGTCTAATCTCATGGAATCACATCAACGCAGTGATAAAGTCATACAATTTTTGTTAATATGTTTATTGAGTGGGACATGAGGACGAGAGATTCGTCCAATGAAACAGTCTGTATTTGTGATCAAATGTCCGATTTCGATTCCGCTTAATTTCGACAAAGAGATTATGAGATGTGGAATGACTGTAGGGATTAATTTGATCATAGACCCTAAATGAATGCGAGCAGAAATCTCGATGGCATGTCATCAGAACAGTGGTTTCCTACATCGAGTAGAGGAACCACAGCGATTCACCTTTCGATGACTTGGATTTATTCTTCTAGCTAAAATTAATGAACATTCTTGCCATTTATGCTTAGGTCATCCGGTCGCACTTTCATTCGGAAAGTATCAGACTCGAGATTCATCCTTACCACAGCTCATCAGTCGTGCATATCCCTATGATATCCAGGATTTGAAACTGGGTTTTCCAGCTGGAAGGTTTGTGCATTTGTGGTTTCGTAGTGTCGCCGGCAAGTCAAGCCAATCAGAATTACCGAGATAAGTTTGGTCAGACGTCGTCCTCCACGGCAGCCAGCAATCCCCGACATCCTCGAAGAGCTTCACGATACGTGTTCTATTAATTCCGGTCGAATCCCTTCCGCTAAGTTAGATCTGCTGGACAGGACGGGTGTATGTCTCCACTAGCACGCTTCGCGTTTAATGTTTACTATGCAGAGCCTATAATTGCTTGCGAGAGCACGGAAAGTATCAAAACCACATACTAGTTCCAAATATTTGTGAGCGCTATATGGAAACGTTGGTATTGCTTAACAGATTTTGATTACAGTTTGACCGACGACAGTGACTCCTGTCATCATCAGTTGGCCCGCCAATCCATGTTGTCTTGGAAGTCCTCAAGCTTCTCCACAAATATCTCTATCCGAGTATCGGATCCTGATGTCTTTCACTTTAACAACTGTCCTGCCCGAAATATGTATGAAAGCTTTACAACAGTTAGAACTCAAAGTTGCTGATTTCACTCTATTCTGCTACCGAGTATATTGTATGATTTCTAAATGGAACTGAATGATTCGATGGGGTTTTAACGAATATGGAAGAATACGATGACAGCATGCTTTTACCCGGTAAGACAAACGCGTTTTCGATACTGTGTCCCGATTCCACACGTACGTGAACACACTGTCCAGTCGGAGAACGAACTCCATCCGTCCACTTCGGGAAGTTCAACCGGATCTGGGACACATTTTCCGTCGAGACACATCTGAAATTATGACGACCATATTAGGACAAATCTTTACATGTTGAAAACTATTTGAAACAAAATGTGTGAAAGGTCAGCTGGTGCTAAGCAAAAAATCAGACCGGAAGTTCCAGGGCTCGAATCTGATGGTTTCTACCGATCAGCCTGGAACTTGTACTACTTTATGTTAAAACAAGCATCGGACCATCATATGAGATTTATTCGAAAAAAGAGGTGTACAATGAAGTGAGTTGTCTCGCCAAATCGGCGCTGACTAGAATGATTAGTTCTTAGTACTACTACCTGCTATTTGACCGGAGGTAGCTAGGAGAAAAAGTCACTGGTTTCGAATGTGATGGTCGCGGGTTCGAATACTCACACCACCGCCGATCAACTTCCCCAATTGGCGAACATCTGCTGGCAACGTTCCCCTTCCTGAAAAATGATGCACATTGTTATTTCATTAATCAAGGATCGCGTGTACGTCAAAAATTCGAGCAAATCAACTGAGATATATCTAACTAAACAGTTCGATCATACTGCCACACTGGGGTCACCAAGAGCAGGTCGATTCCAGTTGGTTCAGCATCGTCATTACTTTAAAAGAATGTTAACAATTCATTCATCGAGGGCAACAAGGGAACAATTTCTTCCGGAGCATTTAGTCCCACAAACACTTTCAGCTCAACAGATAAAAAATCAACTGCGACGGTGAAACGTTATGAAATAAATAAAGTTTGTCAGGATGTTAAGGAATGGGATTATGCGATTTGCCAGTCACGTCCAACCAGTTGAGTGTTCTAGCTATCAGTTTCAATCGATTCTAGGTTACCGCAGGGACTTGGGACTGCAACGCCAGATCCAGACAGACTAGCCATTACAAATCTGATCAACACACGCACGCAGTGAAGTAATTAAAGGCTAGGGCAAACGTTTCACATGATCGGAGGATTTGTACGAATTGGAATCAAGTTCTTCAGTTTCGAAACCGGTTTGCAAAGTTTGCAAAAACGAGGGTAAACCCTGCAGACAGGACAAATAGCTCTTCGAATTCGGGTAACGCTCCTTGGACAGTAGATTCCTACGTTTTGCAAACAAATTTTTCGGGTGATCATTAGTGGCACAAGTTCAATAGCGCTCATGAATCCACTGATAAAGTGTAACGAGGCCGAGTGCAGGCTTGACCCAAGGTTTGTGAGCTCGAAGTAGAGTCCAGTGGACAGACAGCTGAGATTCTGAATTACACAAGCTGGAGGCGAAGCTCCAACACCAAGCTGTACAATGATATAAACCGAATTTTAATACTCTACATTTATTTCTATCGTTCCTTGACTTCTGATAAATTTTGTCCATCTGGATAAGAACAGCTTTACTTTGTTTTAATCAACCATTTTGGTCCATTAAATAAGGGTCCGTACGATTTCATCGATTCCAATTCTTGACGCCCAAGTTGAACCTCATCTCGCTGATATTGATCAACATGCGAGTTTAAAGATAACTTTGAATTTTCTCCTATATTTTTTCGGAGAAAGTAGTAATATCATTCCGGTTGAAATCTTCAAGTAGATGCCGTGAAGAAGTATGACTGTTGTCCTAACTTTGATCTACGTGGTTTCTGAATAAATTGCATTGTTACTAATCAAAAATCGATTCAGGGGATTGGATCGCAAATGCCCCCAATCAGAGAAGACAACCTGTATTCTAGGTCATAATTACTTGATGAGGACTCCGCACATATACTCTCAGTTTCTCATTCAATCAGTCAAACAGTGTTCCAACTTAGTCAGTTGGATGGCTAAAAAGCGGTTCGATAAACTAGGCGACGTAACTGAGAAAGGGATGGCTGGAAACGGCGACACTTCATTAACCTTTCACCAAGCCCTCGTACCAGCTTAGTTCGTGAACAAAGATTGGACCGTTGATGGCATAACAAACGTTGAAGATTTCGACTCAACTGGATAGAACACTATGTGGTATGCTAAATGACTTCACAAAGCCAGTTTGGCAGCGTGGGTCGAGGAGACGAGCGACAGTCGAACCCGGTATCGTATCCCTTCCTCACTGATCAGACGAGACCGGCAGGTGGCTTTTTTATTACCATTGGTTAGATGCTTTTTCATTCTCCAAGCTGAATTGACACTACAGATGCACTTGGAGACAATCAACCAAGTGCGTTTGTCTTTCAGTATTTTCCATTGACCACTATAGCGAATAAAATCATTGAAAATAAACTCGCCTATATCTCAGTTGCTGTGGTAATTAAGAGTTTCTTCAGAGCATTCAGTGGTTGATATAATATTAATAACACAGCGTTGTTGGTAGATGTAATGCGCCAACGTTTCGACTACCGTGGGTAGTCTTTCTCAAGGCAAGTTTTACAATCAAATGACTGAGGGAACGTTCACATGCCAACTGATGTTTAGTTGTGTTCGTGCATGTGTGTGCTTTGAAATGTGGGTCAGGTGAGTGATTAGTTGTCTCCACGTCATGCGTCACCGTGGTGGTGGGGTCAACTAGCGCGGTGACCTTTGGTATGCTTGTTTCTTAATGATGTTAGGGCTGTCCATATCTCCGAGATCTCTGCTCCGTCGTTCCGATTTATGCATGTGGGGTGGGTGCTTATCGCCAGAGCCTCGGCAACCTTACGCTCAGTGCAGGTTCTGAATCCACGTTGAAGTATTTTTGCGTTTTCATAATCTATGTTATGCCCTTCTGCTATGGCATGCAGAGCGATGGCTGAATCGCGCTCAAGTTTTGATAAGGCCGCCTTATCTGTAGGTCTGCACTTTTCTTTCCTTCTGTGTTCAGTTATCCGCGTCATCAGTTGTCTGCTGGTTTGTCCAATGTATTCAGCCGGGCATTCCTTGCAACTGATTTTGTAGATGCAATTGTCGTGGTCTTGCACACCGACTTGATCTTTAGCTTTTGATAGGTGGCGCTTTAAAGTGTTATCCATCCGGAAGAAAGTGTGAATATCAAAGTCACTGAGGACCTTTCTTATTGCTTCCGAAGTACCTGATCTGTACGGAATTCCGACGGAGGCCGTTTTCTTCTTTTCTTTCTTCGTCATGTTTGTTGACACGCTAGTTTTCATTTGTTTTCTTATGAGGCGTGGTGGGTAGTGATTGTCCTGTAGGATGTCGTGTAGACGTCTTAGTTCTTCGTTGCGTTCGGTATCATCACTGCATAGCTTTTGAACTCTGTTGGCTACCAACAACGCTGTGTTATTAATATTATATCATTCACAATAAAAACCAATACATGGCGCATCGATTTTTCAATACACTCCTTACGTCGTTTGGTCCGGACATTCAGTGGTTGTTTTGTCAACGGTGGATCTATCAGAACCTCACCGGCCCAGCTGATTGACGTGCATGTAGATGTCCGATGGACAACACAAACGCACACATGCAGTCCTCTGGTCACAGGTGCGCACTCTGCAGTGCATTGTTATCAGTTCGATAAACGAAACGTTCCATCACGTTCTTCCCCAATGTGCTACTAAAAACCTGAGCCCCATTGGTCCACCTACTGACAGACTTGTCCTCGATCAACATCACACCGGTCCCTTCCGTGGTGCTCTATCGATCAGGTGTCGCATTCCTACACACATGCATCTACATACAAAAACCACTCGAACGTGACTGATGTGTCCAATAACATACAGACACAGACACAAACAAGCACACAAACCGAGTCACACTGACACAAATCCGGAGACACGGCATCTTTACTAAAACCCTCGTTGTAAGGCCAAGACCTGAGAGAGAATCAGAGGCTTGGTGAAACTTGGTTGCACGTTTTTGTTCGTTTTATTTACACTCATTAATTACAGTGCCGTTTTCCCACTAACGAAGTCTATAAACCGTGCCTCTACTAGTGCCGGGAATCCAAGTCAACTGCTCCAAACTCGACCACCCAGAACAGCCTTAACGGGGCCAGGTGGGAAGTTATTCTAACGAAACGAAAATGCACATCATTTTTCAGGTGTGGGGGCCGCGGCCAACAGAGGGCCACCATTTGGGGTTGGCCGGCGGTGGTGTAAGGATTCGAACCTGTGACTTTCACGTTCAAATGCCAAAACACAATGCGCTTGGCCATCGCCAGTAAAAGGGGAGAGGACGGGGATGTCAACAGTGATCATTTTTTTCTGTTACTTATTATTATTACTTAGCTTGATCAGCGAATTACTAATGCCTGTCGGATTCGACTATCCTGTCTGTTTAGACGAAAAGGAACTGCGGCATTTAACTGACCGCCTTCAAGTTAACTCCAGTGGACCATCATGGTAATTCAAAGATAGGTTCTCTTGACTAACTATTTCATGTAGTCCGATATGCATATGATTAGGTCAATCCCAAACTGTCGGAAAGATCACCCCCGGGACTGCTGTGCGAGGAAAAAGTCAACCCATTTACGCTACCGCAAAATTATCCGGAAGAAATTTGTGATTTTCTCTAACCAAGCATTTGACCGGAACGATGTCTTGAATCAACCCATCTGTTTTCAGATTTATATTAAACATTTAGTCCTTTACTGATGCGTTCTATAACGTCGAATCTGGTCAAGCTGCTCACTGACGGAATCAAGCAAGGTCGTTTCTGATACAAGCAAGGCTTCAGAAGGGCGCCTTGCTGTCGATTTTCAGTCTGTTCGGAAAGAACACTAACCCGTGGGAAGAAATGATATTTTCCAAAAACGGATGTTCGCGTAGAAAACAAAATGGGATATCAACGCTCAGCTGGCCATTCAAAGACTATGGTAGCACAGTACATCTGTTTCATCCCTATTTGGACCATAAACAGTGCAAATCCACTGCGCTCGAACTGGGAAGCGAACCCCGGGGACGAACTATTTCAAGCCAAATGCTTTAGGCATTACGCTGCCGTGTTGGCTCTCAACGGTTTGTTAAACTTCACCACATGATGTTGCACCTATTCGTCAGTGATTTGCACGGTCACGGGCAAGGGATGACATTCTTTGATGGGCATTTTGCCTATCCCCCCTGTAGCGCATCACTTAACAATGGAAGTCATTCGTGACCATTTCACAATGCTAGCATTTCTATCGTATCAGCTTAATCGTTTGAGATGCTCTTCATACGGGTGTGAGGGAAATGAGATACAGATACCAGCAATGTTGATTCGATCCACAAAATGATAATATACTGCTTACCAGATTAGGACCGCATTCAGTTCCATCGAGAAGACCGTGATTGAGCATCCGATCACACTGGTCTGCTGAACCGGTGAGAGAGCACCATAGTTCTTGACATGCATGTTCCTCGACCTGTTACAGTCACAGTTGTCAACGAAATTATGCGCTTAGCCAGTTAAAATTTACAACTGTCAACTATGAACAGTCATCGAAGAGCAATGCTGATCATTTTACCTGCGATTGTAAGACGATGGGGCTAATGTGTATGTCATCTGACTGATTCGTTTCCCTCATAGAATCGCGATGATTAAGCGTATATAAGCTAAGCCACTTTTCCATGGACTTTTACCCACGAAACAGTTAAATGGAAAATGCACGAAGAGCATACTACCTTGGAAAAACTTTGACAATTCCTGTTACCTCATTAAGGCTAACCAAGGATGTGTTCATTTAATCGAAATATGAGTTGCAAACTGACGAATTTAACCGGTCTCTACGGGTGCATCCGTCAGGTATATGGATTGTGAATATTTGCAACTTCAGCAATCAACAGAATTAAGTAGATTTAAACTGTGTGTATTGTTGCCTTTCCCCGGGAGGGACAAGAAATTCCGCTGTGCTACTAGTAACTGGGGTTATTGAACCAAATGCTGTTGAAAATCCAGCTCATTTCACTTCAATTCCTTCAGGTTTCTGCTTTATAATGAACCGTCGTTCTCAGTCAGAATAAAACCAACGTGCACAACTTACTCCTGGACAATGACGACTTGAATTAGAGCCTGAAAGCACGTTACATTGTTGGTTCAAATTCCAATATTTTCCCGATGCCTCGTGCAATTTCAGGCGTTCTTCATACACCGGATAGTCCTTGAGGCAACCGAATTTGCGCGAACTTGAACGTACGCGTAAGGCAAGTTAATTTCAAATTAGGACAGTACAAACAAATGCACAAGTTAGATGAACGCTCCGACTAAATTCGGGTACCCTATGGTTGCAATATTTTCAATAAAAAAGCCACAATAATCCACAAAATTCGACTGGGAAAATTATAGATTCAATAAATAAAATGTAACATTTTGTAAATTTCAGGTGTTATAGTATTCTCATTAGTTCAAAACCCAAAGGCCGCTGCTCAAGATTTTTGTGTTACGATTAAATGGCCTTGGGCCACAATTTAAGAGTCCCCGTGTTGCAGTGAAAATTGGAACCTGAACAGTTGCACCAGGTCACTGGACTGCGGAAAAGCGCCGCGCCCAAACTTCCGGGTTTTCAACTCGACCGGTTAAAAAAAAGATATGAGAGCAATCATCCATCTAAGACAGTAACACCCAAATGATCGAATGAAACGGATTATTGCCACATCCCCGTGATTTATTCACTATGATAACAGGGTGCAGATTAGCGTTAATAACGCACAAAACGAAATGTTATCCGAATGACGAATGGCTATGAATGGATTCGGGCATGGGTACATTAATTTTAAGTAGGCAACATACAGCAATTAAATGAAAAGCTGTGTTAAAACAGGTATGTAGGGTGAAAAATGAAACAGAATATGACCGGATCAGTTAACGGAAGTGGATAAATGAAAAACGATCGCGAAATACAAATGGGAAAAGAGTGCAAATATGATAAGGGTAAAAACAATCGCGATACAAACAGGAAAAAAAGGAATGTACATGTACAAAAACAGCTCGGAGAATATGGATGCATGAAAAAATTTGCAACAAAAAAAGGAAGAGTGTGGCGGGCATTGTCGGATGTCAGGCAGGCGGAATAAGCGAAAAAATTCAAAGAAAAGTAAATATAAAGGGTTCAATGAAATAATGTACAAATACGGAGCATTCTGTCCTCGTTCCTGAGGTTGGCTCAGCCCAACTGACAAACAATTATCAACCAATCACAGTTGTCCTTCTTCTGTCGACTCTT
>LUCM01002898.1:288912-360445 GCA_008360955.1 Fasciolopsis buskii | reverse complement strand
GAGGATCGGCAAATAGTTTCGGTGTTTTGTGTGTTGATGCGATTAAGAAGGCTTATTTCCTTTTCCACGATGAGCGAAACGAGACTTATGTGTGTTTTTCCAGAAACCCGTTTAACTATTGGGATAGATTGACATAAATTCAGTCTGCGTTTCACTTTAGTTGTAAAATTAAATCTTCTAGTTGGTCTGTCTAATTATCTGCACGTCCCCGCAATTATTGACAATATGCAGCCGTCGGTTTGGAAGTTGCCAAAATTTTATTGCTTTCCATAGCACTTTCACGCTCTTTTAACTTACAAAAACAAGACTACGACTTTGCCAGCGCGTGAGCGCGCAGCGGAGGCAGCCATTGCGCCAAAGCGGCTCAACCAGAAGATATTTAAAGCTCATTCCCACTTAAGCAACATGTGATTGCCTGTGTAGGTGTTGGAGTGAGATTTTGGTCCGAAAGATCTGGACGTACCAAAAAGAACAGGAGATCCGGATAACGGAGTAAAACAGATAAACAATCTATCAATAAAGCCGTCCCCATTAGACGGACTCGTTGGCCAATCGGATGAAAATACTATCAGCAATCTCAACGCAACAGGATGCATTTATGACTCCGTAATTAAAAGGGGACCACCAACGAATTTCGCATGCGTGCACCACTGGTGACTTTAAATGAGTTATGAATGCGCGGCCGTTGGATAGCCAATATAAAAGTCGACAACCAAGGAGTCGCCGTATGAAAACAATCACGTGACTGTTATGCCAGTGAGGCTTAGTGTTATTACCCGGCGGAGTGAGATGCGCGCGGGTGTGTGTTCTATTCCTTGGCGGTGGGGATGAACTATTCGCTAGGAGTGGTGTGGAGTAACATCAATTTTGCGAACATTGCCAACTACGGAGTTTCCCATTAAAAAAAGATCTCCACTGATGAAACTCCGTTGCAGAGCAATATACTACGGTCACAAGTTTAGCACAACTTCGCAAGTCGGCGAGACCTCGATTGTATCGAGCGCTCCCCCTCTGAAAAATGAGCTGCTAGTACAGGCTCCTCCTAATGGGCCATTATCCCATGAGCCTCTGTCTGATTCGAATAAGCTACTTTCATCTCTTTTGTTCGTTTGGTCAAGCATCAAAGGGTGTCTCTCAGAATGTTCAAGGAATGCTCCTTTATAACATCATCTCTGCCCCTATTCCATAAGTCAAATAATGTGAATAACCTAGCAGCAGCTATTGACTTTCGTGATGAGTTTACGAAGAAACAGGCGACCAAATACTTTCATCATATCTAAGTTAATTACAGTCACCAACTTTCCGTCGTTGGCCGTCTTCAGTACCTTATTTGAGAAATCGGTTATACCAGCTGAACGTGATTCGCAGTGCGGGAATCCAAGTTGGCCGGCGCTAACAAGGACATGATCTGCTAAGTAAGCCAGCAGCTTTCTTTATAATGTTCTTTCTGTAGTGCTTGAAAAAACTGGGGCTTGACTGATTGGACTGTAATTAGATACCCCTTCCTTTGGTAAATTTATTGTATTTTGTGGCATTGACGAATACCTTCCAGTGCTAGGGTAAAATACACTATTCAAGGAGATATTAAATAAAGTGGGCAACAGTACTGAGATAACTGCACCGTCGAATTCGAGCGGGCATGCGGAAGGTAGTTTATTACAGTTTGGAAGAGGGTCTTATTTTGAATAGAAATGGTTTGATATCACCTGATTCGAATTCGAAGTATGCAGAGGACACTGGGATAATTTCCTGCAAACCGACGTTGTCATCTGCTGTCAGAGAGTAATCAAAATATTTACCGAGCAGCCCTGAAACTGGTGGAGGGTTATTTGCATACGTCACCTAAATATGGGCATGGTAGTGCTTGAACTAGGCAAGAAGCTTGGCTTCAAAAAATGGGCCACTGTTTTAGTCTTGCTAGTGGGTTTTCAGGTTTGGAGCTCATTTTTCTTTTGGAAAGAATGGGGAGCTGCCATACTTTGGTTGGAAAGGCGATTCATCTGCAATAGCTTAGCAAACTCATTCGTTTGTTTGAATCTTGTTTTGATTGAAGCATAGAGGTGGTGCAGCCTTCAACGTTTTTGTATTGAGCCAAAATGTGCCGGGATCATTAGATCGGAGGGCTGACCTGGGCTTGCGCAAAATTTGGTGACGCCCAGTGCTAGGTTCAATAACAAGAAAAACGGTTCAAATTTTCACTGCAAATTACCGAGATGAGACGGCCTCATGGAGTTTTGTGTCGTGGTTTGATGGAAGATGAGGAGAAGGTAACGAGTGAAGAAACTGGAAACCTAAAAACAACCTGGGAATGATCAAAATCAGAGTGAATTTTATCTATGTGCTCGCGCAACTGGGTTGTGCCCGTCGTGAAGTTGAAATCACAGAAACTGCTGGCCCTAGTGTGTTGTGCACCATGAGTTGTCCACCCACGTAGTCGCATATTGGAATCGAATGCGGAAATGTGTTTTGAGAAGTGACAAAATGACCGGCAAATTCCAAGCGACCTGATGTCGCCCACTACCAGTTTACTACCTGGAAGTTTGGCAGCAGCGTTGAGTGCACAAGTTGGTGGTGATAACTGCGGCTGATATATGCGAGGCAAGTGTTCAATAACACTGACCAGCATGGTCCGATTATCCCATTAAGCCAGATAGAGTCCTACAATTCATTGAAGTTAGAGAGCGTATACCGTAAGGCTGGAAGGATGTCTAGTACGCATCCTGTCTTTCATATAATCAGTATGACCATTTACAACAAAGTTCCCGTCGAGAGCATCATCTTTTGGCCATGTCTAAGTGATAAGAATGGAATCATAGCTAAATATGTACCAACAAGTGCTGCGCGTGCATCCTCTTTTGTATCAAGTGAGCTTTAAACAACAAAAAGTGTTCGGCAGTATTAACAGGGAAGGTGGGTAACTGAACTAAGTTTCACCGGGGGTGCAAAATTGAATTCGGGTGAAAAATAATTGGGAGACAGAGAAGGAGGGATAAATGTTGGTGGTAAGGCCGTTGGGAGACTATGGCCAGTTGCATCTAATTCATGGGTTTGGAGAGGTACCAATATATTTGCTTCTGTCGCCGGTAAGCAGCATGCTTTTGTTAGATAGTGAGGAAGCTGGTTAATGGTGGTGAAGAGCATGGGGACAGCTGGCAAATTAAAGAACATATTGATGGCGTTTGGAGTAAATGTGTAGGAGTTGGTGGGATGTTAGAAGGACCGAAATCCGGTGGACTGAAGCCTAGGTATTTATTCTAGAAGGGTGGAATCGTCGGTGTAAAGCGCTCGGCTTAAGAACTGTGTATATTGGCTGGGGGTGGCCGGTCAAGAATAACCCAGAAAGAAGGGTCTTGTTTTGAAACTTTTATGGTTGTTGCAAAAATACGGGGGGAGAATGGCCGACCAGTAATGTGGAAATCAGCGACTGCTCGGGGGCAGCGACGGAGCTGGCATTTATGGCGATTAAGGAACCTATCTGCATGGAGCAGCGACAGATGGTTGCTGATGTTCATTAGTGGTGCTGAAATGTAGACATTGAGGCCTATCTGGGTTGACTATGAACTATGAGGGAGCTGAGGTATGGGACCATGTTAAAACTAGAGGGACGGAACTTAACGCTGTGCTATTGTCTATGGGCTTGGCGGCCATCTTACGAGGTGTACGTAGCCCTGATTCCCAGGAGACCGCCATCAACCAATGCACGGCTTAGTAAATAACAGCCACCTGCAATACGCGTTTGGTCGGCAAAATATTAGCGAAGCTGTCGGCCTAAAAGAAATCACTTACTGTCGATACCGTCCACACGTTCATGTTCTGCCTTGTGGACTTGGGCATTTCGAAGTTCCCCTGTTAAAATTCACCCTCTGCAAAAATGTGCGCACCTAGGCTCCCAAAGCTCAAATTAGCCTCTTTATGATAGGACCATACAGAAATCCATTCGGCACTCAGTCTGCAATAGAGTCGCCAAAGCCAATTCTTCCAGTTCACCGTCACCATCCGCCCTGACCCAGGGGCCACAAGTCCCCAGAGCGTCACATTAAACGCAAACTTCTGGCTTTCGACGACGCCACTCCCCTCAACCAAAAGAGTCCAAGAAACAGCGGGAAACATCGAAGGTTGCATCAAACAATTTACGGGACGAAATTATATGAACAATCGTGGACGGAGAGATATCAGAACCTACAAAAATGGTCACTTGACTTATGCGGCTGGGAGCGGATTGTGATGTGTAGCGGGAAGAATACCAGCGCGTGTAGGAATTACAATCAATCCATAAATGCATTTGCCATGAATGACCTGTGTGTTGTCCTTGTTGGATGTCGGAGATTTTAGTGTTCGCGGCGGTAGGAGCCTGAAGGTATGGGATTGCGCGGTATTTCAGTAGCGTTAGTAACTGTTTGGCCAATCGTAATGGTTCATCTGAGGTGAGGCACCCGGGGCAGTCATTGGCGTGGATTTGTTTGCCTTAGGGTGGCGCGACCAGGTACTAGAGCGTTAGGTCCGGATAGCAGGGGATAGGCAATCAGCGCGAAGGATGGAATGGAGCGTTCGGCGAGAGTTTATGTTGCATCTGTGGACATTGGCGGACCTGGAGAAGAGCTGGAGTGAGAAAGGGAAGTTTGGAATTTGTTCCAGCTGGTGTTAAGGTGAGTAAACGGAAAATGGAAACAGCGATAACACTCAGTTTCTTACGAAAATTATAGGGACCAGAAGACTGTCTTGAAATGCGCAGGAGGTAGTTTTCCGTTGACAGAACGTGTGCAACGAACGCCGTCTGCTTTCTCCCTATAGGGCATATGTCACAGTCAGTCCCAGACTGCGAGGTCCTTATTTGTAACGCGCTCCCCTCTCGTCTCCTGACATCTTCGCAGATGCAGATTACAGTGGCCTGATAGGACGGCTGGCGCAGTGGTTAGGGAATAAAGTCAACACTTGTTCGGTTTGTGGAACTCGTCTGGTCTACGAGCCTAGTGTACATGCTACAGGTAATCGATTATGACTGATCATGTGATCAACCGCCGATGTTTACTGCTTCCAATTGCCAAGAAAGGGTATAAGTGAACGGGTTGCGGATGACAGCGTGGGCTGGATGCTAGAACAGGATTCGCCACGAGAAGTCATAGAAAGGAAATGAAGGGAGAGGCATAAGATTATTTGGGATCGAGTAATTAGGTGTTTTAACAGGAGCGATGCTATTTTGTACCACATAGTAGTTTCAGTTACATGCATGAATAATTAAGCAGGAAGAACGACGCAGTTTGTTGGATGGACGGTCAGCTATTATACCGAGTGCACGGGTCGCGGAGGGGCATGATTTTGAAAAATTGAGGGGGGCTTGGTGGTGAAGCATAAGTGAAAAGTCTGATGCGCTGCTTCCCGGACAGTCCAACAAAGCAGCCAAACGCTTATCTACCGGACAAGGGCGGTGTAAGGTTTCCCCTATCGCAGGGTCAGTTCTGGGCTGATGGCATACATATCCATTGTAAAAGGTGGTCCATTTCTTCGCAGCCCGAGGGTGCTTTGTTTGCTGGGGTCAATCTGATCCAGCAGAAACTTTTTCTTTTTTATCTAACAGATGAATGGTTGAGCCCAAATTGACACTTTCCATAGTTCCTCCGCCTGACCTTAACTTTCCTCGTTGTTTTTCCGCAACTGCTGGGGGTGGTCCGTTTTCCCCACGTTCGGAGACGCTGGAGCAACCCTGTCGCTGCCTTTCGAATTTTCGCACGGACAAAGAAACTAAAGTCTGGATAAGCAAGCACACGGGGGATGGTGGTTTATGCCGTAAAACACAGACCTGTAAGTAGGGCTCCGTCTTCGTCAGCGCCTTGTCTTTCTTTCATTAGCGAGTGCTGCTTGAAACTTACTAATATGGATTTGTCTAGCATAAGCGAAACAGGTCGTCTGTGTGAGGTGGACAGACTTTCCTTTTTATAAATGAAAGTTGCTTCCACCTCCGCACTGTCATCACCAGTAACCCAGACCGTGCACATCTGTGCTGGCCTTCAGTTTTCCATGTCTAACTTCTGGAAATTCGTGCGATAACTTTGGGAAATTGTCTTGCCAAAAAACCGTTGGTGGAAGTGATCGATATATCATCATCCTTGTCTCATGTTGTGAGACAACCTATGTTATGGACACCAGGCCGAACATGGATTGGTGTTGACCTGACCTAACCCTATTGGTTACCTTTACTTTTTGAATAAAGGCCATACCTCCAAGCAATCGCATGAACAAAATCCCACCATACTGTGCAGGCGGCACTCAGAATCCTAGTCAGTCCATGGGTGATCAGATTCTCTAACTATCACCAAGACAGTTGCTTTCACAAGCGATTGCTGCAGTGCCCGCGTCAGTTGCCGATCTTGCACTTCCATGGCACCGTGACCTCCGTAGATACAACATCTGTCGGTTTGTTTGGTATCTTCAAGTGGACGGAGCCCATCTGTGCGCTTGTGGTGCTTAGGTTTAGTCCCGATTCTCCAAGCACTAGGCCCCCTCTTATCAGTAGGGCAGACGTGCCCCCAGGCAAGCCACTGCGACTAGCCCGCTTGTAAAATAGGTTTGCCAATTCCTGCGAAATGTGTCCCTCTTTAGAGGGGTATATTTAAGTGAGCCCAGCTATTATAACATTTCTCCCTCAGCCGTGGCAGGCAGTCTTCTCCATTTATTCTCTATGCTGCACTCGTTGATTCAAAGAGCTTTCCGCTTCCAAGCGCGCATTCTATGCAGTAGTTTTGAGCCAGTATCCTAATTTAAGCCAACCATCCTTTTCTCTCTTGGAGTGCAGGTCCTCCGGAACGTAATGAATAATTTAATGCACTTTTACATGGCATTCAGGGTCAGCAGTTTCCGACATCAGGTTTTAGCTGGCCTGTTAGTTCTTCTCATTTCAAATAGCGACGTTCCACAACTTTGATTTTCCGTGGATGATCTCAAGTTCAGTCTTACTCTCGGTTGCAGTTTGTCGAACTTCTGATTTTCTTTCCATTATCGTCAGTCTTAGCTCTTTCAATTTTTCTCGTTGCTTGAACTTTCAGGGGCGGAAAACTTTTATCCTTCTCGCTCCCAATCAGTTTTGTATCTTTTGTTGTGTGCTTATCGGTGATTCCTGTCAAAATGTGGACTGCCTCCGAGTAGGTGCATTTTTCAACACTTATTCGGAGCCTTGGGACTTTCCTCTTGCTGGGTAAGCTTGGTTGCATTTTAGATCACCCTGACAACGGGCAACTAGTTGGCTTTCAAATGTAAATTCACTCCATCCATTTATGTTGTCGACAAACAACGAAATGCTTCGTTGAAATACCAGGGCATTCCACAAGTGCACAGCTCTTGAATTCATCGCGGACATTGGTGTTGACCACGAATTATCTGGCAGACATGGATACGGCACTCAAAACATGGCCGAAATTCGGGATAACCATTGGAGATTAAAATAAAAGCAACGCAATTTATTTGTAGGGTGAAATACCCGTTGTGCTCCCAAACCGACTAAAACCAAAGTGTGCTCATTAAAATCTTGCTATTACATTGTTTGGAACATTTCAGAGACACATCCGCGAAAGATGGCATGTCGATAAAGCCTGCTGGCTTAATGACAACGACAGCAGCGAGAGTCAGAAACATTTAAACTCACCCGTCCTAATAATCCTTCAGATCCTCAGAAGTGGCTTCGTGTTCTCCCAATTCATGGCTTCTGCTTCTTCTATCCGGTCGACAAAAGACAATGTCTTCCAGCTTATGCACTGTATTTAGATCGGACCAATAACCGTGATGATCTAAAGTCACAGCGCGGTTCTGAATCTTTATCACCAAATGGAACATGGCCTAAGCTGCTCCTACGGTATTTCTTGCCCCCGATATCCATTCGGAAATCAGCTTCCGACCAACTTTAAAAGGGAGTCCTAGCAAGTTTTACGCAATTTTCTTCGCTTCAGCGTATCTCATTTCGGGTTCCCCTGTGGAACGTCTATCGACAGCCCCTGTCTAGACGCCAAGCCCGATGTGTAAAGCACGGCGTTTTCTGCGAAAGTTTCAAATTGTTGGTTTCCATTAAATCTTCGAACTTCCCCATTAAACCACTGCACTGTTTGGGGCGCCCGTTAAATGTCGGCGTTTCAATTCTTGGAAAAACTGAGGGTGGTTGGTGCGGGGAAGCAAGGTGATCGTGCGGTGCGTTGCAGTTTTTATTTCTTTGACTTTTCTTTTGGCGCTGATATTCAATGTGAAATTGCCCTACTTTCCTCGACTTGACTTTCTGTGCCTTCTTGGCCTGCCCTTTAGCAAGCCCTACCCGCGGCTCCAGTTACACGGTCTTACTCTTATAATCTTCCGTTTTCTTACAGCAAGTATCAATAAAGCAAGAACTGGCACTGCCAGTATCAGGAAACCTAGGGTTTCTGACAAAACGAAGCGCTCGAAAGTTTTGCTAAATGCTCGTTTGGCTGATTCCTATCGATTTCGCAATTGGCGTGATCATTTTTTGGGCATTTCGCATTTTTACTCGTTACAAATTTGCCATTTTCAGAAGTTCAACCATGCCTTTCCCAGGCTTACCCCCTTTGCCACACGCACGGCGGATCATATTTTAAAAAAAATTGCATTTCAGTTCAAATTCCCTTTCCCACTTGATCAGTGCATTGGAGTTGATAATCATCCCCGACAAATCCATCTCACACAACCGCAAAACTTTCCGTGCACCTCAGCCCAAGCTTCAACATCAGTGCAAGAGTTGCAAGTGCCCTCAGAATTGTCGGTCCCCCAACCGTCAAATCGTTTAGCGACACGTGACTCAAACACCCGTTTTTAATCGAATTTCGTCTAGCCTCTCAGACTGTTGTATGTCTGGCACTCTAACCGATAGAGAGAACTTGTATTTTGCCCAAGTTAACTCTTTTCCGTGTTGCGCAAGCTCTCTCTCACTTGAGGCGCTTTGTTCCCGTTTCTACCTGGACATTCTCGTGATCGCTTATTCGTAGTTCACTAAATGTAAATGTGCATGTATGTTTTCTTAGCTGGGTACAAAGTTCTTCCGATAGTTGGAACCTGTGGGCGTGTCTGCAGATGTCTGAGCATACCCCTGGCGTTTCTGCCCTCAGATATCCCAATCCGGGCTTCGGGGTCACCAAACACGCATCCAGGTAACTCGTACAACTTCCACTGATCGCTAAAGTTTCTGTAGACACAGCACCCTTTGATGCTTCTGCTACCTCCAAAGTTTTGTCCTACTATAAACCATCTAAACATCCAGGGCCAGATGGCCATCATCCGCACAGTATCCTCTGTGGAAGCAAGGACCTGCCACCGGCAATTTTCGAATGTTTTGCTTTCTCCGTGAATTCTGTTTCAGTGCCATGCAACTAGAAATGCTAATCCATGTTTCCACTTCAGAACTAGGTTTTTCATATGAAGTATCCAATTTTCGATCAATCAGCTGTACTCCCATTGTATCCAGAACAACTGAAATGATTCCTAATGATTCTACCTGTCTTTTTATGAAGGATCTTCTGATTACCAGAACACATGAGTTTCTTAGACCCCATTGTCGTTTCACATACCAGTACGATTTCTTCAAATCTCCCCGCCAGTCTAGGCGGGGAGAGGCGTTTATGACTGGAGCTTTTGACTGCGTCTCACGTCCACATTTCGTCGTCAGATTGCACCGCTTCGGCATACTTGGCCCACTTTTGTTCGGGCTGCATTCATATCTATCCCAGCTGACGCAATCCATTTTAGTCGATGGACACATGTCCAACCAAGGGTTTGTGACCGGCGCAGTATTACAGGGTAGCGTGTCTGGACTCTTGCTGCCCCTCGTATATGTTAATGATGCGTTACAATGTATCGCCTACGGCTCTTCGGTCCTCCTTCCTGGTGGTATAAAAATAGTCCACTCCTGGGTTCTTGTTAGTAATACTGGTGGTTTTTCTCTGAAGTGGGTGCCCCGGATAGATGGTGGGTTAAAAGTCCTCTCCAGAGGAACGTAACCTATTAACGCGAACCACTCCTTGGCTCTTCTAACCGAAATGGCTCACAAATACCCCCGACCTACTATCGGGGACTTTGGTCTTGGCTATTCCTCATCGTCAAAATGCTCAGCCAAGGCTAGGCGACGTCTTTTTCCTGGCCTTCCGCTCAGTCTACCTTTGCGATAGCATTGTCTATCTACGCGAGTCATGTTCGTTCTACGCTAAAGTATTAACCCTCAATATATACCAGTCCCTCTAAATCTGACAAAGTCTCTCCCTGACAGAAGCATTGCCTTGACTTGAAGAATGTAGTGAGTTTTCCGGTTTGCATCTGTAAGCATGCACACTTTATTCCAGTTTGTCCTTGCACTTCACCACCATGCGCTGCATCCTTTTCAAATTGTTTGGCATGAACGGTCGGTGAATACGTAGCCCTACTTATGCTGGACTCGGCGGTTGAGAAGATTATTTCCTGCCCACTCTCACTGAAGGCCGTGGTCCGCCGAAATATACCAATGAATGTAATTATTAGACCTATGAGGCTCCATTCCGAGCCATGGACGCTTCATCTGTGAGCACTGTGCCGCTCTACATAGGTGGCTAGTTCAAGGAGGAATTTCTAATAGGGAAAAGGTGACTGGTTTGAATTCAAATACTCAAAAAGGTGAGTTTCGTGACGTACGGACGCGGCCGCGGTGTATTCAAGGTCTTCGATAAGGGCTTGGTAGCGCGGTTTACTGCAGCAGAATCAGTTGAAGGTCTGTGAAATAAACGTAAAGTTTGAATTCATGTATCCCGGACATGCAAAATTGTTTTGTCATGGTCTCGGTGCTGTCACGGAAGGCTCCTTGTTGCCGTGGACACCGAGGATCATCTTTCTTAGCCTACTCCAGATTGAATTTAATGGACATTGTGGAACGGTCAAGAAACGGTTGGTGTATCTGCCTTTTTTGGCAACAGACGGTATTCACTGGAATTACAGAGTCCGAGGGTTCTGTGGACGACTGCTCCAGGAGACAACGTTTCTTTGTGCAAACATACAAAAAGCTGTCTAGAAGCATATGTGTAAATAGTAGTTTGCCTGTTGAAAAGAGTCAGTTCTCTTGGCGAGACAGATGTCGAATCGCTTTTCCGCAGTAAGCAGCAGCCTTCGACGTTCAACCCAACTTCTATTTTTGGGCTATCGTACGCACTTTTCGTCTACTATACATATACCATGTATGACAGCACAATTTGAAACATGCAAACGTCAATCGGTTGATGGAAGCTGTGGTAGGAAATGCGTGGTTCATGTGAAAGTAAAAGTACGCTAAACGAAAATTTATTCAATGTACATTAAGCAAATGGAACATGTGCAGATAACGGCTGTCAGTGGCATTTAATAATCATTACCTCCTCACTGATGACAGCCTCTCTTAAATACGTGTTGGTGTCTTCAGTGGAGCGGACCATTCAGAAACCACTCGGAAACAACTAACTACCTGAACACAAGTAGTAGCACTGTTTACAATAGGAAAGCTTTACGATGCTAGTTAAGCAGAACAGGATGCCTGCCTAACTTTTCCGTTAACAATAGGTAGCCACTTTTAACAACATCAAGGAGTACCACAATAGGCTGACGGTACGGCACTAATGTAGCAAATAAGTATTTGTCAATGACAAAAATAATATTAAATCATTGCAAATGACTGACCTGCATTGCTGATGATTAGATGTGTTATTATTCACCGTTTCCTACCGATACCAAAAAAGTGCGAACGGAATAAGCTGTAATGCAACATGGCGTCACCCATGACCAACGTGTGGTGAAAGACGTTTCGAACACGCTGCAGAGGATAACATGTGCTTTCACACTTTCACTTATTATGATACCATTCATAAACTGGTATATAGACTGTTTCCTACCAAACAGTCTGCGAATGAAACCATTCGAAAAATCATCATTGGAAACGGTTTGTGCGCTACATGGGAAGCACTGCAGTAGAACTGCCAATAGGGAATGTCCTCCACAGAACATTTCGTAGTCGCGAAAAGTATATGTGTGGGAGCCAAGCCGAATTTCATTCCGGTTGGGGCTGTATCGACTAAATGTTTGCTTGGCAACTAATCTCGGAACATAGACATACTTCGTAGATCAACGACCCCTGCCCTTATTGACTTGAAAGTGGCTTTCTATTCATTCGGCCGTACAGTCCCTCGGGACTGTCTCTCGTTAAAGGCTGTGTCATAGAAGTTTGTTTCATTCATGCAATCTTTGTATGCAAGTAATCCAAGCCGAGTTCTTGCTTACAGCGGTTTTCGGGTCTATAAGGGGTCTGTTTGGGGATTGTTTGGGGTCTGTTTCGGGGCGTTTTGCAGACGTTTGTGCTGACTGGGCATTCACGCGAGTCCATTACGAGAAATCGTGTTGTTGAGTTTTGCTTTCTTTCGCCTTTTCTCCTTGTCATTGAAATCATGATGATGATGACGAGTCTTCGTGTGAGAAGAGTGTAGCTGATATTTGACATAAAAGAAACTGCTTGGTTTTTGGTATTTGGATGAGGTTAAGCTATTGGATGGAGACCCATGTAGGCTGAAAGTTTCCCTCGCCAATCAAAATGAACATGTAAGTATATTTGAGATGCGTTTCCCATCTTTACAGCGTAAAATGCTACTGCGGGACTAGATTTGCCCGATGGTCAACTTTGTACGAACGGGGAACAGCCAGATTGGGTGAGTAGAATTAGTTATTTGTTTCGCTGTATCTCATCCGCTGGTCGCACATCGGCTAAAGTATATCCTGGAATATAAAAGGATCGGTTGGTGTTCATCAATTTAAGGCATACAGAATGTCGGCCCGTCATTCGATTACGGTCTAGGATGGGCTGATCGCAGGAGCACTAAGGTCCGTACTGTTCCAAGGCCAAAAAAATGGCCTTTTATGAGAGAGACTGTGGAAAGATCTTTGTTGTCTGAACGCCATCATCTTTGTAGTGAACTGTACTGTACTGTGACCTGTCGGATTGTCAGATGACACCAATGTTTTCCTCACCAATCGATTATGGGTTTACTGATAGTATAAATAACAGTTATAAGACCACGTACATTTTGGTGTCCGGGGGTACATGCTAGACATATCGATTGGTTCAAGTAACAGGAAATCAAACCGGTGAACCAGGCCCGTGAGTGTGGATCCCAACAGAAAAATGCTGAGTCGTATGGTCATTCATGGATCTGTGTAGCCACGGTACACGTAGAAGTGCGTACATTTTTGCTGACAACAAGCGTTACTGAATTTGTGAAGGTAGCCAGACTCACCTCGATGTGATCCCTCGGAGTTTCGCTAGCTGAATCTTCTTATTCAGACTTTGATGCTAAAACATGCAATCAACTTAACAAAACGTTTAACTACGTGAAGTAATGATAAAAATTATCTCTGTTTACGGTTATTTGACGTTGAACACTGCATCTGAAAGAAGCAAATATTATTAATAAATTTTACCGGCTCCATGGGAAGAAGATATTCTCACACGATTTAATTTCAGCATACTGGAAAAAATAATTTTTAATTTATCAAGATGGAACCGTAAAGCAATTCCAAAAACAATCATCTCCAATACGAACAATTGGGAGACGAGCTAGTTTCATAATCATAATCATAAAGCGTCTTTTGGCATGCATAACGCGTTGCATTCGATGGACAAAATTTTAGCAAATCCCACCAACTGGTAACCAGTAGTTGTGTGATGCACTTATAAGCTTGTTTGAGAATTACTGGAATAAATATTTGAATTTTCTTTTTAAGTGGCATTTTTTAAAACTTATGTCCAAAACAAACGAAACGGCCCACCACAGGAAACAAATGACGGAACAATGAGTATTGACAAATACATATGATTTTGAATGTGCAGAGGTCTCCTCTGATCAGCACCACAACTACAAAATCTGTTTTTCAGCAATTACTTCATCTAGAGGTTAAATTAGTGTTCATATAGAAAAAAATTAGAGAACACTGAAACGTCTCACTTGTTTATCAAGCCGGCAAACGGTTTGCTAAAACTGAAATAGAAAGTATGATCAACCAATCGATAACCGGATTAACGACATGGAAATGAGCTTCAAATGGGTCAAAAATCAGCGGCCGAGATTTCTGTCACACATGAGTGTACAATCGTTGATATTAAGTCCGGGACTTTTAAGATTTTACGCAAACAATTTGGCATGCAGATTTTAGCACGGAGTAATCGTGTATTGGATCAGGTCGTAGATACCGTCCTAAGCCTATTCATTTTCAAACGCATTTGGTGAAACTGTATTCTGTATGATTAATGACCTTACAGATACTATTGAATAATCCTAGTCCGAGAGTATTTCATAGTAATCGTTTTTTCAGGTTGATGTGAACCAGACTGGTGAGATTTTAATGAGCATGGATAGTTACTGTGTGGTTCGGTCGAAATAAATGGCACCGCAGATGCCGAATGATTGGAAGAAGTCACCAAAGAGATCAACAGAAGTAAGCATTCTTGTTTTCACTTCTTAAGTTGGATGATGGTAATACCATACATTCAGGCTTATCATCAGTGAACGCTGCTCCACGTGAGACATGATAAGCCCTAGCAATTTCCGTCAAACGAAAACACTTCGATTATAATGCACTTTATACAATGATTTTCTTCACTTATGGTAAATCTGCCTGGATAGCTCTTATCAGGTGGAATTCCTCGGACATTTTCTATTTTGCTTTTAGGATGTAATTCTGTCTGATGCATGTATCACTGATTACTCATTACATGAGTAGATCGATTTTGAAGTTAGCCAAAAAAGAAAATTTTTATAAATTGTATGCGCACACAAATGCGACATGCATATAAAAACGTAAAAATATCTAAATCCTTACCCGGACTGCTTTTCAGCTCAGCCGAATGTTGCTAAACTAAGTGAATCTTAGTAGAATTGTTAATTTTATTTTTTCGGACCGGTAGAATTTTTGAATAGCTCCTCTAAAATTTTGGCCCGATGAAATGTAATTTTAATGAAACAATCAACACATACAAAGCTTTTAGAACTATAAGGCAGTAGTCCATGCAGTTCTTACATCGTTTCACGTCATTGGAAGTTTCAGAGATTTTGGTTACTAGTGGTTCGATGCCCGATGCGGTAGTCACTAAAGGCCACAGGGTATGCTTCGTTCATTGCAGACGTGCATGAAGCATATGAAAACAATTATCTAGTGCTCATTAATGACCGACCTAAATCATGTACGTCTCAGCCTCGAGTGAAACGCGAAAGACACAAAGGGACTTCAGAAAAGCCAGAAATTTGCGTGGATTTGTCATTTCGCTTTAACCTCATACCTGCTGTTCAAAAGAGGTTCGTTTCCTGTCATTTCGAAGACGGAATTTTCACCTCGTTTAATTATCAGTATAGCGGGGGGGGGTATGCGTGAGCACAACTCCTAAGATTCACGTCATTGACAGTGCGCGGAGCGAATTTGAATTTGAAATAGCACATAATCAGAACAAATCCCAATGGGTCACATGTGGTAACGCAGTGGACAACAAAGAGTTAAGTCTATCTCACAGAGTGTCTCTTGGACTGTCGACTGGATCTATCTATTTGAAGAGATTTTATCCACTTGGCCATTGCTGCTGATTTAGATGAACCGTAAATTACACGTGATACTTCATCTATTGCCTAATCAGTTAAGCTATACATTCACTGTGAAACAAAAGTATAGATTCAATCCTGCTAAAGAAATAGCTCCAGATGTGTGCAGTTTGTTAAATTCGTGGGAAAATGACAGTCACGTAGTCAACTACCGTTGGGATGGAAGTTTTCGATGATTAACGAAACAACGCAAAATAGGACTGGTGCCACGAACGAATCAGAGTGGATATTATCCCGGTAATACACAATGATAATTTTGTGAGTACTTCCGCTGGGAATTGATGAGTAACCATGTTTACACTTTCCTTGAGTCATGGCGAATTCGGGGAAATCAATTAACACAATTATCAATAAGAGGGACCATAGAATGTTTGGAAGCATGTAACGTGGGCATTAGGCAAATTCGATCGAGTTTAATTTCATCGTGAAATTGGCGATCTTTTATTTGCACATCATTTATGCGAAAATCCTAAAAGCTCGTTCGTGCTCGATATGGTTCCATGAAATAAGGTTGTTCGGAAGTGTAGATAAGACCTAGCATACACGAATTTATATCCCTTGCTCGACCTGTTTTCCCAACATCACAGAAATCTCTGGGCTCCATAGCCTGGTTCCTCAAACAGGTAACGTAATGTGTCATAAATGTCTTGTACTTTATGCAATATCTAACAGTACAAGGCTGGGCAAGGACTGAGTTACAGTCACCTGACTTACCATTAAATGAATTCAGTTTGCTATCTACAGGTTTTCGTCTATTTCATATTACATGTAGATAAGCTAGTTATACATTTTGTGTTGACTTAAGCACTAGGACATAGGAAAACCCAATATAGCCAGAAGGATTTATTAAAAACAACCGTATCGACGGACATAATATTGAGCCAGTGCTTCGGTCACTGCAGGCAACTTTTACCAAAACAGCTTTCAACTGGATGGATAGTTGCAAAGCAAAGTTAACTGCACTGATGCCCTACTGGATTACTTCCGGCCCACTAGTCTTATTTCAAGTAGGATTACCCATATTCACATAAGTTAAATTGCAATATGGTGGATAAATTGGGACAGAAAAAATAGAAAACGTCTACATGGACAAATGTGCGATTTTAGTGTATTACGTAGATGGGTTGTAGCTTTATGTATCTTTTTAGAGCCCAAATGCTCACATGATGCATCACGCGAGTGTGATAGCCTTGCCTGTCCCAACATTGAACCGACACTTCTTATTGGTCAGTAATGATTGGTTTGCGAGTCTATAGAAGAGCGAAACGGATCGCATAAAGCTGTAAGCAGAATCAATCCGTCAACGGGATTTACAAGAGAGCCACTAAAACTTCATCAAGCTGAAAGCTATCAAACAGTGATGACCAACGAGAATACGCTCAGGAAAACAGTAAAGCGAATGGCAACTACACCGGTGCGGATCTCCATGAGCTACGACAAATAATGCGCGTGGTTTCCAGTAGCGAAAAATTTTGTGCTGATTTGATGCGACTTTTCTTGATGCAAATAGTGCGAAAGGACATCTGCCGACTATCGACACATGTGACTGAAAAGTGTCGATTCAAGATCGAAACCGTAATCCATTTTTAGGAATCAGTTAGTCTAAATCATTTTATGCGTTTCGCGGCAATCATTTGCACTAAAAAATGACGAATCTAGATTCAATTGGGTTTTCGAGTTTATGAATCTTTAGTCAAAATCTGAATCAGCAGTATAAAACTAATAACTCATGGGAACAAAAAAACGTACGCCCAGGGTGCTCATCCACGTAGACACGCCTGATTTGCCTAACTGTCGAAGGCACAGGAAGAAATCGATTTTCTTCCCTGTTCTTTTTGAACAGCTTTTAAAACTTAGATTTTTCCTTCATTGACATTATCCTTTAGAAAGGTTGTTGTTTAGACCTATTCGTGAACTATAAGAACGTCCACGAGAATTGACTGAACCTAGTTTGTATTTGCTTTTGTCGTGTGTCCGACTGTCACAGGGAGTAGAGGAATGTCGGGTATTTCTGGGGCTTTCATCAAGTGATAAACTAAGCCTTGGAAATGAAAATACGAATGGTACCAAAATTGTATATAGAGATTCAATTGGCAAAAGTTACGAGGCTCATATGAATATGTTAGCTGAAACAAGGAACAGAATACAACGATGGTCAGACAATTAATGCTGTGATTTCAAATCATCTACATGCAAGTTAGTTCCCCTTTTAGAAACAAAAAACTGGCAGTCATTCGCTCCTTGAAAGTTAAGTTTGATAATTTATTGAACCTGTGAACTGAAAAACAATTACGAATTTTGGTTTTTGTGACGATAGAAGAATAGACAACAACTAGTTCGCAAAAATATTTCCATACTGTCAGACCATGCAGTCTGCGTCTGCTGAAGAATCTACGGTGTAATCTCAACTACCGTCTGAAGGCGGTATCATGCTTGATTTTAGCAAAAAATTAGTCGGTTCAAGCCACAGTTTAGTTGAACATAAAGTGACTATCATAACCGTGTTAAACGTTGGAAAAATATGAAATAATTCACCATGTGATATCATCGCTCAACTCACCATAAAGAAACCGTGGAAGCACTGTACAACTGTTCCGTCCTTGTTAGGAATCATCAGCAGTGCGTATCCACCGCGCCCGAACTCGACGCGAACCCGGGACGAACGATTCTGAGTCGAACGCCTTAGCCATTACGCTACCGGGCAGGCTCTGAACGGTTTGTTCGTTGTACTTAGGCTACCTGCAGAGAAGTCATCTATCAGTAGGGGGCGGTCACTTGACCTAACGGACAGTAACGGTGCAAATCAGTGACGGATAGGTGCAACATCATGTGTTGGAAAAATATCTCAACTAATTATGATCAACAGGGAATGGGATATCAAAATCGCAGTGTGCAAGGGAAAAGGTGCCCTTAGCTTATAGTTTTATTTCGTGGAAGTCAAAACATTGGCCAAACTCTAGGATATTTTTGAATATTCCCAAGAACTCGACCAGTGTACTCCCAAATGTCCCGTTTTCTTAGTTGGAATAATCGACGAATGGTGTGCTGTTTAGTTTCTCTTCTCTCATAACTTGATGTTTTTGAATGTTTGCCTGGATACACGGAAACGGGCATCCAAGTTGGAATTCTATTCCCATAATAAAACAGATAAACTATATCAAGGTATGTTAAGACATAAATCCGTTTGTCTTTTGTGATATCTTTGGAAGCATCTATTTCCATTTCTTCAGTATGTTCGTATCTGAGATTCTGTTATTTGGCCGTTGGAAATCTTCTCATTTGGTTCACTTTCCTTTTGTACACGCACTCGGAGCATTTCGCGAATAGGATAGACTAACCACACAAACCAAACCGATCTGGGGTGCAAAGTAATATGTCATTATGACAGAAGTTTTAGATAAAACCTGATAAATTTCAAGAGAACGGTAGTTTGAACATGAGTCAACCGTGCACGGTTTCCGTGGTTGAAATGATGAATGGGGTCATTTTGTACTCTGACGAAGTGCACAAAAAGTGTGATCAGTCTAGCCGATCGCAAATGACTTCTCAGCTCATGTTTATTTACAAACAGTCTTCAAATGTTGCACTCTATTGATTTTCACTTGAATGTTATTTCCTTTTTCACACCCATGGTACACAACAAATGAAATGAAATCCGACCAAACGAACGGTTGTTCGCTTTGAGAACTAAAAAAACTTACATGAAAATTGCAAACGACTGAAGTTATGTGCCTATATCAACCTAAGCAAAAGCAAAGTATAAAACACTGGCTGAACAGGACATTTTGATTTAGATTGCTTAATCCTGCGAGAAACTTGGGCTCACTTTTCATTTTGCGATGCATGCTCGGTGCGATTATGTCGGATGTGGGAAGTGTCATTAGACGGAAGCAAAAATGTTTGTCTGAACATCCTTACCGAGCACAATGAGTGAATACAAAGGGGCAAAAAGCTTGCTTTCGTTGATTCCATGTAATGTCACTGCGTCAGTTTGAAGTGGGAAAAGTTTGGCCACTAGTACGTTCACACAGAATGTGTGAGAAAGGGATCCGTGGCGTTCTGGGCCTAGACTCAAACTGGATGACTGTATTGTAACACTTATTGTCTGGTCTAATGCCTGCATTTTGTAGAAGGTTCGTCTCGCTTGCGGTACAGCAACCGCAAATTATATTTTAAATGAACAAAATAAGTTTTGCCAACAGACTGGATGAGCTTCTCCTGCGTTTAAACCATGACACTGGCAACCTATAACGTTTCAGGATGGAATGTGGGAATAAACTTATTAAAATTAGAAATTGTGGAGTTTATTTGGTAAACTGTAAGTATGATTTTGGAATGAGACACTGCAATTGGTTTGGGAGACATGCGATAAGTCTGACATTGCGATTGACACTAATAATGACTGACTGGCGGTCTGAGGTGATATAAAAATAACCTTGAACCCAACTAATATAGAACCACCAGTCCGGCACGCTGCATGCTAGTCAGATCAGATGTGGCGTCGGTTGCCAAAATGAAACGATTTCGTAAATCCATCTTATAATTTCACCTTTCAACACGATTGTCTTGCAAACTCATTCTTGAATCGGTACAAAATTCTGACCGCAGGCCTCACACAGAACAGGTGTGATCAGTCTGCCCCAGGTGAAAAATCACTGCGCTATTCAGTGAACTAACTTCTCCAGTGGTCAACCATGATGGTGTTTATAGGTTTATTCGGACAAACGCCTGGTTGCGGGCTCACGTTCTTTGTTCCACAAAAACAAGTGAATGAATAACCGGAAAACATACCTGCGTATGGTAGACTTGGACCTCCATCCACATTCATAATTTTGAACAGGATTCGAAAAAGATTTTATGCTTAGCCTGTGTAAAATGTCTCATTGACAACAATCTGTGTTCTTCTTTGTGCGGCCTATGCCGTGATTTCTTTTTTTTACGTTGCAAAATTGCCTGTCATGTTTCTCTCCGCCTCCGACTTCTGTAACATTTTCAGTTCTCTCTCTTTTGATAGATATATTTCCTTAGGTTTGGAGATCTCACTTAACGATATCTGGATGAGGACATTCTCTTCATCATGTTTTTAAACATTTGATTCAACTATTTTTATACTGGAAACTAATGCATCTATTACATGGACATGTTGACCATTTAAAGTGACCATTTTGCACACGAACTCTTTTGGATAGGGCTTTCTTCTCGATAGCTTAGTAGTATGTTCGAGAACATCAGTTTGTTGTTTTCGGTTTAAATGGGTCGAGTTGAGTCTACTCAGCAATTATCTAATTCCCACAGGGAGAGTAACGACTAAAAAATGGCTTCCAGATAAGGACCGTGTAAACAGAAACCGTAGACCGACTATTCAGACGAACTAAGTTTCAATACGGCCATAAAAATATCTGCACATATTGGAACGGACGAAGTTGCCTTGGCCGCGTCTGCCATTTGATAGCAAATTTAGTTGCCGAATTCGAGCACGACATTGTTTGTACACATGGAAAACGAAGGTGATCACTATCAAACTGTTCTGCTTTCCGCCACACCACTATCTGTTGGTTTCTGTGTTTGGAGGGTTAATAAAAGGGAAACAATGTAGTGGGAGATCTTGGAAGTAAGTTTGCCAATGTTAATCTTAAGGCAGTATTCTTCGGTGGGGTTCATGCACTTCACAATCGGAAATGGACAACACAAGAAGAAACCAAACTGATCACAAACCCATTAAGCGTACCAGCTTGCATCAGCGATTAAACAACCGAGTCTAGCATGACACAAAAGTTGCTTGTTGTACGACTGACGAAGGAACACAGTGTTTTATGCTCCCCTCCATACACACACACACACAGACACATGCGCGTGCAAGTCGAAGTACTTGCCGGCAGGAAACTTAATTAGCGACCCCGCCACACGAACTCAGCTCACTGTGCTCCGACTGTGGCTTCCCGTAACACTGAGGGCGACCTTCTTTCGAGGGGGAGGCAGTGCAATGAGTATGATGTGAGCTGTCGCTGTGGCTTTGGTTGTGTAAGTGCTGATGCTGACTGATACGCTTGGTCGGTTTCGGCTCAGGTTAGATTTTCTGTTTCTGGGCTTTTCAAGTCGGTGACCCAACCAATTCAAAGATCTCGGTCGCAGTGCTCCTTACTGTAACGCTTAGTACTAATGTCTTCCCTCCCTAACTGTTTAACTGTAACCTACTAACGACATGTTCACTTGTATCCTTGAAACCGCATCATGGCGATCGAGTTAACCAACTCGCTACAGCTTAGTACGACAAATTACATGTGTCCACGAAACGTCTCAAAGTAGCTCATTTTACCGTGTTTGCGATAGCGCGCATTCTAGAAATACTGATCCTCCCAGATCGAATTTTGTTCGATATGGGCGAATTTCTCGTTAGTTTGTTTCTTGGGTCTTCTGATGCTGAAGAAGAATTTCGTTATTTCGCTTGTTTTATGTTTGCCCTTTGTCAGTTTTTCAATTCAGATGTCAAAATGCTTTCCACGTTTTGTTACGTAGTCTGATACATACTGAAGCAATATGCAAGCTCTTTTGCTCTAATCTGTTAAAACGATGTCTTTATATTCCTACAAACTTCTTAGAAAATCAATCATCTGCAGATTGGTTGCTTAGCATCACGATATGGATGGGTTATGGCCACTAAAGTAGAATGAATATTTCAGAGTTCAATGACCGGAGTGGCGTAGACGAGTTAGAATTAAGATACACAAATCCTATTTCCAAATTCAGTTGCTCACTTCAGACGTAAAAATCTCCGGCCCGAATGATAAAACTTCCAACCATGATTTGTTTAGCTGACAGTTGAGAAAACTGTGAACGAACTGATCAGAATTCAACAGGAATTCATCCAACGGCTAAGACCATTTGATTTTTTTCACAACAAAAACCAACGTTCATAATTCACCTGCTCGCGCACAGTAAGTTTAGCATGCCACTCAAACGGGTGCTTTTATTCTATTTTAATTTAATCAAACGCATTAAAAGACTGGAAATATCCGTTATGATCGTGTGATTAGGATTGTATACAGTACTAAATTCATTAGGAGTTTACCGTTGAAGTGTTTCATTGTATGCACATACATAACCCGGAAAGTTGTTAATTTATGGAACATCAGCACTCTGATGACGGTTAAGAGAAAGTGGAAGCACGACAAAACAACTTTATCCCGAGTGCATCAGAATCGGATATATTTTGCATATCATCGAAACCGACGCTGCAGATTCTATTTGAATTTCTTAAGGTATGAACTTGAGAATATTTGTGATAATTCTACGGTTTGGCCGTTGAGGATATAGCTTTTCAAGACTCATTGGATTGCAAATCTGTCCAGGAAACGGCCACGTGGGCGTAATTCCAGCATTTTCGATCGTCTATTTTCCCCGTCCCAAGCTGTTAGAAATCAATCTCAACACAAGAAAACCGCTCCCAAACTGGGTCAAGAATCCGGGATGCTGCCTCACGATTATCAACCCCTCCGTGACAGGGCTTCTTTAATAGTAGGCTGATTACGACAAAGACATTCTTGAAAATGACGCGGCCAAGTTATTAGTTGAAAGTAGGAAATAAATTTTACAAACAATTATACAGAAACAGTGACCCTTCTATATAATTTGATAAATTTCGAGTGACTGCTGACACCTCGTCCCCTCAGTGCCATGACTAAGGCGTTTGACTCAGCCACTCTTTCGAGGATATTTCCTGCTGTCCCAGGATGACTAATAATATCTAGAATAAAACATACCCAGTCATTTCGTGATTTCTCTGTAGCCAGTTGAGCATTCCTGCCGCACAGTTGATTTTTTCATGTAAAATACATTCTCCTGATATTCGGCTATATATATATACGGTTATGTAATCGATTTCACTTTAACAGCTTGATAATGTTCGCAAAAATGCGTTTACTGGCGGAGTCTTCCGGGGAAATAGAATTTAACTAAGCTCATTCATTGCAACAGGTACAGTTATGAGCAAAAGAAATATATCCATTTTAGGAGTTACGTGTGGAATAGCATCTGACTGTTTCTCGCGGATATGTCGTACAACTAACTAGATTGCTTTAAATTTTTTCAGTCTATTTTGGTTTATAGGTAGAAGTAGGAATCATTGGGAAAGGGGTTTTAGAATAGTCTCCTAATTGTCCTTTTTTCTCCTGTTTTGAAATGCAATGTAAGATGGATTGCACACAAAGTTTCTGAATTAAATAAGACTCTCTATTGACTGACTAGCAGAATAGGAAATATGGAAGTGGATCAAACTTGACTCTGTTAAAAAACAGACATTTGCGAACAATGTGCAGCCTAAATAGATCCCTTTTTCAGCCGATTTTGGTAGTTTAACAGGGATCCTTGATTCCATAACATAATTCGAGAAAATCTCATGTGAACGTCTATCTTACCCAGCAGGCGATGCTTGTTAACCGTTACTTTAGCCGTGATGGGACGACTTACAAAAGCCGAGCAATAGATGCAAACTTGCAATCAAATTCACGATCTGAACGAGACAACTATTTTACTCCTATTTCTAAGATCCATCCAATCATCGTGAATTTATTTGACAAACTGATTGGGAAAGTCATCAATTAGTAAATTTCATATCCCTCATATCAACCAACTTATCAGATAGCTTATTTGATGGAATTAACGCATTGTGTATTGATGGTTCCATTGGGCAGATAGATACGCTTTCGAGTCATGCTGATTTCCAGTGCCACGTGAGCACCGACTCGGAATGACGTAATCGTTTTCTTAAATGAACGTGATACAAAATTTACATGTCATAGTCATTCGGATCTTGTCCTTTCTGGTTACTGGCATTTTATCATTGATACTTATCACACTACATCTTCGTGTATATTCGGTAAAACCTATTATCTTCCAATCGGGGCTAGGCACACCGACCTAGCTGCGTTTGACTAGCGGTTCCCAGTTTTCACCTGTGCTGACTTTCTTCCTAGAAAGTACCGCATTCTGTACAGTGACAAAAATTCCACTGAAATTTTACAAACACATTACCAGTTCTATGCAGAAAATTAATAATTACAAATTAATAAAACAAAGTGGTTCGGATGAGTGCACCAGTCAGTGAAATTTCATATGACTAGGAGGAAAAGCACAAAAATACTATAAGTGTGCCTTCGTGATGCCAGATCAATAATAAACCACCATATACAGTTTCACTGGCTCAAGCAAATACCATGTCCTATTTTAAGTAAAACGCTTTCCTTATCTTTCTATTTCTGTCACTCATTTTTGGCCCATATGACACTGAACATTCTTGTTAACCAAAAAGCTGATTTATGAATGACAATTCTGCTACTATTCGATGTCTAGTTTCAATAATTTCCACAACCCACATGATTTGACACTGACTCCACCTGCTTCCAATGTACTCATCATATCAGCTAGCCGCCGAACTCGTTTTCCATTGATTGATATTTGTTTGTCGTAGAATGATTGACACGTGTGCGTCTACGTAATTTCGATACACATTCACAGTTAATGTATCTTCTTCTTGTTCATACATTCATTTGTAATCACGAGTGACATAAAGAAATAAGACCCAAAATACGATATTTGCCCTTTAATTGCGAATCATAAAACTTGGCACTTTTATTTCTGGTACTAATTTTTCAATCACGGCAACGCAGAGGATGTTCTGGATTCTGAAAAATGCAGTGGTTCAAGACTGACGTTTATTGTCAACTAGCTGAACGCCGTATACCTTTGGTACTAATTCTACCGAGTTCCAAGGCATCAATCGGGCTTGGTGGCCCTCAGTCCCGTTCTATATTGGTTATCATTTGTCTGTGACACAATTGCACTTGAGTCTCCATAATACAAATGCGCATCTAACATTGACTTGTATTTTTCGTTTTTAAGCATTCAGTTATGGGCTACACAGTAACACCGAAAAGCGTGGCCCAAAATGACTCTTTTGTTTGTAGTGAGCATCAAAATCTACAATAGTTGTAAATGAGTTTCATCAAGACAAAAAAGGATTCCTATGAATTAAAAATTGAGTAATTTGCTAGTCACTTTTGCTAAAATAATTAGCTGAGTTGGTCACTTTTTTATATACACCAGCAAGACGCTCAAAGCAATTCACTTTGAACCTGAATCCCACAGATAACTTTGGCCTTATCTCTGGGTGGATGCAAATATATCAAACGATTACTTTTCTCCAAAACTCTTTACCGAGTTAGCCTAGTGGAATCTGATGGCTTGGAAAAAGTTATTGACGGTGACGTTGTAGCTCATTTGATTTCAATGATACGTAATTATCAACAATCTATGAAATCGCACTGCTAATCAGTAGGTGTTTGTTTTCGTTCGTTTGCACTAACAGGATTGAAAACCAAAAACCAATAGGAATATGTATGGGTTGATTTTGAATAAAATTACTCGTGTATCAGTGTGCACACTTGCAATGATTTATCATGGCAAATAATTGGACAGAGTGTTGAAGAATATTAGTTGATACTTCTTCTGGGTTTTCGTTTCTTTTCTAGGTAGAATGGTTAAATTAATTCGATTCACGATAACTAAGAATATTAGCTTGTTCGTTTGGTACATTAGACATGCTTGAAATTAATCGATCGATCTCTTCAGCATAGTACATTAGCACTTGCACTTTGCGTCAAAACCAGTCTCATGTGAATACGAATCTTTACACTCACGCTGAGCCGAAAACGAATCGGTCGAATTGCACAGTTTGAAGCAACAAACAAACCCGTTGTTGGTAATCCAATAAAATAGGTAGAGCTCCTGTCGCATGAAGACGCGTCAATGGTAGAGAACAAATAGTAGACACGTATTGACTGACACCAAAAAGGAAATAAACTGAGTAAATTGCATGATTAAGTGATATTCAGTCGAAAATGTCTCAGTTCTGCATTACCAATATTCTGGAGCATTGAGTGATACGTTGCGTAACATCGAACTGTGAGTAAACACAATAGTCATATTGGTTATCCAGTTTCAAATGAATAAGACGAAGTTGTATAATATAACATTTAGCAAAGCTAACAGGACGGAATACGAATCATAATGGAACGATAATTGTTGTGCATTTTAGACGTGGACACCGTCAGGCTAATTTCTGTTGCGTTTACTTTTGGAACCCTTTGATTAACCGATTTCCTGTTGCTGAAATGGTGTGTTTTATCACCTGGTTACAGATGAAGGCAGAAGATCACAAAAGTTTAATCATGTTTTCGTGAGGTAATTAGCCTAATAGGTTGCTTTCATTCTGCTCGAATGCCAAAACTGTAACATGATTTACGAACTGTGCCAAATACCGTGATACTTATTGTCATATATGCTATCAATGCAGCCAGTTTCTAGTGCCCAGTGTTATATTATACAAAAACGGATTAGTAAGCTTTGGCAAGGATCGACTGGTAGGACTTCAAGCAGCCTAGATCTGTTTCACTCATTTGATGCATATAATCACTTTGAAAAAACCGTAACTGATTTACAGTGAATTTGATTATCAATTCTTTCCACAGAGCTCCCATGGAACATTCACAAAGGAGCTAGTGACGAAGGTCAAATGTGAGACACGAAAGAATGTATTGGTTCATCCAGTACCGTTTGCAAGGATTCTAAACGAACACTGACAGAATAGCAATATTTCTAGGTTATCATCCAAAAGTAAATCAATTAAGGAAAGTCAGCGACTGGATTCATTGCAAATTGAATCGCACAGATCGGTAGTTACACTCGAAACGGACTCGTTCTGGTAATGCGAAATATGCAACTGGTTCGTCACTAACCAACAGAGTTGAAAATTTGTCCAACTGTTCTTGGCCTACAGGAAAGAGATGGCAAGCTTAGATAGATTTCCCAAAGAACAAATACGGACCACCGAGTTTTATACAACAAAATGAGAATGGGGAATTTGAAAAAATGTAAACAAATGGACAGGAACATTTTCCGGCTCCTGTCGGTATTGCGTACCGACTCCAAATTTCGGAGGCACGCAGAAAATTCCCAGGGGATCACAATACCCGCAGGCTTTTTTGTAATTAATAATACGCTGAGATTTTGTTTAACGAAAGTCAGTAATCCAGTTCAACTATATGCAAAAATAACGAATGCAATTAGGGAATCCGTTTTGAACTTTGCTCTCACGAGTGCATAGGGCAAGCAAACCGGATTAGGAAGAATTCGAGTGACAAAGCCCAGACGAGAAAGACAGAAAAAACATACCTACATTAACTGACAAAACAGTCGTGCAAAAAACAGAGTCAAACTTCGCAATCGTTGTCCACACACACAAGATTATGGAGTCACAACGACCACGATAAAAAAAAACATTCATCAAATTCGTTTTCGAAAATAACCAGAACAGATGCAAACCAGTATTCACCTCCGTTGCATCAGTCGAAATGAAGCGGAAGGATATCAGCTTATATTGATTGTGCCAATAACCGGGAACATCAAGTACCTTGATATTCGCCTAGACTTATTCCGACCTGAGTTTGTATTGCGCTTCCCACTGGCCGCCATAATGGTTTCATTGCTTGTGTGTTGTTGTCAGCTGATAGACTTGCTAAGCTTCGGATCCTGCTGATTTTTTCCCGTATGTTTTAAACATTTTAGGTCATTCAGGCAACCAATTTGAAGTTCACTGTCCCCGCGTATGCTGCATGTTTCTGACCGTACCAAATGGGACCTAAAATAAAGAAAAACCCGGAGGCCTGTTCTCTGTTGTTTTGGGCTGTGAGACTCTGTATTAGTTTATTGAAATGATCTGTCCCGTGTTGGATGATGGAGAATACAACTTGGAGGACTATTATGTCAACTAAGTGGAAGGCTGGAACGCCTTAGTGCATTCGCAAATGACCTTCCGTGTATGCGTGCAAATTAAGCATGACTCAGAAGGACCGACAAAGATGCGACTAGCGTTAGACTTGCGAAGGGCACAATAGAGACGGCTGCGGCAGTTAACGGCTGACTGCTGAGTACAGGTGAAGGAAACATTAAAATGCTTGAAGTGGCTAGAAAAAACCTGGGAGACGGCTAATGAGAGAGCCCACAGAAAACCGGTGGAGGTAGGTGAAAAAGGATTCCTGAGCGTTGACGCGTTACCTAGGATATACGGGCCGAATAACACAAACAACTGGACAGAAAGTTGTAAATAAAAGAATCCTATCCAAAATCCTGTATTCAGTAACACATCCGGGCGGACGGCAAAAGGCCACCCTATCCACTACAATCGACCGAAACCAATTCGGCAGTGAACAGCAAACGCACTCCAGGTTGACAGCCGAACAGGAAATACTAGAAAAGCCTAGATTAGACCGACTCTCCAGTTCCTTCAAATGAATCACACAAGTAAATAATTTGTAGGCACACGCAACTTTGAAACATGCTTTGGCTCATAGTCCAGAATCACTTGATTGTTAGACTCGTCATGACTAGGGTGACTCGAAAATTCGAAACACTTAAAAAAAAGTTGTCCATAAAGTTACTCATCATATAGTACCAGTATTCAGTTCATTATGAAAAAACCCGGGAAACACCATACAATTGTTTCGTCCTTGATGGGCATCCTATGTAGAGCACATTCACATATCCGAAGTGAGACACGAACCCGAGACGGACGATTTTATGTGGAAGATTTTAGCCAAAAAATTGTCACACAGGCACTCAGTGAGTTATTGCACTTCGTCACATCGCCGATGTGCAAGCCCACTAGGAGTGTGAACAGCATGATGCATGATCTAGGGAACTATGTAATCTTCTACTGTCATTGCTGATAAAAAATTATAGTCCCAGTCGACAACGTCACACTGAGCGTAATACACGGTAAATGGACTCCTCGATACAAGTCAAACTCTGGCTGTACCCCACACACAGAAAACATTGCTAATCATGCGGTTAGTTTCTGGAGATTTCGCAGTCAAGCACTGTCTACACCTACACACCAAAAACACAAGAATGACTTGCGTAAGGCAAATTCGTTCTTTTCTAGAAAAATCTCGGACACAAACAACCGGAAGCAGATGCCTGAGTAAATTTGACCTTAATACTTGAGGACATAAGACTTCCAAGTGGTAATAGTTGCTTATTCATGAACCGTCTTATTTTGTCGGTGTCTTTTGTATCCACGTGTGCATTTCAGACGTATTGGAACCGTCAACTTATCATTCTCGTTGGAACAGGCCTTCAACGTTGAATATTGTTGATTTTGATGTTTCTAGATATGTTCAGTTCCTTTGAAAGCAAAAAAGAAGGCCGACAAAAATGGCGTACAGACCAGCGGGGTGTGTGATTACTCATCGTTCGATTTCCGTTAAATTTCTTTACTCTGACAGAATGCACACTGGAAAAACGGACTCAGTGTTATACATACATACGCATACATACAAACGAACGTCTACGAACGGACACTGTGTTCCGTATTGAATGACCTTCTCAACTAATGTTTCATTAAATCTAACATGTTAGAATCATGATGAGTATACACGTGGCATGCCCTCTTGATTGTAATTTATAAAATCGAGGTGAGTTTAGTTTGGCCAATAGATGAATTGTTTGCTTTCTGATCTCAGTGCTGATTAGATGAATCACTCATCACACCGCTAGAAGTACTGCTAATTAGGAGGTCGGTGTTCTCTCCAACCGAACGTTAGTTCTTCTACCAAAGGCACACTACCACGATTTGCATTGCAACTACAGTAAGTCTGTTGTCCCAGAACAGCGTGCTGGTCCTCAAACACCGAGGCTTTCGAAGCAAACAAAAATGCGTGTTCCTATTTGGTTCGAAACCTGTCAGTTTCTGTCGCGAAAGCTATTCCCAAAGATGTCCATCATTGCACAGATAGAAAAGGTTTTTCTTTTCAAGTTAACTAGAAGTAATGTTGTCCTTCATGATCAGCAGAAAATGGGAATTAGCGAGATTTATTCTTCCTCTTTCCGATGTTTTTGAAATCGAAGGTTTCTTCATTGAGAAAAGCCAAATTTGCTTTCCTCATACGTCATTTTTTTCTTCTTCCAAAAACCAAATCCACTGAATCGCTTTCGAATGCAAAGAAAGCGTGACTGCTTATGCAATCATCTTCTGTGGCATGTGAACACCTAGGGCATGTAATTTGTTTGAAAATCGATGGAATAGCTTATCCAAGGACAACACGCCAAGATGAGCACCGGAGGAAGAATTTCCAACAAAGAATTTCTCTGAACTTAGCACCATCGCGAGTGCGATTGTTGTCGGTCTGTGCAGTTAAAATGTTGAATCTGAAGAGGAAATAATTGCTTCCTGGCGAAGCGATCCACATCCTCAGTGTATGAATGTGAAACTTATCAAAGTTATTCACATCCAATATTCGATCCCATCCCCACAATGCAACGCGTCGATAGCTCTTGCTACGTCAGCCTAGCAGCGAGGGCATCCGACCGGTAATCGAAAGTTTTGCAATTTGGTTTTTCTCCTCAGTAGTACGGTTCACATATGGCCAGATGAACAAAATGCTCCCGAAGCACACGGCCGGTTTCGCGGTTATTTTCGCTCGTCATATCTGTGTACTCGGTACTCTCCTGTTCAACCATCCCTATACCTGTGCACATCTATGTTAGTATTCCACTAGAATTTCATTTGAATTTTCGGCAGTGTGAATGGATGATAAGTTCATTTGACAGTCACATGATGATTTGTCAGAGGATTTCTTCAAGCAAGCAAGGCGAATCTTCAAAAAGACTACATAAAGCCCGTGTGCGAACCGCACGATTGAGAAGAAAACCCCGATATTTTCGGGCTTTGTGTCCTGTTTCTGAAGATTAGCTTTGCTTGACCAGAAAAACTCTTCCGATGAATTACCATGTGATTTTTAAATGGACTTCGACGGTTTAAATTTATTTTTAAAACAGTTGGCTCTTTGTGCTACTATAATGTTTCGCTCTGTGCACTGGTTCAAACCAACTCCCATTTGTTGGGAATTGCGCAAGAATAAGGGCTAATGAATTATCATATCCATTATTCTGATCGAAGGTCAGCGCAAATGCAGCGACATCATCCTGGCTATGTTAGCAGATAAACTGTGTGGAAATGCGTCATGATAAAGTCAGCCAATAGTGCTGGTTCGAATTGGTCAGCGAACGAATCGATCATTGCTTGCTAAGAACAGGAAACATAAGTTGTTTGTTTTGGTGAAATAAACGAGTAGTTCGTGTCTGTTCAACTTGGCTGCTCTCTGGAACTAACAAAAGCAGAGTAGTTTGTCGGCTGAAAAGTCCAAGCCAGATCAGATGTCTCATTTTTTTGCATTTACGTGACAACTCCTGCAAACCGCTCTTTTTTGATGAACAGAATTCCAAATCAAACACGGTGATTCACTGTGCAAATAAAGGATATGCACCGCCAATTAACCTGTATGCTATAAGCATCATATGTGCTGAACAACTTCGCAAAAGAAAACGTGATTGCAATCAACAATTGTTTTTTCCATTCAGTAGGTTCACAATCCCGAGATGCCAAATATTCCCACCCGTGATAGCTCTCGGTTGTCCAATATACGGCAAACAACCAATCAAAGTGCTCAACCAAGACCTACCTGGACAGGACAATTTTGTTCTCTGGTGAATAGGCTTCGTGGCATAAGACAGATCATTATAGGTCTGGATGGCCCATCTGAGCCGAGGTTGTGAAGAATAATCATTCAAAGCGTATTTCTGAATAGTCTGCGATTCTGAATTCAAGCTTTTCAAGCATACATATTATTGTTACCGAGCATGCTCCTATTGATGATCAAACGCGGCGGAAACAGGCTGATAAGGAATGTAAATGGATATTAAAGTTGGGTGCATTATTATCATTTATTTATTTTGCTCCACGCAGTTTATTGTGCTTTAAAAGTCAAAATCGGTTGAAACGAGTAAGCGTGCACCCGTTGGAGATGCGTGTTTATTGACAAGTTAGACTGAATAGAGGCAATACACTCCAAGAGAACAACAACGGAAAATATGGGCCGGGGTTCTGAGAAAATTACTAGGCGCTCCAATTTTCTCATCGGAATCGACCAATCAGACAACTTCAGTGTTTCAGATTGAACTTCGCTAGTTTAATTTTCCCCCATCACAGATCAAAGTCTTATCTTGTCGACTGTCGTCTGATCAGAACCGCTTTCTAGGGAATAAAGTGCATTTTCGCTTCGATATTAAAAGAAATGGAAGATGAAATGTACTCACATCACAAAATAGGGCAACAACTGCCGGCTTGGGAGACGTGTCAGGCACTTTGGTTCAATGCGCGATCGAGATTGATCGAGATAGCAGGAGAGTGTCATTTTAAACTCCCATGTATATCCTTTATAAACCTGGACTAAAAGCCAACTAAATTGAACCGTGAATTCTTATTCATTTTCACATTTGCTAGAGCCTTGTGGACAATAAATGACGCACACCTCAGGGGCTGCCAACCGGGTGCATCAGTAAGAGTTAATTGAACATGAGGTTGTAATATCAGCAATTCACTTATCTGACCCCGTTATAATGGTTTCATTTTTTATGACATGCTCAGTGGATGTGTACAGCTGGTGGGACGTGCTCCACGTAACCTTTAGGGTGTTGTTGCTCGAGCATGGGGAACGCCAACTGCGACCGCAAAAATTCGAGTGCCAGTGTCAATTGAAACCATGTTTTGCTGAATTAGACGAATGCGATTTATTGCCTACTACCGGATTTTCCGGGGGATCTAAGATTCACATCCTTGAGATTTGTGGTGAAATATCGATATTCTGGTTGATCGTAACTAGTTCAACAGGACTGGGTTTAGCTGGTGTTCTGACTGGAAATACTAGAACCCGAAGAACTAATCCTATCCTTGGATTGCTAAGCTACAGATTATTCAAGAACGATAAGCCGAGCAACTTAACTCGTGTCTTAGTACGGAAATAATTACCGAAGCCTTGTGTGACACTCGATCGTTAGCATGCAAACATATTCGTGATTGCGTCATTCGGCTTTGCGCAATATCACCATGTGTAACACATTCAGCTAAAACAAACAGACCAAAAGTGGAAGTTTCAATTTGAAGAAGTCACGATCATTGGATTTGGAAGTCGAAATGAAACGCATTATTTTGTGTGGGCCTCAAGAAGGCCAAACCCACGCAAAGGAAACAATTCACGCGAAGCATCTAGTTTATTGGACGTATGGTGAGGCGACACAGAAAGGCCTACACTCAATGATTTTAGGTTTGTTTTTTCCGCAGACCGTGCGGGTCACTGTTAAAGTTGTATCGCAAAATGTTGAATTCCAACAAAGGACATTAGATAAAATTCCTAGTATTATGGGATATTCTTAGGCAATTAGTCACTTCCATATGCACGGATTCTAGACCGAATTGTTCCCTCACATGGGGTGTAACTTGCACGGAAGTTTGTTCCCCATACGTGACGCAAGACTAGTGGAACCCAAAGTTGAGGATAGGGTCTAAATTCAAAGAATTTCCATTGTGTGACAAATCCACCTGAACATGATGGCCCGGTATGGGTTCGGAAATCGGTTGCACAGGAGTGCAGCCAGCATTCGTCGCGACCAGAAGATGAGAATAAAGCCAATAACTGCCACCCGACTGAACTCAGACGGGATTTATTTGCCAGGGATCAGACCATGGTGCATGTCGAGAAACTGTTCTCGAAACTGCGGTCGCGGTTACCGCATGCGCATAAAATACATGCACACAAAATGAAGACGGGATGAGTGACAATAGCACTACATTAGGGTATCATTATTGAACTACTGATTATCCGGATTTGACTTCTTTTGAATAATTAATTTGGTTTATTGCACCTACGCTTGGTAGGTCATTGACTGCCTCATTTGAGGCTAAATAAAATGATACTAGCGGTGCTCTAAGTCAGACATTATTCAAAGTTTCAACCAGATGACTCGTGAAAAATATTCGTCTTTCTAAAACTATCATTTGCTTCGTTTTATCTGCCTTTTTTTAAGGGCCACTATCGTTCTTCTTCTTTGAATCGACCTTTTTAGGGGACAAATTTTGCTTTCATTTAAATATTTCGTCTCGTCAAATCATCAGATAAATCAAAAGGCGTAGAAACTTGGCAAAATTAAGCCTTATAGATCGATAGTCACCGAAATGATACAGAAAAGGGTATTTGCCAACATAACAGCACTCAATAAGTACTAATTATTTGAAGGCTACAGTCGCAAGCTGTGAAGCTGGAATCCAGAATGAATACCGTTCTCTTGGGTCCGAATCGTTTTGGGATAAAAATGTCAGTAAGCGTCTGGGTTTAGGAAACACACGGTTGATTATCATCAATTTGCTTGCAGCAGCTGGACACAAACTCCTAGCGCTGTAGCATAACCGTGTACTTATATATCTTTATGTATACTGCCAAACTCAACTAGTCGAATGGTCTTGACGAAACTATAATCGACTTTTCGCTAAATCTTTATTCGGTTAGCTTGAGTCAAACCTACGAATAGGGCAGTCAGTTATACTGAAATTTGACCTAGGCAATGGGGTCTGAAATGGAAACCTATCAAGCTAAGTGAATTCACATCACGTTTGATGGATGTCATCAACAGTCAGTTTGCCGCCGTTGATTCGTTCTGATCTATTATTTGCATTGGCAGGACAATAAAGTGCCCGTTCATGTAGATTCGCTTACTTAAATCTTTATTTTAGTAATGATAGTGCCTTTGTTTTCAAGGAAGCTACTGATTTAAGATATATTGGAACCTCCTTGATATATTAACTGAGTTCCAGCATTCCAAAGCTTCTGCTGTTGTTTGTTCGTGGAATCTGAATGCGAGCATCACCCTCGACTGATTGCTGCTCCAATATATTACAATTGAATATCATTCACAAGGATGTTATTGGTCGTAGGAATGCAAAACGCAATCGAACCAGTTCGACAAGAAGAACGACGCGGAGTTCCACAAAGTTAGATGTCCTCAACTATGGAACACACCAACCGTTGTTATGTCTTGCTTTATCTCATTTCGTGTGAAAACTGGCATAAGCTCTAAGTGAGTTTCGGAAAAGTGCTTCGCATATTGCTCTTACAAACAACCTTTTGTCATCTTCAAGAGACTGCAACTGATGTTTTCTAATTCGAATAGCCGAACTTCCTGACGGGTACAATCAGTCTGTTCTTATTACCGATGGACAATTTCATTTTGCTCCATTTCATAGTTGTGTCTTAAGCACATATAAGCCTTTCAGAAAAGATTAACGTTTGATCCTAGTATACCAGCTCTAGTACAATTACCCTACTGTAGTTCAGGTTCTACACCTACGCCAAATCAATCGGTGATAATCATTTCGTCTTGGGATTTGAAGGCATTTTGCATGGGCAACCTTGAACTGAAACTGTCAACGTACGAGGTGATCTATTCGTGCTTCACCAACGGGAATGGTGGCAGTGTCAAACAGCTTCCGGTATCGGGCTGTTTTTTTTCTTCGTGCAATCGATGTCCGATAAACAGTCAATCAGACGTATCCCAATCTGGATTCACGATCCAAAAACGACGTTGTCAAAATGAAGCTAAGAAATGTTTGGCTAACTTCAAGAGGGAAATATAGTGACGCTGCTAGTAGTTTTCTGTTAGAATGAAGCAGCCCTATACATTCAGCAAATAACTACTGATTATTCATTTAAATTTAATTTAAAGTGAAAAATAAAACTGCACGTGTTCCCATCATGCTTTACGAAAATGACGAGCTAGCTTCCGATTTCAGTCAGGTGACTTAGAACACTGAATGATTTTCTGCCTTGCAAACAATATTCCAGACGTTACATTTCACAATGGATCGGGTATGAGATAGACATGACGAAGGCTGGTAAATTGTCAATACTAGGATCTATAAGAAAACCGTGTAATTTTGATCTGATTGGATCTGTTCTCAAACACTCATTGTTCACTCGATCGTTCTTGACGGATACGAAGTCCTAATGGAGTCGGAAAAGTAATTAATCATTCAAATCGGTAACGCGAAAAAATCGCACTTTTGAAATGATCGGTAATTTGGGCCACGGGTAGGAGAGTGCTGAAAAACCTTTCAAGTTGCTATTGTTGACTACCTGAGTAGAGTGGAAACAACATTCAAATACAGGTACGAACAATATAACCGATCGGAGTATAGGATGGAGTTTTTAGCTAGGGCCGATTGATTTTTTTGGAAAACACTAGTAGTTTAATCATTTTCTTGTAAGCTCGACGCGCACAAAGTCCGTTATTTTTGCCGGTCTGCAGAAACATGGATGGGGTAAATATCACCCAGAAATTGCGTGCTTTCTTCTACTTATTTGATACACAAGGTTGGTAAGAGATTTCCGACATGTTTGTTAACGTTGGAGCAATAGACATGACAGAAGCTCGGCTATTTGGTGTAGCAATGCGAGATTTTCAAGAAGGTGTATATCTGATGCATTTCCCCTTAGTAACCACCTTCAACGTTATTATTCGATCCAGCTTGAACCAGTTGGAAGGAAATGAACCGGTCTGATTTGTCCAGTTTCATATTCTGAATAAAGTTTGGAGCCCTGAGACCATGGAGTTTGTCCCAAGTGCAAAGTGTTTCACGTTGTACTTTCCGATCAGGAACCCTTCTAGGATCGTGCTTTACCAAATCCTTTTAAACCGGTTTGAGTGTTCTGAAAGTTGCACGGGAATTTGTAAGTTTCACAGTGAGACGAAAAATTGCAGGCTAAAAGATTAGAACACAAGAAAAAACGTGGAAAAACCACTTCAAATTCTTCAAAATCACTGTCATTTTTGACCCATTTAGACTTGTGGTAACATCCAATGCTGATCAAGCCGTATGCTTCTGTGTCCAAATGGTACAGCTATTCGACGAAATCAATGAAAACACGTTGTGATTCAAGCCACCAGTTCTTCGAACTTCAATAGTATATCCCATTCATTGAGAAAATGCAATTTGCTTCAAATGTCCTGTTTTCCTAGGCACACTGTTCACTGTTTATATTTTGTCAGCTGCTTAAGAAATTAGGGTAGCTTTTCTTTGATTATTCTGTTATATATCGAATGATCAAAAAATTAGTGTTAACGTTAGGGTTATGACAGTTTTTATGGCTGTTGAAATATCTGAAAGTAAATATAAATAAATTAATCATCTCAGTTCACCTAGAGGGTTGTTCGACTTTATATCCTGCGGCAAGCTGGACATTTGGAAACATATCGGCTTTATGAATTTACCAATTCTCCAAACATACGGAATACAAAATCCACTGTGCAGTCAAAATTGATACACCTTTCAGAAATGGAGCCGTCGATTGTCTGCTTACGAGGCAGTTGCTCTAGCGCCGAGCTACCAAGGACACAACTCTGGAATGCGCACCCTACGGTCAAACCCTCAGGTTGCAAAAAATACGATCCCAACTGAGCAAAACAGCCAGCCTCATGTGGGTCTTAGGTTGGCCTCCAATCAAGCAGTACTGTTCACTTGCACTGGGAAAGTAGCTTGTGAAACCGCTGGAGTGGCTAAAACTGGGCGGAAGCTGAAATTCACGAGGGTAATTTGTGTTCTAGGGCCGTGTTCACGGTACTTCAACGGTAGAACATCTGCCAGGTAAGCAAAAGATGGACGACTTGACTCCGACTGTAAAAAAAGGATTCTGGATGTCTACTATGTGAGTAAATTTTCCATTCTGTTTACTGCCTCGCTCCTGGTGTCACCGTAAGGCAATTTAAGATTTGCAAACTAATCAGATTGCAGTAATATAGTCCAAGAAACAGGAAAATCACCATGTTTCGATGCATTGTACAATATGACACACAATTTACGTTGTTGCGTCAGAGACAGTTGAAAGCATCATCTTGACAATGTATCCAGAAGGACCGTTTCATTAACCACAAGAGTTTGAATTAAGGATTACTGATTAAATTACCCATCAAAACTCTTCTTGGTGTCCGTCGACTCCATGCGCTTTCAAAATTTCGTTAGCAAGGAATGACAAGAAAATGTACTTTTTGTAGTATTCACATCGGCTTATTGTCTCTTTGTATGGGAATAGTAAAATGCTGCATTTGAATAGAAAAAAATTAAATCAGCCTATGGTTGTGACAGTGTAAGATCTTTTTATATACCTAACAGTATAAAGCACGGATACAGCAAATTAGACCACACTTGAACAATCCCTTTTGTTAGTTTATTTAACTTCCTTTTGCCTAACCGGTATAAAGAGGCATCAGCCAATAGCACGAATGTGTCAACCGGTTTCCCCGAGTTTAGCCATTTTTAGGGTGTAATAAAGCCAGTTAAACACGAATGATCTCGGCTGTCACGGCAAGCTCGTCTGAGAATAAAAACTCACCGAATTGGAAATATTTCATAAACATCTTCCTAGGGGTATTCAGATTTATCCAACTATGCATTCATATATCATGACAAACTTGTTTGTCAAAAATAAATGCCAATTTCATGGAGACATATACCCACGGCTGGGTTCTATTAATTATGGTTGATTGAGAAAAAAGTTTCGTTTATGAAGCACCTTGATTTGATGCGTGAAATTTGAAATTGGGTCACGTTAATTTTATCGTGTTGTTTTAATCGTTTATGTTGCCATCGCGACAGTGGATCAATCAGGAAGAAGCGATAAAACCTTTTGGCATTGTAATGTGTGGAACAGCGAATTGATTTAAAAAACCCGATCGATTTGAATTTTTCTTATTTAGTATTTCTGATTTTTTGAACGAAACAGGATCCCTGTTTAGGTATCACTAGACGAACGAATTTCCATGCAAGAGATCATTCACACCAGAATTTGACAAAAAATTATTTGTATCTCCTATGAAAACTTTTTTAAAGAACCGCTTTTTGTTAGTCCTGATACTAATCGTTACGGACGTTGCAAACGCCCATGTCCGCACAGTGTAGAACAGTATATAGCCGCTTTGAATGTCAACAAAGTTGGAGTATGGATTACCCACGCATTAAAACAGGGTACATGACTGAGCTGTAGAAATGCTGAGCACTTTAATCTGGCAGTCCGTTAATTTCGTCGTTGGAGGCATGTCACAGGGTGATCTGCGGAACAGCTATAAAATTGACGTTTCTAGAAGGAGAGTCTTCGGAAAATTTTCTCTTTTGCATATTTCCATACTAATTGCTTACGCCTACAAGAATAAAATAAGAAAAGATCGACAAACAAATCGAAAGAGAACATATAGCTGGCATGAGGAACTTTGTCATCGTGATTCCAAGAAAAAAAGGATGGCATCTGCAAAAGAAGCTCCGCGTTTTACTCTGTCAGAACTTAGTAAACATGTTATCTCGAGCAAAGTGGCTTTATTTCTGTTTGAAGCAAAGCTGTTTAATCACATTTGGATGTAGAGTATGGTTTATATAAGCACACGTTCGTTTGAATCATGGACTTATCCAGAGAATTAATCACGTTCTGACGTGAAATTTAAATGTGCTCTCATACCAGTGATTGATGATAAAGAAATTTTAAAATTTCTCAGATAATAGAGTTGTTGGATAGATAGTTCGTCAAAAAGAGTATCGTACTGGTGAAGAATCGTGGCTGGCAAATCGATTGGCATTGTTAGCTGGCGCTCAGTCTCTCGCAATAGATACTTCAAACTGAAATTAATAAATCTCGTTTTGTTTTCTTCCAGCCGGCTCTTGATGCATCATGGGTGATAATATCCATATGGTGGTCAAAATTTCACACAAGCTATATTTCTAGACCGTCTGCTTGCCAACTAACATCAAAGTTTGTGGTTTATTAGGAAAAAGAATCGCCACTGATTGCTAAATAAATGGAATAGAAACGCGAATGTTCGTTTCTTTAACCTGTTACCCACGAGAGCGAAACTCTTTTCAGTGATAATTGTTGCCCGAGTTTTGACAATACAAGTAGGTAGGTGGTAAAACTAACGTTGTGGTAGGGCGTAGGGCGACAGGGCTTTGCGGGTGCAATATACATGGCGAATTTTTGCCGATAGTCTCGGTGCATGACTGCGGTTCCCGCTGAGGTCGAATGCCTTTCAAATTCGGAGTAGTTCTACAAATGTCGCTGACAGTCAGTGAAGCATGCACCCAATTACTCTGAGGATTATCTGCATCGGGGTCATCTCTGATCGGCACGTACCCCATAAATCATAAGATCTTACGAACCAGAACTAGGCGGCTGAAAGATATGTGATCTTCCCTCATGAAAAACGTTATGGGTGGCAGATTAAGCATACGGAACTTGTTCGCATAAATAAGCATGTCGTGGATGGGCTTGACTTTAGCCAATCGTAAAACCATTCACACTACCACACTACAACAAGAATTATTCTAAATTTCGATAAGGTTCAAAAATGATAAACATTTTCCCAATGTCTAGCGCCCTTCAGTAGTCAGGCATTCGTCTGGGCTATTGCCTTGAACTGGAAAAACAATAGTGAGGCAAATAATTGATGTCAAAAATGTCCCTTTTTAACACTCATCAATAGATTTAACGGGAAAATGGATAGTGTATTTGGAAAAAAGCGCTCAATAAGTTTCGCTTTTCCCAAATGGTTAAGTTGTTTAAAACAATAAGGCCCTGGATGAATACGTTCATTTTAATTCTGTCGAGGTTGACAAGACACCATTAAATATCAATGTTTGGTATTTTTAAAACAGAAAACGAACTAGTCTGTATGCATCCGTTGACGAGGATCATCTTTTATTGGGAATCAAAGCCGAAATTCGTGTTTTCAATATTGTTAGTGCCAATCCTTGTTCCAGTATTGACTACGCGGGGAAAATGTCGGCTTTCATTTCAGATTTCCGCCAAGTCAGCCGTTTCATTGGCATTGCGATATCATCCCACAAGGGTCTGGAAATGCAAACCCATTTTCCGGCTAGTCAGAGAGACGAGAAACTTATGGTAGAACAAGTAAGCCAAAATATCCCATTTGACGTGAATGGTAGATTCGCTGGGAGCCTGACGGGTGGTGCTAGCCGCATGACATCACGTATCCCGAATCGAATCACCACACAGAAAGCTCCTGCATCAATAGGCTATTTCAAATATGAAACTGAACGTATTTAGATGTAAGGATTAGAAATATGCATGCTGAAAGTTTCCAATCTTTCAGTCAATAATGTCGTAATTATTAAATACTCCTGTGTTGGGATATTACGGGTGATAAATTTAGTGATGAATATGAAGGACAATACAGACTTGTTCCATCTTGTAATCGTTAACGGTGGCGAGCTTGGTTTCCAACCGACGTATGAGGCGATGTGATTACACTCAAAAGTGATTGGTTCTAACCAAGGCGGAGCATAAACTGACGTGTGAAATGACCGAATACCTCTTAATGAGACTTAACAACTCAGCTGGTGCCCTGCCGGCTGTACTGAATCGTGGATAACATCAATATCTGTTTGTGTCCAGCTGGGTTGAACGATTTTTGGCAATTAGGCATAATAAGGTTGGACCAGTTCGCCAAACCGCATTCACTGGCATTTGCTGGCATTCAGCTACTAAACAAAGGGTCAGCACTTTTCTCTGATTTCGATAAAGTTTGTTTTAGTTGTTACCAGGCTCTAAGAAAATGCTAACCACCGGTTGGGTGAATGGTTACAGAGACGTTTCTGTTCTTGTCTTGGTCGAATGAATTATTTTCTGTGAATGCTCTACAGAAGAAGACAATTTAGGCTTAATATCTGACCATCGAATCAATAAATTGTGATATTTTATATTTCTTGGGCACAAGATCAATAAAGGATAGAGTTTCAAATAAAAGAATCAATTTTCTGAGAAATCTTTGAAGTGGAACTAAAATAACAAAATAACCTAAACAAACTTCAACACATCTTGTCAGTATTAATCGAAGGCATCAGACAAAACTAATGGTAAGAATCTCTTGAAATTATGGGACATGTCATTAAAGTGTACGATCTATCCAAGGTGAGAAAAACGGGAAACTCGAAACATATGTAACTGGAATGACTATCAGATTAAGATGAGAAGAATATCTGATCGAAATGTGCGGACGTGAATCACGAGAGCTTTGAGTGGTCTGTGCACGAAAACAACGTCTTGATAAAATTTAAAAATATGAAAAAACTCAATTATAACGTTAGCAGCTTTGGAAAAATCACAGTGATTACTAACTTTATATATATGTATACCACCAAAGGTCAAATATCACCCCAGCGGCTGCCTAGCATAGGATCCTTCATTATTTCGAAGTAAACGTTTTCCGTATCGATATCTGAAAATGTTTTATAAAGACGGACTCCTCCTTGGTTGCACTTAACCTTTAAACATGGTAAATGTAAGAATTTAGGGCGACGCTCTAAACACCCCAATATTTACCTATCCATATTGGAATGATTTTGAGTCGTCAGCAGTGAATCACGCATAATTAGTACTCAAGTGTTAGTTCGATGTGTTGTAAGAGTTCCGCACGGTGGACTATTAAAACATAGTTGGAGGAAATAACGGGCTATCACGGAGAAAGTGTTTCCAGGAAAATCGATAACCAACTCCAAGTATTGAGATTTGACCGGAAATAGCTTTAGCGTGACTAATGCATCGAATGAAAAGATTAGTTGATCACTTACTTTTGCAAATTCCACCTTCTCATTTCAAAGTAATGTGTAATTCTCCTTTTAGGCAATTGATGGATGAAGTGCCATCTGCTGAAATCTTAGCAGATTAGTGAGAAGCAAGACAGGCCTTTCACGCCCCATGAATCAGTTTGTGGGCTACACCCAGTTAATCACGTTGGAACGTCTCTACGAGAGGCTAAATGTTTGTGTGGCGTTCATTCTGGTATAAAATAAAATGACTTGAATGTGTGACGCATGGATGCCCCAGCAAACAGTCACTGGAGTTTCTTGTTTTGAATATACCACGATTGATCGGCTACTCAATGTTTTGGCTGATTGATCTAGGTTCGTTCTCTTTTCAAAAATCTATCAGAATTTTCTCGTTGTTTGTTATAGAATGTCAAGAGACAATTTGAGCAGTCACCTTAGACACAACGGGGATAGTTGAAGGCTGCATTATTCTGTGACGCACATCATAAACCATCCTGTGTCCTAAATTAGAAATGCACATTTGTTGCATTGCAGAAACCAGCACATGTGACAAGTGACGAAAGCCTATTCCAAGTCCAGTTTCAATTTCATATGACATTTTGACAACTGTGGGAGTTAAAATACACAGTTGAACACTGGAAGCAAAAATTACCAATTCATTTGAGACGATTCGATCAAAATTTCTATTGAGTAACATGCAAATGATACAGCATCATAGAGAAAAACCGTAAAATATTTACCCACCACCTGGAGTTTGTAGGCGAATCAAGGAAATTATAAAACACTGTTGGCCGGAGCCTGCAAAGAGCCAAAGATTTATCCCTAGCCTGCTTCATTTATATGTAAAACCAGGACAACTGTACATGGGTTTCAAATTGCGACTGACGTGTCCAAATTCCTTAAAGCTCCCGCTCTTGAACGAACTGTTAGCACCTAGGAGAAAAAATCATTTTTGAATTGGCATTTAAGTGGCAGTGTAATTGACGGTAGCGAATTCGTTGAAGAACGTAAATATCGTTTAATGGCCATGCATAATTTGTACCAAATTGATATCGAAAATGGGCATATTTATAACTGTGTGACACTCGACCGCTACCGTGACCGCGGTCAGGCAACGGTAACCTCCTTGGTTTTTTTTAGGAAATAAAGCGAAAAACGGGGAACAGATTCTAATCCCTATTTTTTCCTTAGATAAGCTTAAAGTTTCGTGTAATACTGCCCGGCGTTTCCAAACAGACAATTATAAACTCGGGACAGTAAAACTCCTGATTGCTAATGCTCGTTTTGATGATTATTGAATCCGACTAGAGAACGCCCTTTATTTGGCCTGTGTTATCTCGGACCTCGTTCGAACTTGTGTTGATGCAGTTTACCGAAGGTACAGGAAACTGATCTCGGCAAGTGAAAAAGTCTAGAAACCGGAGAAATCCGATGATTTGGAACAGTTCAAATGTACACGAAACACGTTAGAATGCCAAGTTTCGATCGTTTGAATAGCATAACTTCAACGTTATGTTCTCTCGTCTCAGGAAACTTTGCGCCCAGTTACTGGAAGCTTTTTGCTAATCTGATTATCGATCATTTGTTGAAAGACAAACGCGTGCGGTCAAAGCCATCATTTCCATCGATAACTTACAACAAAAAGAGGAATGATCCAAATTTTTTGGAAAGTTCCTGTTCTTTCTATCTATCTAATCCATGGCTGGATCTTGTGCTCCGTGACTATACTATCGTTTTTCCGCAGTCGGGTGTTTCTGGTGCCGAACGCTTAACAGTATTCCGCTGGACCGTCTGCAAGAACCTTGTACGTAATTAGAGAATTTAACCCAAAAGCAAGGTTATTCAATTTGTCTAGTTGAATTTTACTGGTAGCAAATATGGCCCAATGGCGAACCGGTGTGTCAGTAAGCTTGAAAATCTGTGTTGTTCGCACTGACGATATCACCTCAACTGATGACAAAATGTTTGCAATCTAAACGCCATGTTCAGCTATCACAGCTTCACCAGAATGTAAGACCTAAACTAGAACCAACACAAGTTTTCTAAATTGTTGAGATTAGTTAATTGTGACGAGAATGACAACTATTCGCTGCTTATAGTGATTTGGTGCAATGTATTCCTTGATCTAACGACTTTTCAGTTGTTCTGTACTCTGACATTCAACATGATCACGTACTGCGCCATAATTGTACAGTATTTAGGTGTACTTACAGGTCCAGTATTTCCAAAATCACGTGGACAGAATTTGTCACGGAAATTCAGAAGATCTTTATGGTTTATCACAGATATTCACACTCACTGAGAGCGGGTGGGTTGGCAAATTAAATTTGGCTCAGTATTAACAATCTGACATTAGAAACTGCAGTTGAACTTTGAATCTTTTAATTAGAAAATGAGTATTGAAAAAGTTTATTTTGCAGTACCCCAGAAGTTAATGATGAATATGTATCGTAACTTGATGTCACAAGGCAAACTATACTGTAACGTTTTGGGCCTAACTGAGTCAATGGGTTATCCAGTCGGCAACACTCGAGTGCACGTTGATAATTGCGTAGGAGAGTAAACATGTGACCTGCTAACTTTATAATTTGTCTCTCATCGACAGTGCTCGAGGCAAGTATAGAATAACAGATTATCCGCAACTGGTCACAAGCAAGCTGATATTCCAAAAACGGGGTGGTATTCTTTAATGAAATTGACAGAATATCATTTCAAAATGAGTTGAATACTTCATGTTTAAATGTCTCGTCACATCAAATGCTCCGTGCTCTCCAAAATGTAAATACCTGTGTATTAGCAAGCGCGAAGATTCGAGCACTCGCAGTTTGGGACATGGAAATGATTAACTCGGGATCAGTTAGAAATCGAGCAAGATGAACAATAGTAGAGTGGCGGAAAGCTCCATCCAGAAGGGAAAATAAGTGCTCATGAAGAATGCAAATCTGGGAAACGTCAGTGAATTTCTTTAGTGAAACATCCTGTGATAATCCAATTTGATGGATATATATTAAATCAGAGGAAGATACACCTTTCTGGATTCTAACTCCAATCGTCATCCGATCAGTCAATTTTGTTAAACTTTATCTTAGTCACCAATATGGTTGTTTGCAGGGTGAAAATCAGGCCTCAGTAGAAGTAAGGAAAGCATATAATGAATGCCAAAGCAATCCTCATACAGAATTTTGCTTTAATGTGAGATCACGTTTGTTTGGGCCTAGCTAGTGATAGCACCAGCATGAAAGCTACTCGTGCTGCACAGCCGATTCTAGACCTTGACCACCGATTACAATTTCAGTCGGAACTCTCAGTGCGGCTGTCGCCTCAAACAAAGAAGCTCTTTGACCAATGGTTAATGCCACTCAAGAGTCCATACAACATAAACCTCAGGATCGATGAAGATCTTCGACTCCAGGTACACTGTTAGAGTTTCATAGGACCTTCTCCCGGATGCAATATACATAGAGACGCGTAGACTTATAGGACGTCAACTGACCAGGGGTTTGAGAAATGACCGGGATCAGTGATTGGGAGGGAAGTGTAGGGAACTGGAAGAGGCTGCAGCTATCAGGACTACTGGCAACCTTTGCCGACTGATTAGGAATACTAGTTCATGGAAGTTGGGTGCAACCGAAATGATTAGGGAATCCGGCGACTCACTGACTCATTCCCGGGGGCGTCGGCTGACGCGTTAGGTAGAACACCTGAGGACTTACTTTGGTTGACCCATGGACACAGTGAGTATTCTAGTTTTACCTATAAGTAAATCAATGCAACTGGATAGTAGAACTTCATCATAAATGGAATTGTTGAACGAGATAAGGTTTCTGAAAAAGCAAAACTGAACTGGACCAGGTGGACTATCGCCATCCTTCTTCAAGAATTGTGACATCGAAGCTGACGAAATTCCTGGTTTGTGTGTTGACTGACAAGAAATGTAATAGATCCTCAAGAGAAAACCAAAAAGGAATTAGATTAGTAAGTATTGCATCTAGACTGCTGTTATACATCGTACTCCGCCTATTATCTACCAAATTGGGAAGAGTCTGTGCGTGAGAATTAAGCTGGTTTCCGTGCCGGTTGTGGTTGTATTGACCGACTGTTCACTTTGCGACCGATCTTGGAACACAGGCACATTCCGTAGACCCAGGATTTCCGACTTTCTGGATTTGAAAGCCACGTTCGACGCAGTCTATCATGCAATTCTTTGGAGCTGCCTCATACTGAATGGCATGCCAGAGAAATTAATTTCAATCATGCAATCTCTGTATGCGAACAGTCGAAGCCGAGTACGCTCTTATAGAGATGTTTTACCCGAGTTCACCATTAGAAATGACGTTCGTCAGGGTTGTTTCATCCTTCATTTTCAATTTTGTCATTTAAATGGTTATGCAGATATCCTTATCCTTATACAAGAATGGTGGTATTGAAATTTGCTCAGACAGGAATCTGTCTGACTAGGAATGAATATGCGGACGATGTCACGCTAATGAATGAAGATCCAACTGCGTTTCAGGTTTTCTTGATCGTTTGAGCGATAGTGTGGGTATGTGCGGTATGGGTTTTGGACCTTCAAAGCGTACAGTGCTGTTGCAGGACTGGATTGAATCAAATCCGAATCTAGTTCTTGCAGAGCAGCAAATGAATGACGCGGACAGATTTAGTTATTTGGGTAGCTCTACCTAACCTGGGGGTCGTATATCGGAAGAAATGTCATCACGAACACAGTAGGTCGGATTGATAAGTTGAGGAATCTGCGGCACGAGCGTGGTATCTGATTGCCGATCTGAGGCCAAGTATACACGGCAGCAATGAAGTTAGTACTGCTCTTCAGATCTGAGAGCAGAAACTGTGCGAATAATTTCGGTGTTTGAGTATCGCCATCTTCGTGGTACTGATGGAATATGGTGGGAAAATTTCGCAAGTAACTCATCGGTTGGGCTTAAGGTATTGGATCCTAGAGTTCAGTTTTCGAAACAGGTGCTAAGTCAGAAAACATTAAGGCAGTTGGAAGATGTTTTGCTTATGCTTACAGATTGTTTGCATTACTGAACACTGTTCTCAGGGGCAGGTATTGGTTAGAAGATAGTTCAGGGAGGCCAGACGATGATATAGCAAATAAGTGAGAAAGCTTCAAATAATGGACTGGCTCGTGAAGCTGCGGTCAGACTACGCGGTTGGAGTCTACGAGGTACCCTCTCTCTCCCTCTAAGCGACGGTTGGAGACAAAAGATATTACGGCAGAGTGCAGCAATCACTGGAGATTTTGCACTTGAAACTTTTCCCCATCTGTGTAGTTCTTTAGCTTACACTTTTGCAGTCGAGTTTTCATTATTCCCTGTTCTCTTTCTGTTCGAGCAGTTGCCTGGCCTATAAACCTCCCACGTCGTTCGTCGGGGCCTATGCATGCCTATAGGAAGGGCGGTCGGGTGATTCGGTCAGAGAACAGAAGGGTGTTCATCTAGGTGGTTACGAAAATTGATAGCTCGTTATTTGCCCGGATAGAGAATGAACCCGAGAAATCCACGGCCGACAATCACAACGCACCTAACTACCTGTGTTCACCAGGCGGATCTGGCTTAAAGCGTATCACGTAATCGTACAAAAACGGAATCCAAGAAAGTCAGTTGTTCATGATTAATTCCAAAGCTATGGACTCATAAATCGTTTAACTTGCTTTTGCGATAGCCAGTCAAATTTTATCGAACAATTTCTCGATTGAACCATAGTTCCGTAGATCAGTTTAACTTGGTTTGTTTGCATGATCTAAACGACTGAAAGACAGATTTGCCTCCATACTTTCTCCACAATTGAATGAAGGGTATTCACTTGTTCTGTTTTTTATCTTGTCCACTGTGGTTATAATGTAGTGGTTAGCACATCAATGGTATTAAAACAGTAACCTCAGTGATTTAGTAACTGCTGCTCATGAATCTTGCGACCCTGACACGCATTTGTGCCAGGCATCCCGCGTTCTACTTAACAAAGCCGAAGTTCAACTGTGCTTAGAATCAGTTATTGCGGTTTATATTTACTTTCCTACTTGAGATAATGAGTCTGCTGTGAGCCTGAGAAATCGTCGTGTTCATACTATCATTGATATATCTGTGATTTTGCACTAGGCAAATGATGTTCTCGTAAAATTAGTTTGCGATAACTTAACTCCATGGAGAACGGTAGATTCCTTTTAAACAAGCGAATTTTCTGCTGAAAACTATGAATTTCTGCAGTCAGTAACCAATTTTAGGCTCGGTTATCTTCACAATACATGAAAATGTCTACTCACCGGTAACTATATGAAAGAAACCAACGGAAACATGGATGAATTTATCAGTAGCGAACCAAGTATGGTAGAAGCACGTATCTGTCAAGGAGCCGCGCTTAAACCTGACAGGCGTGTGGTTAGAGGATCTTTGTACGATTGACCAAATCTCACCCTTTTGCTAGCCTTCATTCCGAATGGGATGCATGTGTGAACTTGTCTTTGAATACCATCCGGTTCAGACATGGACTCCATTGTCAATGGAAGCTCTTGGTAGATGAAATACATACAAAATCATCCAATTCTATAAAGCAGCAGACGCTAAATAAAAACTGGTCTAAATAAGTGTATTTTACTTGATCTTCATTTGAACCATTATGTGCATGATTGAATGATAAGTCCATTTAAGGATTAGACAATGATTCGCCGAAATCTTTTCGCCGGTCAGCCAAGGCTAAATTTTAGAAGGATGACACAAGATTCAAACGCACGAGTTTTCGTTTTTAGTAGCATGTTTTGCATGCAGATTGATGAACTTGCACGAAAAGCCGCATGATTCTTAAATGAACTTAGTATCCATTCGCGTTCCTAATGATCAAAATAAGATTCTAGTGAAAAAAAAACATTAGCGTGGACAAGTAGAGGTTGGTGTGACAGGAGAGTACGCGATACAGATACCTGAAGAGCTTTACTGAAGAACATATTCTGGCGATACACCGACGAAGCCAGTGCTCAAACAACTATATGGTAAATGCCTCTCAAACATAATGACAATGTTTCTGGATCGTGTTGCGAGCCCTTTCTTCTTGTTGCTTTGCGCATTCAGCCCTTTACCGGGTGTCGCTACGATGCCACTGATTTCTCAGGTAGACGATAATCAGGCATCACATACGAATAACCTCCAGCCGGTCAAGTGTAACCACGGGAGTAGTAAACCTTACCCATTAACTCAAATCCTCCCCGCAAAACTCAGGTTTCGGCTTCTGACCAATGCAATCCTAGACATCATTTTAGAATCTTAAATCGCAATACTCATTCGAAAAATAGACAAACTGTCGTCAAGGCAATCGAGATGTAATTGCACATTAATCGGGCCTTCAAACAGATGTATGGCGTTTTCTGCTTAATGACTATATGTAATTGTCTTATTCCCATACGAAAATAGCATTGTTTGCATAATAATCTCGACCATAAAAGTGAAGAGGAACGATGGAAGAGGGTATACATGACGAACATCTTATGGTGTGGTGACCTCAAGTAAAAGATAGTCGTACATTTGCCAAAAGGCAAAATTTAATTCGCTGCAACATCGATCTTGTCGGAAGCCGATTGTTTCCCACACGTGCTACTTTCGAAAGCTCCAGGCAATCGTAGAAGGGTAACACTTGCAAACCATACTAATTTTTGGGACTCCCATGGGAGTGTCTACCATCGTTTGTGTAAATCAGTAAAGTTGCTGATTCACTACTTTGCTTTGGAACCTCCTGAATTCCAAGGACTGACTCCAAGATTCATGTAAATTGTGATTTTTAAACTTGGTATCTGCTTCTGTAATCCTTGCAGTCAGTCAGCCTTTGATTTTGAGAAGATCAGTCTGTGTCAGCCAAAAGTTCTTCTGACAGATTACTTGTATCTGTCAGCATTTGTTTGGAGGCGCCAGTGGCGTATCAACCGAAGGATTGACCCAACTAAGCTGCTCCTTTGAATTCACCATCTGCTTCATCAAGCGACGTTCCAGCAAGTGCAACACTGATTCGATGAATTCTCTGATCACTACGCATGCACTCAAGTTTTCGTGGAACCGTCCATTCGGTGAGTTTGTTTAGTTGGAAATGCATAAATGATTCAGTTTATTATACTCTACATTGTGGTACCGAAAGATTCCACGGTTTCCAACTCACTGTTCAGCTGTCAGGAAGAAAACGTTAAGCGATTAATATAACCTTAAGACTAAAACAACTTTAACATAAAATGGGACCCCTTGAAATTAAAATACATTCACCAATGATTAGTAAACATCAGATGATATAAAACCCCACAGTTATTAGATAATTGACTTCATCCTGAAGATGTAGACACAGTCGTTGGTAGTGTTTGAAGAAGTAGCGAGCTGAGCAACACATAAATGTAAATTGGTACAGATCTACGGATCCGTTCAGACAAGTGCATAAAGTTTCCGCACTCCACGAGGATTCTATTTCATGTTCAGATTAACGGATTTTGACAACCAACATCGAGAATATTTAACTGGTCTCACTACAGGCTGAACAATAAGAGAAACGAGTAAACAAATCCATTATGCTCATTTTGTGCTGATTTACATTTCGTAAATAATTAAAATATACAGAATATTGGGAACGAAAATTATGGAACGCACAGTCGGCGATACTAGTATATCATCAAAAATGGTAGTGGTATCAGTACAGCCACTCACTTCCCATTAAGTGCCTTTCTTTGGGAATCTTAACCGGAGCTTTTGATTACGAAGTTACGGAGGAGTTGCAGAAGCAACCGTGGAGAAATCCTTTTATGTCCTTATTAGTGAGAAAATAGGCATGTCGATGTCGGTTCGAAGGCTTTGCCCAGGGGCCCAATGAAAGATGCAAATTGGATTGTAACTGGAGGTTGCTCAGTTTTGTGCACGATAGGTACCTAATGAAATGTCATAGTATCTCTTACAACCGGGAGTCCCTATACTTTTTCGCAGGTTATATCATTGGCAAGTCTTCTTCTCTCTTCTATACGCTGAAATGGCTTCAGTTAGTTGGATGGAACTGTTTCTGTGTGAATGGACTACTTCTGGTCTGTGGATATTCACGGCACCTACGATCTTAGAAGGTCTTCTCAGTGTAGCTGTTTGTGCCTCAAAATTAAGAATAATTCCAAGAGGCATAAAAACTCGTCTTTATTGATGTATGATCACCCAATGTATTACAGTAAAAACAGTATGAACTTGGATAAGAGAAAAATGGTGGTCCAGTAAAGTGTATGAGTCAAGAAAGGAAACAAAAGACGATGAGCACTTTCGACGCAGATTTAGGCCTGGTCAACAAAATGGGTGTAATTAGCTTCATTATTCTTCCTCGGGATGGTGGAGAAGGGGTCCAGGGAGCTTTATTGTTTGAATTAGCTATTCCCAGCCCCGCTGTTGACCAAGTGGCTTCATTCAACCACGTTATTTCTTTATTCCAACTGATATTAATCATATCTAATACATGATGGCACAATTATGAATCACTGAATATGAGCTTGTTCGTCCTTTGGTGTTACTCTCAGTATTTATTTTGGGAATACTGTACAGTTAAAGCAAGCTGAAGACTCGCCCAAGTTTCGTGAAGTAAGCAGGTTTATTGCACTCAATACGAAAGTGGCACCGGTAATCTATCGCCTTCAGTTTAGAAATGGGTATATCTCTAAGTCAGCATATCCCATATAACGGTAGACTATTTTAAGGAGAAATCGTGTTAAAATCATCCGTATGTCTTTACGCCCTCAGTCTCTCAATGACCTGGGTACCATAGCCATCCTAAGTGAAGCAAAATCGCCCAACTCTATCGAAGGTATATAACAGATTGAGTCCAGAGAAGAAGCAGACACTCGTCGCGTGCGTGTTTTCGATAGCCGAAAAACAGATTGGACAGAAGACCACCTCACTGTAAAAGTTTCTCATCTAAAACAACCAGGTTGATTAGCTTCCTTCTGAAACTTCGAAGTTTGTCACTTAGATGGCTCTTGACCTTAGAATTTAAACGTTTTCGCTTAAGCAATAACATAAGACATCTGGGTATAGAGAAGGAATTGGGATGCCTATTTTCGTAATCCATGAAACTGAGTCCGGGACATGGACCAGGTTTTGCGAGGCTCGAGTCTAATTTTGTGAATGCATATCACTATTGCCGGGACAGTGAGCCAGCAGTTTCCTGCGCGCGCCCTTTGACTGGCTGCGCAGCACTTCTGAGTCATCCTACTTTGTTATTTTGTTGTCGGATATTTGGTTAGATTATGTTCTCCTTTCGACGCCACAATCGATCGGAATTACTTTTGTTCATAAAGGGTATCGTTTCTCACCTTATATTGGAGTCCCGTATTTCTGCAGCTCAACGATCTGTTAATCGAGCTAAAAGAGACACTCGTTCTGGGTGGCAGACAGCTGCTTTAAAAGCACCTCCCGGTCAAGATGTCAATTCCGACATTGTTGAGTACTGACATCCGCTCTCTGCTTACGAAGCTGCCAAATCTGTCCCTCCTACAACAGTCATCGATCCATGTTCACATGTGTGCCATCTGCATGCAGGAATCCGAGCTACCCAGACTATCGCTGATTTCAATCGTGACCGCTAAACGCTTTCAGGACTCCTCGGCAGGACTGAGAGTTTACGGACCCCAATTGAACAACATACATTAGACTCCTTCTGGTCTGCAAGTCAGGGTTATGAAACGAGTCTTAGTGATTTTGTTATTCAAAAGATGGGATGCAATCCGTCAGGGACACCCAAGAGTACTCTTGCCATAAAGGAACGAGGATCCAGACTCGAATGGCGATGAAGCTCATAAATACACTTTTCCTAAAGAAAGACTCAGCAACAGGCCATAACCATTGCGCCCCTGTGTCTGAGGGGACTAGCAGTATAGGTAACAGGATGAATAAAAGCTTAATTAGTTCTGTCGACGTTGTCAAAACATTCACATGCTCTCGTTTGTTCCCACGCAACAAGACGAACGCCTTATGCCATAGAAATCTTTTGTTGCCTACCACTCAAAACAGCTGGCTGGCGAAACTGTCGTGTCAATGGGGGATGGTTGATCCATGATGTGTGCACCCTATCCGTCACTGATTGCGACGTTTACTGTCCTAGCTCACAGCGATCGACCCTACTATAGATGTGGTGAAGTTCAACAAACCGGCCAGAGCCTGCTGGGACCGGTAGGCGTAATGTGCTAAGCACGTTCGACTCATGAATGTTCGTTCCCGGTTCGCGTCAGTTCGGCGCAGGTGGATATGCACATTGCTTCATGATCCTCAAAAGAATGAAACAGCTGTAACATGTGCTTCCACGGTTTTCATTGATGGTGAGTTGAGCGATGATATCACATGGTGAATTATTTCATGTAAACCTTATTTTTCTTCAGAAATCCCTTTCACTCGCATCTACTTGTTTCTCTTTTGAACTCCTGCTCAACGGCAATGTCAAACTTCTCACAGAGACGGCCAACGCAATCTTTGATATTTATTGCCCCTTAGAAACACTAATCGTCTCAAATTGCCGCATCCCCACCCAGAAACTGAATTCTCTAAGAAGCGTGGAGCACTTCTACAAATCCCGTAATAGCTCAAGCGTGCCGTATATTTCCGCCCTAATAAAAGCTGAGATCAAACACATTGACACGACATTCGCCAGCCAGCTGTTGAGTGGTAGCAACAACAGATTTCTATGGCAAGGCGTTCGGCTGTTGCGTGGGAACAAACGAGACATGTGGAATGTTTTGACAACGTCGACAGAACTAATTAAGCTTTTATTCATCCTGTTACCTTTATACTGCAGTCACACTGACACAGGGCGATGTTATGGCAGTTGCTAGTTTTTCTAGGGAAAATGTATTATTTGAGCTTCTCCGCATTACAGTCTGTCCTCGGTTCCTTTATGGCAGAGTACTGTGTCCCTGACGGATGCATCCACTTTTCTGAATAACACATCACTAAGCTCGTCTCCTAACCCTGACTTGCCAGACCAGAAGGAGTCTATGTATGTTGTCACATTGTCCGAAACTCTGTCCTGCCGATGGAGTCTGAAGCTGTTTAGCGGCACGATTGAATCAGCGATATCTGGGTTCAGCCTCGATTCCTGCATGCAGATGGCACACATGTGAACATGGATCGATGACTGTTGTAGGAGGGACAGATTTGGCAGCTTCGATAAAGCAGAGAGCGGATGTCAGTACTCAACAATGTCGGAACGGGCAATTTGGCCGGAGGAATACAATTAAGGGCTGCCTGACTACCCCTACCAGTTTTTTTTTCTGGATGGACTAGACGTTTGAGGTACAACTTCGCGTGATTCCAATCCGAAATGAGAACCAATAGGGTTTCTTTACAGTAATAATTTCTACAGATTGTAACAAGAAACTGAGGAACCTAACGGAAACAAAAGTCCCGCAAGAAAACGACGACATAATGATGACAGAATTGGAGCACAGCCAGATGGCGCACAATGCATATGCCAAATACGTATACTTCCAATTCGTTCCAATCAAAATGAAACGAAGACTAATTCCATCTGGCTATGTTGGTCTTGTCGTTCTGAGTGGCCACCTGGACTGTGGCCACCTGGACTGTGGCCATCACCTGGGAGATCATGCTACCTATTTAAGTTTTGACAATGCTGGGCTTGTTTGTTTTAGGAAAGGCTTTTGATGTTACTTTTCTGGACTGATGCTTCTAGGTGTTTTGTACTTCACATTGACTATGGCCTGCATCTATTTTCTACAAATCAAGGTCAACACTACGAATTCATTGTCAGCATGATTCAGGTCAATGGAAACCATGCAATCGACAAAAAATACCTTCTGTGCTTTCAACACAGGTTCGAAAGGTTTGTCGGAGATGAGATGAGTGAGATGATTAAAGGCAGGCATGTAAGATAGAACAAAAATGTGAAAGTCCGTGTAACTAGAAGAAAACGGCTTCATAGGTCTTGTCGAAATTTACGAAACAAGCCTTTAATGAAAACTTTTCTCTTTAGTAAGCAACATCACAAAGAAACGAATATTTGAGTCTGCATTAGTTTTAGTTATTGAGAACTGGTGATATTTTGGTTAATAATCCTTAGATATCGTTGGTGTCTAACGAATAAATGGACCAGAAATTTAGCTAATATACAATTTTAGCCACTACCATGACACATTACGAGTCCGTTAGAAAGAAACTATTCACAATCATTTGAGGCATGTGTTCCTAGGAACCCAGCATCAATAAAAAATGACAATCGATAGACCGGCCGCTATCCTTCAGTGATATTTCGGTGATTTTAGTTTGGCATCCAGAAACTACAGAATGAAATTGTTTTTACCTCACACTTCCCGAAGTTTCGAAATTCCCAAGTCAGTATCTACTGATCAAGTACCTTTGTAATTACCAGGTTGGAACAAGAAATGCATTTTGGATATGGTTAGTATTCAGGCTGTGATCTGGTTTTATGTAGATCATATTGTCCATCAGCAGATTTATACCAGACTGGAAGAAAACCACTTTACTCAGCATACTATGTTTACCAAATTCTGGTAGAGTACAATGTAGAGCTTCCTTTGTAGGCATTGTTGCATTTTTACAGTGTCCGCTTTCCTAAAATCACGGAAGTTTCTCTCTTGCCACGAATACAAAATTTCAGTCTTCCGTAGTGTGTTCGCCTTTCATCTGTACTCAAGAATGTTTTAACTTTTTTCATGTAATAATGAACAATTTGGAAAAAGTAAAACAGCGGGCCGAGTTTTTTAATGAACTTCTCCTTAGAATTGTTCATTTTGTAAGTGTTTTTCAGTTCACCACAAGCCATGCATCTAGGAACAAAATTATCTGATCGCCAAGTTAAAATGGCTCAACCTTTCCTACTTTTGAGCAGTTTAATCGTGTTCCCTGCTTTATTGTGCTATTTATCTTCACTTCATACCCGTTGCTAACTAGAGTGTTTAAACATTATTCTGTCCTGACAAAGATGCGTGGAATATCTCTTCCCGGGTTAGAGAAAAGCATTGTCGCAAAGTTTTAGTGCAAACATGAGTTCCTATGCAGGGATGTTTGGATGTCTGAAGCAGAGTTCTTTTTTCCTCGTTTATGATGCAGGTGATGGTCTTGTTTAGTTCGAAATGTTGGGAAACCTTAAGAACAAAATTTTAAGTTGACCGAGCTTTGTTAAACAATTCATTATGATGTCAAAAACTGTTTATTATTCACTAGCTCGCAGTCACGACAACAACGCGCGCCCAAATGACACAAATCGAGCTCTTTTTTAGAAGAAAGATTTCCTGTTTATCACCGACCGTGATTAGTATATTTCAGTTTCAGCAAAATTCCGCTTATGAATGCGGACCAAGTCGTGAGTAAAATCCTCAATGAAGTAATTATCTGTGTCGGACAAACGAGTTCATTCTTATAAATGAACGCTCCGTAGGATACATCCTAAGAGCTTTCAAAATGTTCATATTGGCTTACTTTGAAAATCAAGGTTATTCATGCTTAATTGGCCTTATCATGGTCTTTGATAGATATAATCAGGGAACCCCTAAATAAGTTCATGATATTTCTTGATGCCTCTCTGCGCCTCCTAATTACAAGATTCTTGATATCGGCAGCACCTGCCTAATCCGCAGGAATCATCAGTAAGAGAGAGAAGAGAAATCTTACATTGAGGATAAGTAATCGTAAAACATCGAAATTATTTCGTTCGGAGACTTAGTGGAAGACATGGCTCGCAGCCAAGAAAGCAAAACAACCGTAGGCAATCCTCGCACACGCTGTACATGAATCACAGGAAAGGTTAAAAATTATCGACAGTCCCAGTTGAAACGACGTGTACGGGGAACCAATCAGTTCCGAAATAAAACTAACCCCGCGGCTGCAAAAGGAACTCAATTATTTGCGTACTTCCGGTGCTCCTACGAGCCTGCCAGATAGACCTGCGCTGAATGGCGAATGAAGAACTGCACATCCAAAAGCATTTTGGTCATCAGGTACCTCATAACTGCCTTAAAGATTTCTAAAATGTTGTCGGTATCCATTATTTATTTGTCAGTAACTATGGTAAATCTTATTCAGATCTGAGGTTCTAAGCTTGAACGGCGTCACCTCCGATCAATATCGTTTTGGTATGCTGACATTGATATCAGTCTACCAACGAAGATAGCGTCAGTTTATTATGCTTTGAAAGGTAGACGCAAAACATTGTTTGAAGTAGTCTGATGGATTTGCACCGCCAACCAAAGCACCGGAGTGACAACTAATATGACCTTTTCATGAGTATCCATTCGTAATCGCGAAACTATCGCGGCGCGCATCGAGAAGCTACATCAGAAAAATGAGCTACAACAAATGGACTCGTTTCGACTGTCGCATTCTCCAATTGGGACATACGCAAACTAAGGTCTGTGATCATTCTCAGAATAACTGAAATACATGCTTACTATAAGGCGATTTGATGATTCTTCTAAGTCGGTGGATTACACCTCCAACTATGCTTGTTCCATTCATAGGATTTTCGAATATTTGCGTGTATTGGATCGAATATATATAGAGGCCAATCCGACTGCGGTTCTTTTAACAGCGAGCCAAATTTCCAGGATTATATTCTAACCAAGCATTCTCTTACTTACTACTAATGAAGTACAAAAAATTCATTTGCAAACAATACACGGCAAATACATATGTACGAGGAGACAATAACACACGACAAAGACGTCGAATCTGCAGAGCTAACTCGACGGACTTTCATAAAAGTCACATCATTTCTGAGTACTCACGCTGTAAACGTAATCTACAGAGTAGGTTTGCTTGTGGTCTCCAAAGTAATGGAAATGTGGATCATGGTATGTTTTCTCTATGTTCCTTTGATGGCATTATCAGTGTAACTTGAGTGAATGTTACGAGGACCTACTCAACATCATGGATGCTTAACTTTGAGATCACAGTATCATCAAGTCCAAAGAATGGCCTAAGTTTACAGATTTTCATATACACACGGGGAGACATTATTTCGAGGACAGAACAACTGCTGTGACGTTGTGTCTGTTTGACAGAATGGTAGGTAACTTGCGGTAAGCAAAAAATGATGTCATCTGCTGCCACCCTGTTTTTCTGTTCCATATTTAGGATGTTGTTAACTAATTGAGTGAGAAATAAGAAAGACCAGGGCCGCCGTGGATGTGAAACGAACTTATTCAAGTATCTCCCAAACCATTTCCTTTGTGATCCCATTCAGTTCAATAAAATCCTACCGTAAACACAACGCCAAATGTCAGTGGTGCCAGGTGTGATAGTTGACATCAACTCAGAAAGACAAGGCCAATCAAGGAGTAGTGAAGAGATCTGGCGGTCTCAGATACACAAACGGTGCTCATTACCACTCAGCAGCATTGAAACAAACTGGAATCATAAAAAAATAAGCCATTTTCTTTTTTTTAAGTCCGAGAATAGGTTGGAAATAGCACAGACAAGCTGTGAAATTTCTCCAAGGTATTTCGCTTTATGACACTCAAATAACTAGTTATCTGTGAAGTAAACATTTTCTCGAGACCGAGTTTTAGCGAAAACCAGGAATAACAAAGTCTTGTTAGTGTAAGAACATCATGGTATTCATTTTCCGTCAAATCAAAACTATAAACGATAATCGGCAAGGGCTGAGAGGTCCCTGGATTGACCGCCCATCACTGCCGATTACTCCCTTTTCCGGCGGTCTTCAGTCGGCATTAAACCCGCTATGAAGTTAGTGTTTAATATTTTAGCATTAGTGAAGGGTGACCGGAATTTCCATGCCACTGAGGAAGAAATTAATAAAACTACAATGACGGACACATATGAACACGAAGAAAGACCGTTTTACGGGAGAGAGACTTGTATGTGCTTGAAACAGTAATAAAGAATTTGACCTTCAGCAATACAGGAAACATGCGGGCTACCAATAAGGTCAGAAAAGTTTTCAACCCAAACTACGCAACTGACGACAACGAAGAACCCACAGCAAGTAGAAAACAACACAAATTATGTGTGCATGCACAAAATGCCAGGATTCCCATTCGTGGAGCACCTTCCGTCGAATGGCATCTGAGGCATGCTTGATATCCACACTTGTTTCTGGTTAGCTGATTGAGCACGCGGGTTGGAGCAATGCAGTGCTGCACTGTATCACGTGATTTGCACGTAGATACATAAGACTTGGCACAACATCGGACTAATTCAAGCTTTGATGCGGACAAATACGCAGGAGAGCATTAGACATGTTTGATGAGGTCGGATAGACGCCATTACAGATTCTTTGAATGAAAACTTGATGATTTGCTCGGTCACGTATGACATTAAGTATCCACGACAAGTAAAATGTTAGGCCAATTCTCTCTCACGGCCTAGGTCATTTCGGTGAAACGGAAGAAACGGGACATCCGTGTTTTAGGAGTCTTGAAAACGTAAAGCTTAACTCTGAAAGTAACTAGATTTATGTGAGGAAGAACGTCATGCGAATAAAATCTTGGAACCGCTGCTAATTAATTTTGAAATTTCTTATCATCTTTCTACAATTTATGAAACAAGTAATTCTAGTGATACAGGCCAACCACAACGATTTCACTGGCCTTGTAGTTTAGACAATTGTTTTACTCGTTCCCTGACAAATGCAACGTGACTGCACGTTGATACTGATTCCATGTCATCGCAGCATGTTCAGGATTTGTCGACAGGTTTAAAAGTTCACGTAGGTCACATAGTTTGCAGATGACCAAAACAGTTTTCCAAGGAAAGGTCAAGATGCAAACGTTGACCTTTGCCAGTCTGATTGCTGTTTACAATTGGGCTTAGTTGCGTTAATCAAAAGTTTCTCGAAAGATAATGTTTCGCGCAAACCAAACCTCTCTTTACAGTGAACAACATCTAATAGATGTGGTAAAAAGGCTCCATATCTCGTTTCTGGACTCTAAAATGATGTTTATTCTAGCGAATCAAATGTGAACTATATGCACATCGATAGAAGGCACCGAGACTTGAGAATTCATTCACAAATGGCGAAGCAAGATTCGTTGTCCGGAATTTACTGCCGAGTTGTGACATTATTAAGAGATCTCACAATTTTGCAGGTTCACCAACATTTTTGGCTCAATGCACCCAGCATGTGACTGAGTGTATCATCAGATGATCTCTAATCATTTCAAAAACAGGCACTTCAAATGAAACAGTCACCTTCATAACATCTTAAAAGCAGCTACACAATGGATGTCAGCCAACTGTGACTTCCCGGTCGGTAGTGCATACGGCCGAACATCAATTTGCCTAACATATACTACTTCATACTGAAACCACCTCCTTCCTGGAGACATTTTGCCAACATTTAGAATAAACTCGGTTTCGAATGTCAGACGGGAATAAAGGATGCATATAGGATTGCTCAAACAAAGTTACAGATGTTAGCCTAACCAAGGCAAACCTCACAAAAATTTCCCAAAATGATCCCTGTCTGTACCCGAAAATGACATCATTCGATACGAAATAGACCACTTTCCAACAGGGGATCCTGTGCAAAAATATCTTTATTTTCCTTCACATTTTTACCTAGGCTTGCATTTTTGTTTGTTCTGAAATTCCGAATTCACTTATTGCTAAACCACGATTTTGTTAGTCATGCCACCTTCCCCATTCTTTTCGATAGCATTTCAGTATCGTTGTTCTTATTTCGTCATGGGCTGAAATTCGGTGTACAGCTAATGCCATACCAAACTGATTGTCTCGATAGCTTGTCTTACCACACTGAACCTTTGCGTGATTGGGTGTCGTGATTGATCAGCCTCTGGTAGTGAGTTTGCAAATTAACGCATTCGGCGGCAGCCACATTTTAGCCAGAAACCATTTACATTTACAGATTCACAATATGTTTAAACATGGGACTGATTATTCGTCTCCGGGCTACCTGTCTGAAACTACTGATGGTATGACTCTAATCCGGTTGTGCTTTTATAAATGAATGTAATAGGTATGAATTGATCGGCACAGAAGATCACCTTAACGCGACACGCAAATGCTTGAGCATCAACACACGCATCGTGCATGTTCAAGCTTGCCCAGAATGCAAATTGCTCAACAGTGACCTGGCTTTTCGTGCCACCTAAAGAAACTAGATAATTCAATTACTGCATGTATCTGGCAACCGATACTCTAACTTTTTCAAATGTTCCTGTTATATTCGGCTTTCCAGTAAGAGATGGCAAAATTCACGAAAGTGAATGATCAGTTGAACACGTGGAACTAAGAATAGGCAAGATACTTGGGTAGGAATGACTGTTTGTACCCATGCCATGTTCAGATAAATGTGTCGTTTTGGTGGGTTGGGTTTTCAGATACATTTCAATGTATATCGAAATTTCTTCAGCCGCCTGTTTCTTCGCCATAATCTGGAAGTCTGAAAACAACAATTAGCTTCTGGAAATGCAATACCACCTGATCCAAGAGAATTAACTGACTCATTTCGTCGGAGTAAATTTCATTTCTTACCACAGGTTAAGCCCGATTTGAAGTCGGGCTACTAAAAAGGAATAAGATGAATCGACAGAGAGGTACTGTAAGTATTATGCTGTCAAAATAGAATCCACATGCGAACGCCAACCACAGAACGATTGCTAAGTGGATGGCGGAAGTCGTAAGCAAACACTGAGAAGTACCGGAATGGGTGGGACTGTATAGATATCGTCTACGCTAAAACAAACAATCAAATAAATGCCTCCTATAATCTGGAAGCTCTTTTGGATTTCAGTGCTTGTCCCTGGAGGGGTAACATATACTGGACTGCAAACGAGATCTGAATCAGCAACGTGGAATTCAGCAATTGGATGCCGACTTTGGCGACAATGTTGCTTCAAAAATCACGGGTTCTGAGTGCATTTCGGAACCCCAACGTTGTGGTCCGCCAAGAGTGAATCTAAGTGTATTAGAGCCTTATCTACTAACATTGCTGCTGTGCACGCGATGGTGGATGTAAACAGAGATTTACTAGAAGTAAGTTGGAAGAAACTATCGTAATTCCCTCGGAGCATATCTCACTGAATTGAGCGATAAGATCAGTCTGGGAATACGTTGCTTGCTGCATCAGCTCAGAAAGCATCAGAGAGCACGTGAGGGAATCTAGTGTGAATCCGAGTTCTTAAGGTGGCAGCTTCAGTAATATCTGAGGAATCACCAATGGTGTTGGGTCAACATTTCCCAATCTCCGCTCAGCAATCACAAATCAGTCGGCTTAGTGGACGCCTGGTGGCCGGGGGTCTTTGGAAAGATTTTGAAGCGAACGTAGTGTGTCCAAGCAAGTGATAGCTGCTTTTGCAGCTAATACCAGTCAACTTGTGCTTAAAACTTTATTTCAATCACATCCACAAAATACCAGTATACGCTTCATTGCTTGTTGCAGTTGCGCGAAAGAATAATAATGCGACATCTAAGGACATTATCACTAACCAGTTTCTTCATCACGATTATGCTGTTGGGTACCGGTCCATTGATGCAGTGGTCTTTTTGGTAATAAAACAGTGAATTCTGATCAAATACCCCATAGATCTCAACTGACTCTGCATAGCTCACGTTTATTCCTTAGTATTAGGTGTTTGATCCATGGTATCCGTTGGGGATCTAGAAGCGCTACGGTGAACACTACTCTTGGGCTTTTGAAAGCATGACCCAACTAATTCTCCCAATCTAGTACGCTTATTAAACTTTGAGAAATTTTTGACACAGGCTGCCTCGAGAAAATGACCGAACCAATTATTTTTCTAAATGAGGGATTTTTTCTTATACCCGGGCATTTATCATGCCCCCCATATTTTTGACGAATAACTTGTGGATGAACAGGTGACATATTGTGTAGCCTGGTTTTATATAACCTGTAGTTTATGATTATGAATATGACATTTCAGAACATGCTAATTTTAAAAATCTTGGGCGGTTCTACAATGAGGCGAAAGCAAATCATCGCCGTTTGGTTTCGTCCAATTCTTGATGTAATCTCATTTTTGACATCCCGGCCTGAGTTACCAACTATTTCCACGCGTTACCGTCTGGTTCTCATAATTGTATTTGATCTTTTTTGAGTATTTTGAGTGGAATTGTATCACACCACTCTGGCATCCATGGAGCAAACCGGATAATTGGAAAGACCACCTCACGAAAGCCACTTTCTGCAATTGGAAGCAGATGATTTCGGATATTCTGGTCTCGTTTTCATCTGATGGCAGAATGTTATTAGCAAAAGGATGCAACTAAAAACAATTGTAGTTTGAAGACGAAATAAAAGCAGCGTGGTACGCACCGTCCTCTTCAGGTTTTAGAGCCGTTTGCTTGCGTCGATGAGGTCGGGCTCTCATGCTCCACGTGTTGGGAAAAATTTAGTTGTTTTAACTCTACATTTAAATTATCATTATCATTTTTTCTGGAAGGCAATCAATACTTGAAAGTGAACGGCAGTTGACAGACCCGAAACATAAGACATTCGGCCTAGAGCACCACCAACAAACAACATACCTTTTGGTGTTTATGTGATCTCATTGCCTGCTAGGGTACATACACACAGCGAAGCTGATGCTTTTGGATCAATTTATTACAAAAACCTGAAAAGCGAATATAGATTCGGAATGTGCTGTTGATTTCCACAGATTGTCCATAATTTGTTTATGTTCATAGGGGTGATTTAGGGCCCCTGCACAAATTGTATGCAGTTAGACTTCCTTATTCCTGACACAATTACTGTGCTTGGCAACTCATGGTGCACACAGATTTTCATATTTAATGTTACTCTAGTCTTATATTAACTCAAGATCAATTTACGTAACTGAAATAGGAAACTAACTAAATAGGAGGGGAATCTGGGAAGCAATCGTTGTGATTCGGTTGACTGCGCTGGTGTTCAGTGCACTTGGTTGACCAGCAAAGCACTCTGATTTCTCAAACTGGTGCCGGATGGACTTCGGTCCACCAATGCAATGTGACACAAGTAACACCTGTCCCAAATCTACAGACAGAGCGTGGTAAGGACGAGTAAGTCAAACGTTGTTGAAATCAATTCGCATAGGGGTACGATAAACGCAGTGGGAGGCCAATAGCATCCGTTGTTCTCCGACTTAAACTCCCTTTGGTATGTTCCGAACTTATTGCGATGACTTCTCAAACTAATCCAAGCACTTCATCCTGTTGTACGTAGGCGCTTATTACCAAAATAGAGTAATAAACACTTTACTTAATGTTTAGGAAAAAATCTGAACTTCGTTTCTATCTGATTTATAAAATGCTTTAATCCTATAGATCGCCTATTCCTAGTCACCTCAACGTAGACGGTTTAGTTCACGGAATCCTTTGGTCGGATGACTTTGATCTCGACCACTGGGCATATTTTATCCCCGTTCCATTGGGTAACATCAAGCGGAGAGGAAAGAGATTATCAAACACGTGATTATCCATCTATCTGATCGATAGGGTATCAAAGCTGTATTTGTTCACAGAGAGTGAGTGGTTTGCTGTTGTGACCACACACCAAACCACGCAAAAATATACGGACTCAGTTACTTCGTCACATTTCCAATAAAGGGCATTATTAACTCAACTGTTTATCAAATTCCGGTCATAAATGTCCGTAAGTAGATTGGTGAAAGAAGTTGGGGTAAAAAATGGAAATTAAACAGTAAAACATTTCGAAAGATTGATCAGACTTTGATTTTAAAATAATTCACAAAGAACGGTGGTTGTAGTTTGTTTGACCACAGGTTTCAATTCCTCCGAGAATTGACTCCTCAATCGCCAAAACAAGCAATCACAGTAAAGCTTTTTGGTGAATGCAACAACAAGTGTCTCAAAGGACAAAATCAACAAGATTGGAAGTAAAAATGTTCTACAAAAAGTGGCAATCTGCAAAGATCATTATGTTGGGATGGGGGAGGAATAGGCCAGTGGTAAACAAGGGATAACGGAATGTAATTCGATGATATTTAATGTGGGTCACCTGACTATGATGCATAGGCACAGATGGTCATTGAACGGTGGTGAGCGCGTGTTTGTGACATTCATTCAATAGGTCTCGGTGAGCGAATCCCATGCGCAGGATGTCTGCTACGTTATGTATTCACATCCAGGAGAGTGAGCCGTGATTCTCTATCGATCAGGAGCAAGATGTCTGGGAGTCTGAGTGAGTATGCGAAATTTCATATCCGTTTGAAAACACCCATTGTAGTACCGCAACGTGGACAAGTGTGAACTACATCTTTACAACTATTTACGCAAAACGGGATGATGCAACAGCCGAAGATTCCACTGCGTTGTCAATGCATTGTCCATATCAGGGAGCGATTAGGGCAAGCGATTTTGGTTTAGGAAAAAGAAGGAAAACTCTTGCGCAATCATACTGTCAGTGTAATTAAGGCTATAATCATCTTTAGTGATACTAACGAGAACATTTTTGTGTGAATCAAAAGATCCCTATTGTCCAGTTCACGGGGACAGAGACATGACAAACTTAACGAGCTACAAGCATTTCTTTACTGTTTCTGTTTAGAAAGAACAATATAATTTGTACACAGGATAAATTGCATTTCCGATGGTCTTCAAAGTTGTACATGTATGAATACATTGATAAGTGGTAAAATGAGGCTCCCAACAGGACGGTGGGAATAAGCAATCCTGTCAGATTTAACAAAATGTTTAGCGGAATCTCATTGTCTATCGCCAGGTAGGCTCAAATTGTGGGTGAACAATTTATGTTTATACTGGTGAATTTATCTTCCGTTTATAAACTTCGGAAAGAACCGATTGTTATGGATTACCGTATCGTAAGATTATGTGAAACGCTCAACCATGGTCAGTCTGACGGCCAAATATTACTGGATGCAGTTGTGATGGTAAGTATGAATTTTTTGCATTAGTTTTCTGTCTGGGCAAAGGATGTGTCATCTGCTTCTTTAATAATTTAAATATGTACCGTTGTATTTGTTGACCGAGGAACCAATGGGCATGTATATGTCTCCGCAACTGTAGGCTGGGAGATAAATAATGTAGATGGTCATTAGGTTGGCTAACTTGGTCGAATTAATCTTAAGATTCATTTCATTGCTGATGTGTTGCATGCTTAGTTCATACGTTAATTAGATAATTTGTCCCACCTCAAAGAGTTTTTTTATTCGACTTAATGGGAGATCATACCTCAGTAGTCGTGTGATGGTGACTGACTTTTTCTACCATGTTCCTATCATCCCGATTTACGTTTTGTAATCAGGGTGCCTCATTCTGAACAAACAACTATTGCTTGCTAATTTCAAGCTCCAAGAATTATTCCTGCTTGCTTTTTTAGGCAACTTAATCAAATCAAACTATGGTTGTAAAATCTTATGACGAAAATATGTATGTTCTTCAAGGATCTCTTTTCTGCACAAGCTGATGGTTTTATTTTGAACCGCTGAACATTGAAGCAAATTTTTTTATAAATACCCTTAGTTTTATTGTCCGCGTTTGCTGTCTCTAGCAGTGACTTCTCTTGTTGACGATCAAGTTGATTGCCCAAAATTAAAGGCCTCGTGCAGCTGAAAGGAACATCTATTCAAACCAGTGTAGTCCTAGAAGGTTAAATGCGACTCCTTGATAATAACGAGAAAGCCAAAATCCTGGGTTCGTCGTGAGAATGCCGGACTGTACAACGGATACATGTTCGGATTCCATGGGTGCGGCATATACATACATATAAATATATATATATTTACTGGAATGGTAGATTTCGCGAAGGAAACTAGTATTTGTCGAAGTAGCTTGCTTGGGCAGAGATATAATGCTGTAACCATCATTTTATTCATTTCCTGATTTATTCAACGAGGTATACTGACAAGAAGTATAACACTGAAAATAGTTGTTACGTCCACCGTACACAGTAATCTGTCTCGATTCAATGTTTTTCCTAAGGCTCAGCTCTCAGCGTACTACTTCAAAGTTCACGACTGCTGCTTCTCATTGCCGTAAACATATCTGGCCAAGGCAGAGATAATCACGTCCGAAGACTAAAATCAGTCACCACATATATTCTAACTTTTCCAGTCCATATTATGAGCAGCAATTGAAAAACATTAACTAAGATCGTCTAAGGCGTACTCTAGGCTGGATGGACAAATACCGAGGACGGCGATCACAACCGCTTGGATTGAAAATAACCAAGCTGATTTCTCGTATATAGATAAAAAAAATTAATGCGATATTCGGTCACCGAGAGAGTTTTCACAAAGCATGTACCAAAATTCATCCTTATAAGTGTCGCTTACAAATAATGTATACTTTGGGGATAATCTAAGCCCTTGCTGGCACCTTACATTTCTGAATTTAACGTCATCACCTAGAAAGACTGACAAATTTCCTTGGTGCACATTTGACAGCACAACGTAGCCCTTATGTGTGGTATCATATGCCGATTGATATTAAATCGGAAAGCCCATCTGCGACAACAGAAAATAAGATCGTCTTTTTGATATTAGGTAAACTTAGAAATATAGACTGACATAGCAGTCTGATAAGTCACGCTTGAAATGGGTAATCTGTTGATATGACACAAACGACTGCATTTTTCATATTTTGAATATACGGTGGAACTTTTACATCATTAATACATAATGAATCATATGATTACAGTTACAAAAGTACGGGTTGTCGCGATCACAAAACACTTTTTTTTGTGGACATTGCGTCTATTATGATTCCACAAATTACCCATGGTAGCGCTTCTCCATGATATTGTGTTTGTCTTTCTCTTTACATGCTTTTGCAAACCTGTCAATTCTACCAGATAATTTAGCATCGGTATCATAGAGGGTTGCGAAAAGTGTTGACAGTTGGTGGTGAGAAAGAGAGTTTTAAGTACACGTTTAACCGAAGAAGAAGGTCCTTGACATCTACACAACCACCACCTTCGTCCTTCTTGCGCATTGTAGACAAATGAACCAGTGCTTCATGCTAAAATGGCACAAGTGGTATGAGTAGGACTCAGGACGATTTCTAATCCTAACCAACCAATCGCCAAACTAGCTGTTCATTCTCGTAATCCATCTTCAGTTAGCTCGATACAATTTCTTCATCGCTATGGAATTGTACAGGAAATGATTCAACATAGGTTGTACAGATGAAATTCTCTACCGAGAACTCTAAGCGTAAAGCACAGGCACACTGCACTATTCGAAACTAATCAATGCCAACTGGTGTTCAATCTCCCCTTTTTGAATAAGGTACATGTGCGGTACTTGCATTTTTTCTCTAGTGTCTATCAGAACATGAAGAATTCTCCCTAGTACAAATTGAAATCCTCACAACGAACGTTTTCCGATGTGGTAAAATGTTCGACGTATTCAATCGAACTGATTAGTTACTGGATGCAGTAGCTCATTCTGCGGTCTTTTGAACAACAAACATGAACGATCAAGGTTGTTTCTACTACGGCGGTTCAAATAAAATAGCTTATACATTCTTTCCGAACAGTTCCATGAGGAACACCCTAGTTTTACTGGGTCCTAACAAACGAAGTTTTTCATAGGAATTATATACCTCATGGTCAACGCGCAACAGTACAAAGTCAGGTTACAGTGCAGGTGGTTGAAAAAAACGTGGTAAACTAATACAGCCACCAAAAAGGCTGATTCAAACCAGTTTTATCCAGCCAGCCAAGACCAGTTAATGGTTTCTCAGAAGAGCAGCCAAATAGTGTTCCTCGGTTTTCACTAACAGTGCACGACCGTCGCTCTTAAACATTAGGGTTATGTGAGGATATTTGGAAAATGGCAATAGTTTATTTACTAAGTAGATGAGCAAAAAACGTAGCTGCTTCACAGGACTTAAGTTTTCATCTCACTGAATTCCTTGTCAAATGCTCGGTAAAATTATCCAAATCTGCTATATGAGAAGCAACTGACTTGAAATTCGTTTCAAGTAGTTACAAGAACAATCTTTCTCGAGAAGAGATTATCATGTGACGAAATGTCTACTGATTTCCAAAGTGAAACAGCATTCTACATTAGACATTGCGTTATTGAATATTTCCCAAGAGCATAGGCTTAGTGTGCTGGCAATAATAACAGATTGATCACGCTATACTCTAGAAGATAAAAAAATTTCCACTCAGTGGTGATCTCACGGCAGTATTCAGGAACATACCGGAAGTGCATAAAATTGTGTCAAATTTACCAATGCTTATTTATTCCTACTCCCGATTAATGTAACCGTACAGAAGCCTTACGCGACGGGAGGAAAAATTCGATGCTTTGGGTAAGTTAATTTGATGGAAGAAACTTTTGCTGATCAAATGAGTGTCATTTTAGTGTCACACCACGCATTCATCACAAACTCTATTCGTGAACACATATGTTAATTCCGACTACTGTTCGTGGGGATTGCGTGACCATAATGAAAACCAACATATAAATCTGTCAAGTTACAAAAGGGATGTCTTGGCAATACGTTTGCAACAGCGGAAATATTAGTAACGTGAAATAATCATCATCATCATCACCGTTCAGCGTTAAACAGCAAGGCAAGCCCCACTGATCGTGCCTTGCCCCAGAGTTACACGTTTATATAAAACGAGTGAATATCCAACGGGAACAATGAGTGGACCTACACAGGCGGGAAAAAGATAACATGCTGCTGCAGACAACACACGAAACACAGCCTAACAAGTCCTCATGCACAAACGCAACTCTTTCATCATGTCTGATTCGATAGAAATGAACAGCACGATCGCCACTGTTCACGTTTTCAGCTGCATAATCTTCAGTGTCTCCAGCACGCAAGTAAATCGAGTCTTCGACCAACCACGAGAGCGTGAGACACATGCTTTATCTAGCTTCGTTGTACAAATTATTTCTCATCCACGTTGCAGACGTCATCTGTTGGCCTTCACATGGCTTCTTCCATTCTTGGAGTGAACACAAGGAGTAGGACACGGGGGTTATGTGTAGACGCAGTTGTTCCGTCATACGCAAACGTGACACTCCCAATCTAAGCGTAAGGTGTCTCACTAGTTTCCATACCCTGAAAACAAGCTCATCTCTCGAGAAGTGGCTACCCGGAGTGATGGTGCCAACCTCAGATATTACTCACACTGGTCAAGCTCCCATCCATCTAGCCGTACTACATACAATCGGTGGCGAAATACCTCCAACCGACGGAACATGTGTCACACTCATAATCACTCTCGCACTCCGTTACAGACAGAAGGGGCTGAACAGGAGTGTGAGCAGCAGGGGATAAGGGAGACATTCAACTTCAGTGAAATATCCGCCGACGCCACAAGTGCTTTCAATCCAGCGTAAGCTGCTCCAGTTGATTACGCTCTTACTCCATCCGAGCACGCCTCTTTGAACAAC
>LUCM01002898.1:273432-287308 GCA_008360955.1 Fasciolopsis buskii | reverse complement strand
GTCGATGGCCATTCAGCTGGAGCGAAAAATCGCATTAAAACTAACGCATGGTCCGAATAGACGTACGTGGTCCAGTATGATCTACAGTTCTGGACAGAACAACGCCAACGGTAACTAACTGCGATATGGTCAATATGACTCAGTGAACCTGTCGAGGTAGAACGCCATGTCGTTGTGCGACGCGAACGGTGTCAGAAATTCGTTTTAGGTGGTGGTTGTATCATTGACGCAGCAGACATCAATCGAAAGTGAGTCTACTGTCAGAGTCAAACACGTCTGTTGGCCAACCTGCACGAGAATGAGCACACTGAAGAACGGAAATTCACAGGCTGACAAGGATTGAGAAAATGTGAGTTAACAGACTGAAAATCATCTAGCACACTACTTGACAACGAACCGTTGCGAATATCGGGAGTGTGATCAATGAGGTCATTATGGGTAGGCAGACGGGGCAATGAGATTGGATTGGAGACAGAAGAGACAGGCTGAATAAAAGAGAGGGGTTGTGAAATTTGAAAATTGAAGATCTACACTTTTACTGAGCTCTTCTGACCGTGTGGAAAAAATCTGTTCAAAACAATGCTTCTGCATATATTTCTGCTTCTTATTTATTTAAGGCAAATAGAAGCCTTTATTCTTGGTTCTGGTGCACAACGGTGGCGGAGAAAATCGTGAATTGACATTCTCGTGACGCAATTTGTAGACTGTCAATGTTGTGTTGATCGCAGAAGCCGACATCAGTTGTCAGTCTGTTTGCAATCGGGAGTGATACTTAGCTTGACAAACTGAATTCCTTGTTGATTCTTTCGCTATAATTCCCCGTTGGTGGTTGTTGGTCCTCCCGAGTAAAGTCGTCTACTACCTGTCACTTTGACGTTGAGCAAAGGCGAGTGTTACAAAACTTACGCAATGATAGCAGGCGGTTCATACATAATCCAGAATGAGTCAGCTGTCATTCGAAGCCCTAGCGACTACGTTGCTAGTCTGTTACTAATGTTGTACGCAAAAAGAATTCAAAACAACCAGTAGTGAGTCTCACTTGAAACCGGTTAGTTTTATCGAACGCCAGGTGGCTGGGCAGCATTTTCGTCGACTGTGACGAGGTCATTGTTTTTGACATTGATTTTATTGGTCTGTACATTCTTCTTTCTTGCCGATGTCGACAAAGCACCGTAACTGTGGTCCCATTTTGCCAGTTCAATGAGTTGTGTGTGCTTACTTAGACAAGGGTGGCCGTGCATCTCCTTGAATGTCCACATTTTCTGGATGGTGCTTCGATGGCGTTTAGTTAGTTGACATTCCGTGACAGAAAGCCGGTAAATCATGTTGTGATAGCGCTAAGCAAAATAGTCGATAACAATACTTCGCCTTGAGAGATCTAGCCATGACCCAATGGCTGAATGCTTCAGCAAATCGTTCTGTTGACTTCAACTTAAGGTGCGAGACAACAATTTCTTGTTTTTCATCTGTAAATGGTAATCCGCAATCAAGTAGCGGATAGTAAGTGTCTTCAGACGTTTTTGAAAAGATTACTGGAGATCAATCGTTTTACGTAGTCTGGTATGATTATTGACCGGTTGAATTGTATTGCTACTGCTTTTAACAGCTAGGTTAAAGTAACAAGCGAATATTATCGTCAGTTGTCATATGTCAACTTCGTAATCAATTGTCAACGCTTCTGATCCTGAATGAAGCTAGAAAGAAATCATCATCAAAGCGGTCAAGGCAGCTTTGAAACAACAGGAAATTAAGGAAAACCTATTAGATAGAGATGATCAAATTTTAGGACGGCTTTGGTTCTGCTAGAGAAGAAAAGCTATGAGGGACACAAGCTTAACTGAATTAAGAACAATGAAACTTGTTGCCTCGACGGCTATATTTTGTTGCGACTATCGAAAAGGAACTAGGCTCGCTCCATAGACCCACTAGTGCTCGGTACCATTTTGGCGCATCCATCGAAGGACGCAGTGTTGCCACAGACATTCATAGTTCACCAAATCAGATTATAGTGAAAGGATTCCAACAGCTGGTTATTTACTATTCTGTTCACCATATTTTCTTCTTCCTCCTCCCTCAGATGTGCACGTATACGATGGAAGGATAAAAATCGTCCTGGAAACAGGGGATCAGTTTCGCGATTATTGTCACTTATCAGGTGTAATTATCTGGCGCTCTACTACCGGCTCCTTAATTGATTTGTAAACATAATCCCAGCGGAATTAAAAGTACTCATGAGCGATGAGTGCATGGCGATTCATCGAGAATTGTTCGTCTACTAGACAGGCTGTAATAAGCGCCAAGGCGTTTTCTGCATTCTGTTTAAATATTACCCGCAGTAAGAAAACCAAGACAAAGAACATCTGCCCCCGTTCTTTAAGGTATACACATTTCGGTCGATGGATACTTTTCGACGTGTAATCATAGAGTAGACTGAGCATCCGTGTACACCGCCCATGATTCAGCTGTGATTTTGGGTACCATGTCAGCTTATCTTGGCTACAAAAATCTGTATCTGATGGACCATTCTTGTATCCGGTTTTCGGATTGGCAGGATATTCGAGGTGGATAAAAATGTGACGAAACGCAATTCGCGCTCGCGTACTGATTTGTTGAACGTATCTGTTGCGGGAGAATTTGGTAAACGGAATCCCAAACGAGGTCATCCTACGCTAGTAAGTCAACTAGAATTGAGTACAAATTGAAATCCCTGTCCGGGTTAAGGGGTACAGTTTTGGTCAACTGGTCAACTGGTTTTCAATCGGACCTTGGCGGATAATTCGGCAGAATGGAACGAACTTCACCCGGTCAGAGCGTGGTGGCTAGCAAAGTGTTGTTAGTCAACAACAAAGACAGTGCGCAACGAGAAAATACGCTGCTACGTGCATGTAAGTATTTCACGCCTGTCGATCGCGAACACAAAATATGACTATTTGTAATCGGAAAACTGAGAAAAAAACAAAGTTAACTGAAGTGCGTACATGGTTGCAGGTGGAACATCATCACATTATATTGTGCCAAGTTAGAGAGAAATTTGGGATCAAATATTTTCTGGTTAGGCTTATCTGGGAAAATATTGCTTATTGAATGGGGAGCCTATGGGTTGACTCAACATTCAATTCGCCACTCGTCTCATACTCGCTGAGATCGTGGAAATCTATCAATTAGGCACAGAATTCAGTCATCATTGTTCAAATCGTGGTTACCATGTACCTATACCCTTATGGTTAAAAAAACAGAAATCATTGTTTGTATTTCATAGTGTCAGTTCTCGGATAAATAAACCACGGTATTTTTTCGACTGCTTCGTCCTATTTTAAAATTTTTTTTACCATTTCCTTTTATTAACTATATACAGACATAGGTATTTATCACGGTGCTTACAAGGCAAATACATAGTTTCAGGCTAAGTTCGTAAATTAAAAATTATTCCGCCGCGCGTGTACAGTTTCTAGTATGTTTAGTTTGGGACGGATTTGGCCACGTATATCTTAAAGCAAGACTACTCACCCGAGAAGAGATATAACTCCGCAAAGAATCCATGTCAATGCACCATTCACATGGTTGATCGTGGTCATGGTCTGCTCGTTGCAATTGGGACAGCAAGCAACCGTGGGACAGGGACCATATTGTACGGAGACAAAGGCTGTGGGTTGTTGATTTATCACAGTGTCTGTTGAGAGGGAGAAATACCATTCAAAGGGGTGACGAAAAAGTGAAACAGCATGTGGAAGTTGGCATTACTAGGACGTAACGAAAAAAGAAATGTCTTTCGGTAGAACAGAACAAATTCTGACTAATTTCAGTAATAGGAAACCGTGTCCAGATAAAGGTAGCCCTAGGTCAAGAAGCAAGCGATTCTGCCTACAGTTCCTGAAAGTGATTGGATTTGATACTTTTAAAACAGTCTATCCAAATCACGGAAGATATCGATCGCTGTCGAATTGGATTTGTAATGTATCAGACAGTTGGTGTACTGCATGAAGTGTATAAAATCATACAACATCTGCCAGCATAAGACTGACATGAAAAATGTCCTTACTATTCTCCCTTTGGGACCAGTTGCAAACAAAGTTGCAAACATAAGTCATGGTGAAATATTGAATGAGATGGTGTGTTCTTTGTTTAACTAGCTAGACGAGATCAGGGTGCATTCACTTAATGAGATATGAGCAACTTGGTCCCTGGATATTTACACTATCTTATGGAGATGATGTATAAACACTTTAGAATGTGTAAACATCCACATTTCTTCCAAATATCGTCGACTGTTTGATCTCCCAAAGTCTGTATTAATATTTATTCTTTTTGTCTGATTAACACGACCAGATTCCTGGTTTAACTCAGATGGTTACTCTACTAACTTGCAACCGACATTTTGGTTTTCTTATTGTATTTGCCTCTGTGGGTAGGATAATCCATGCGAACCGGGAACTCCGTTGGTGTTGTAAAAGCATAAACTTCCGTTCAGAAGCGCTTACTTAACGAGAACCCATCAAGGCGACATACGAAAGACAACCGCATACGGCGAATCCAAAAATTCGCACATACTTCCATGACTGACGATTAAACTCAACACTGGTCTTAGCCATCCACTTTACTTTGACCTTGAATCTGAGTAAATTTTGGGGACCACTGGACCAAATATGTTCAGTTCTGACACTGCTGTTGCGTGAGGACAGAACCGACCGCACTTCCTGTAAGTATGTCATTTACCTGACTGCCCAGCATGGAAGCTAACCATTTCAGCCCAGATGACGCAGGTGTTTTTGTAGCCCAAATATCATTTTCATAATTTCAGTTCTAGCCACATGCGCGAGCTAACGCTGTGTACTGTACAGATGAATCTTCCGTAGCGGATATGCCAAAACGGAAGAAGTCTGTTCCGTGAATGACTCTTCGGACTAGTCTGCGACTGGACCTAATCAGCCGACTGACTCTTTCATCAGGATGATGTACCACGCATAATTGACGAACCTGACGGCAAGAGCTCAGTTGGGTTTAGAAATGCTATTGGACCGGGTTGTTTTGTCGAATGTTTTGACTGCTGAGAAGAATCTAACATATGAGAGTCGAGAAAGGGATGCCTTTGGAACAAAGAAGGAAGTGCTTCCGCGGCATGTTTCGCGGTGTTTTGACTTAGACGGTTCTGGTATGAGTCATATCGCTCTCATGTTGGATAACCAGTGCAATTTTGTATGACCATTAAAGTTGCACTAGCGTTTCGGATTCCGTTACTACTTCAAAACAGTCTACCCAAAGAGAAAAAATAAATTATAAATAGTAAAAGAAAAACTTCGGCATAATATATTAAAGACCTTTAGGGTAAAGGACAAATTCGGGATGCAACAGCGCCAGTGATCATTGCACTTGGTCATATCAATCATTGTCGCTAACCGTCGCTAGGGGGGGGCTCTTGGATCCCAAACCAGGACAGTAATTTAAATTTCGCTGGCCATTCTAGAGTTATGGATTTTCATACCTTTTTCTAACGTCATAAACTGACCACTTTGGTTTATCTACTAAAAATTACCTTCCCTTCCTCCTTGGACAAAAACGTAAGGCAGAACAGGCATTTCGCAGGCACGCACAACCCGCCTTAATCTATTCAGATTAACTGCATTATTTGAAGACCGAACCTTAGACCTCAGTACCTTGCCGATAAAATTCTCCCACCATATTTTGCATAATTTGCAAAGACATCAGTTTCCAAACACCGAGAGTTTTCACACAGCTCGTGTTAGTAACAGTCATGTTTCTGATGCGCATGGCAAGACTAACCTTTGTGATGCTGTCAAAAATCTACCTTTGACCTATAAACGCAAGTCACGCCAACGCCACTGATGACTGAAACTGATTAGTGCCAACAGAACCTCATTAATATGCTAACATACGTTTTCTTATATTCGACCACCAGTCGGGGCATTATTACTGAAACACTTAAACTCGTACTTTGTCTATATCTTCCCTTGCAAGTGGTTCCGCTTCTAAGCAATCCTTTTCTGCAAAAGCAATCAACAGTTCGCAGGTTCAAAATTCATTTTGAGCATGCCTATACTATTGTACATGCAAGGAATAAAAACTTGTAACTAACCCGGAGGTTAATTTAGAAGTAAAACATCGTCTACATACTGTGAGTCAGACAGATCCTCTTCTGTACAAAGGCCGTCGGTATTCTTGGATGACGGTAGAATTATCTTCATGACCACCTCAATTACAAAGGTGGAAATAGAGCGTGAAAAGAGGCACCTATGGAAAACACCTGTTTTGGTAAACTTGAGCGAAAGGTTGATGTAAACACTAACTTTGCTTCGGCTGTTCACTTGGATTGGAAAAGTGAACTGTATGTCTCCGACACACTCCTCAGCGAGAGGCGGTGCCACAGAATTGCACGATCCAGTGAGTCAAACGTTGAGTTCAGACAAAAGAAGACAGAGGTCGTGTGCTTATATTCTCATTGAAGGTTTGATCAACGCAACCCCGGCGGGCTGCAGACCGGCTTGATTCTCAAGCATACACTTCCCGCGAGTAGTAAATAGCCGGCGGAGGGTGATGCCCACGGGCAGTTTGGTTGCGGTGCTTGAGAAACTAACTATTCCATAGTTTTCACATGAGGGCCTGTTAACCTAGAAATTCGCTCCTTTCCCCAGGTTGATCTCAGGCGTTTCGGTAACTCCAACATTATTATTTTGCTTTTGTTCCTGAAGTTCATCCAAAAAACGGACCTTCCTGATCACCGGTTTTTCTGAAGGAGAACTGGTAATTACCTACAGTTGTATGTAGAACTGCGTGAACTACTATCAAACTGGATAAACCAAATTGCTCCTCAAAGTGAACTGTCAAACGCGCCAGCCGATGCCACTGAGAGTGAATCGCGGGTAGCCTCGTTGAAACTTTGCTTCCTCGACAAGTATTCCTGATCATTTGATAACCGAACCCTTTGTCATCTCGGTGCATTTCATTGACAAACACTCCTTGCGGTCATTTTGAAGGCTTTCGGTCACGTGGCGTCACGAGGATTTGCAAGTTTCGTTGTATGTTGTGTCCTTTGGGACCAATCTGCTGTCAGCCAACTGACCAGCCTAGGTCGAGGATGTCCTGCGTCTCCGAGGTTTGTATTATCTGGAATCTTTCATGTAAGTTGGGACTAATTCCATGGCTTCCGTGATACATTCTCACTGCTAACAAGGATAAGGGCGTTTTGCTGTGACGGTGGCGGTGTTGGAAGTTTCGGCTTGAACTAATGTTGGCGATTATTGTCTAGAACCAACCGTGCAGGACACGCGGTTTTCTTTTTGGTGCGACCATGGACTAGGCACATAAAAAGCGAACCCGAACCAAAAAATAATTTAAATCCACATGTGGGAGTCAGAATGATCCGCAGACCTCGTTTAATCCACACAACCGGTGACCAACAGAAATGTGGTCCACCTAAGTCCATCGCTGTTGTGGCGAAGGAGGGTGTCAGGTTAAAAAGCGTTGCTTTTTTATGAGAAACGTTTGTGCTTTTCAGAAGTTGTTTTTAGTCGTTTAGGAATCGAAAGTTTGTTTTTGGGTTGCATAACCAGAGTTGTTACATCGGACGGTCTCCAGACTGTAAAAATAGGTATCAAATTCTCAGATTCACCGGCAGTATTTTACATTGTACTTTTTTCAAAACCTTCAAAACTGATTTCGCTACTGTCTAAAAAAGCTTCTTGCAATCATAATTTACAGTGCGAAATAGCATCTTACTTTTTCCTAATGTCCATAAACTATTTGCACATGCATTTACATCAATACATGATGAATGCAGATATACAGTTCTAAAATAACTAATCCATGCGGACTAATACGCATGGAGGACCGTAAGACAAACTTTGAACATGGCCTTCGAATTTATTCATCTAATGATGATGCTGATGACTTGAACAATGATTATGATGATAATGATGCTCTGGAGGATGTTGACGTTGACGTGGTTGTTGAGCCTTTGGTTGACGTTTACGATATTCCAGCCCTAGTTGCGTAGTTTGATAACCGAAAGTAAATTCTAGTGAAACAAGCTTCGATAACATTTACAATAGTAAATATAGTATAGGTTAACTGATTCCGTAATGATGACTCTTATATTGCTTGTGATTTCTTTGATCACCAGATGGACACCTACCCGATGATATTTTGATATCACATGACCTTTAACTGCAAAACGCTCACAAAAAATGTGTTAGACTTAGATATTCGGCTAATTCACACCAAATATTCAGTTTACTTTGTATAAATGAATAGCAATATAACAAGCAACAAACCGCCATACTGAATTTAGTATGTATGTGTGCGTACATGTCCTCCGTGCAACGTTGTGCAGTGTTATACTTACACATGCAAGGGTGTACCTGTGTGTGCGTGTGCGTGCTGATCGTTAGTTAATCAAAATAGTGTAATCAATGGTTTCCGTACTCAATATTTAAGGCTTCTCACTGGAAAACACTGACTTAGTGGGCTACAAATGTGTTGCTGTGTTCGCTAATCAACCACAATAAGAGCATTTACATTCACATCAAATGTTCTTTTTAATGAGATAAATATGACTTCTCTATCACTTAGAAGCGCGGTTTCGCCCATTTCAACAGTCATGAATGAAGAAAACTCGGAGACCTGGGGAGCTGACGCCGATTTTCAACGAAGTATCGTTTGTGAAGTTTGAATACAATCGTGACGTTTCAAACACGAAGCTAGCAGCATTCAATTTTATTTCCCCTATCGTTTTCGATAACTGACCTACTTTGAAACGACACGGATTCACAATGTCCTTGTTTACAAAACTTTCGGAGAAATGTCTTGTTTTTTCAGTCACATACAGCAGCGTGGAAATAATTTAAATGTAGAAATTATTCACATCAATGGGATTTTGATAAGTAAAGGAAAATCAACTGTTTACTGCCACGTGCGCGGTAGGAACTGTAAGTTAGCGTCCGTGTGTATGTACATACACCAAGGCATTCCTGATTGTGATCGATTCTAAAATGTTTTTTTCGCTAGTATTCTGAAGATTCAATCACTTGCGAGATGAAAAAAGCGATATCAATTATCAAGAATTTAATTGCAGGTTTCTTTTTCTGCAGCCGCTTGCAGACTGAGGAGGCCCTTTTGACAAAAATGACCTTGGAGTTGAACTTGAGTTAAACTCCTAAGAATGGAGAAAAACAGAATACTCTTGATGCACGAGAACTTCAGAAGCTTGTTTGAAAGATTCTTAGGATTCCTCCTAGTTGATATTCATAAATGTCAACTGGCTCGCTTGTTTGGCAGACACATTTTACCAAATATTCGGCCCAGGATCGTCTCTGCGTTCAATGGCTGAAGTAAATTACCTACTAATTGGGATATTTTACGCCATTCGCTATTTAATAATCACCGTTGGTTACATTTGCTTTTATTAGGGGGTTTTAATTGACGTCACGGTCATGGAGGCATGCTGTTAATCGCTTCCATTGCCACCCTGACGATAGAGCAGCGAGTTAGAATCAGTGGAAACTTTTGGTAACAAAATGTAGGGGTATCAAACTGATTGCTTTAGACAGACCGATTCAGCTTTTTGCGCCTAGGCACTATTTGAAGCTAAACGAGTCTGTTATTCACATTATATCAGACCAATAAAATATCCCAAACGATTTTTTATCACACAAAAATCTAATCATATCCAAATACGGAAGTAATTGCGCGCCTGCTATACTTTTATGACAGAAGTTTTTCCTCTAGTCCTGAAGCATTGTTCCCGACATTTAATAAGCCCTTAGTTTAATAGGAAGCAAACAAATAAGTGCTCCAAGTGTCAACAAATTTCGAGTATAGAATGATGGAACAGTAATGCAGAGAACGGAATCAATCTGTTCAGTAGCAGCATTAAACTATATAACGGTTAACTTTTTCGATGGCAACCAACAAAACACTAGCAAAATTGACAGTTCTAGCATGAAATTATCAGGAAATGTGGTTGCTAGTTAAACTTCCTTTATACTTTAAAGAAAGAAAGGTCGAATCAAGTCCATCATTTGCCCCAAAAGCTGAACTGTCCATAGATCCAAACTTAAACCTTCTTCCAGATTCCTTGGTTTTCGCAGCTCCCAACCTATCTGAATCGACCAAAGTGGATCTATCCTGTTACGCGGAAAATGGATCGGTTGAAATATACCATTTAAGTGATAAATGTGCACCGGTAACATATCTGATATGGGCGAAAGCGTAAGTCCCGTCAATACTCCGGCCACAATTATTCGTCTTCATGTTCGAAAGAGGAACTTAATCAATTGCTTCAGGAGCAACGGGCTCCTCCTCTAGTGGGAACTGATACCTCGTCTAATTGAACGCACTAGGCAATACTTTCGTGGGAAATTCTTCCTGTTTCTGCAATCCCAATAGGAAGTGAATCGATTTCATTTTCCTTTGTGGAACGTCACATGTTTTTAAATAGCTGCGCCTATAAAAAGAACGTTACATAAACCGACTCATAGCCATAGCAAGTGAGCTCCTGTGTGCTGTTCACTCGACAAAGGCAATTCAAATGAGCGCTAATTGTTAAAACGATATTTACTTAGTTCTTTAAATGCATGTTACGCATTGAGCAAACCAGCACTTATCGAAACAACCCCATGGATTTGAGCAGTTTATGCTCGTGGTCAAAATATATCCCCATTTTTGTGTGTTCTAATGCGATTTAACAGTATTTCAGTTACATTCGGACAGCTGCACTTGATTCACTCACTTCTAGTTATCCGATATTCCGTTACCTCCATCGCTTACCAAGGAATCCTGTGACTTGTGGGCAGCATCAAAAGCGAATACGCTATTGGGTCATAATTTATCCAGCGACTTAATTTCTAATTTCGAAATTGTCCATTTCGAAATCGAAAAGGAATCTTGTTTAGTAGCTAGGAAAAAATATGATTCCAATTCATCATTGTTGTAGTTCATGGATTAAGCAATCCTCCGGATAACTTGATTCATTGCCAAAGAAAATGTTCGCAATGCGGCGTTTTTGCTTGATGTTGTGATGTAACTGGTACGATATCGCCTTAACTGTAGACTCGTGATAGGGTCCTGGATGTGGTAATTTAGTACGTGCCACTCTTTCAGACCTGATGTAGCGACTATGCATTCGATCTCTTGAGGTGAATTAAGTGTCCGACCGACTGACTTCTGCGATGCAGTCCACCCCCCTAACAGGTTCATCAAGTCAACTTCACTCTGGTCCGTCCAAAAGCAGATGGAAGTCATGACAAAATTCATTGTAACTGGACATTATAGCTACCTTGGCAGACACAACAAAGATTCTTTAACATTATTTGAATCAATAAACCTGAGGTGGCGCTCACATTTCTAGTCTAAGGAACAAATGCGACTGTGTATAAACGGTGAACAGTACTGATTTCCAAAAGGACTTTTGGTTTACATACAGAGGTATCAGAAGAAACATAAAATGTTTAAATCACACGAGAAAAAGAATTTTTCGTACAAACGCTTGAAGTGACGAATAATTAAAGCAGGAAATTTAGTTAATTTGGTCGTATCATAAGTTTGTAAGAAACCATCGGGATGGAAATGCCTTTGTTGATAAAAGAACCCCGTTTTGTTAACGTTTTCAGGCACTAAGATCCACAAGCAAATGCTTGCACAGCAGCCTAACTTTGGTAGAAACTCATTTATTTTCAAACGTTCCAAAATGTCTTTTTTAATTTTGGTCTTCCAATATTCAAAATGTAAAGGAACTACGGAACATTGGCCAGTAAAAGGTACAACGTACAGTGTCATGTGAACAGAGTTTGAGTACAGCTCGCATTCTCCCTTAGTGTCTAATCGGTCACTTGATGAACTAGAGACAGCACAAAAAATCAGTTTGTCCCAAGGTAGAGCATAATGTTTCTTGTCTGTTCTGTTCATCATTGCCAATGCTTCTCACTCAGGGACACAGAAGTCCGTGGCTTAAACATAAGATGATATCGACTTCTGTAAGCAGATGACTCTTGGGACATTATCTTCACCTTCTTTTCCAAATGTCCGTAGGAAAATGGATTTTCTTGGGCAAATATCCCACCCCCCGGCATCCTCGAATCAACAATTCGACAAAATAACCATCCGCTGGTTTGATTCAAAAGTTACAGTATTCCAATGCGCGTTGCTCCGTTGGTGCAACTAATTCCATACATTTCGACCAATTTTCCAAGGAGTTTTAGCTAGGCATTGCCAGGAACAGGGTGAATGCCAGCTTCGTGAAAACGATCCATCGACCCGGACTGCTACACTTCACTGGGCCTACTGGCTGGGAATAGTTCTTTGGTTAATCATCAAACGGTTGCCATCTGAATGTTAAGGTCGGAGATTAGAACGTCATACGAAGCGCGGTCCCATCCTACTTCAGTTGTAATGTGAAGCGATATTAATTGTGAATGATATAATTTTAATAACACAGCATTTCGACTACCCACAATTAAAGCCAATAAATAGCGCATCGATTTTTCGATACACTCCTTACTTCATTTGGTCCTGATATTTACATACTGGTGAGGTGATATTATTCATATTCTGATGTAATCTTGACTTCATTAGAGTAGACGGATATTTGATTCAGCCGAAGCAAGTCCGACTTCCAGGTAATGAACGTTCAGAGAAATTATGAATAACGATATCGTTGATGAATTATTTTCCATTTCACGTGTCGGTTTATGGCTGTCGCAGCTTCTCACGTGTACTATAGCTCCATATCATTAGCTGAACGCCCCTGGAGAAACCGGATACCAAGACTTACAAGACCTTGGTGGTATCGATTCCAAAACGAAAGATCGAAGACAAAGAAAATATTCTCAGAAACCAGAAATTTCGTCTTGCAACCTCAAATTACCAATTTAGAAAAAGCTTGAGGACTGGGATATTTAATTTTTCCGCAAAATGCTGTGATATGCGATGCTCACATGGAACTCACCAATGAACTTTGCCCCTGGCTCACCCTTATTCTGCACCTTCAGTAGTTCACATCAGACAATGCAGAACTGGGACACAAATCCAGGACGAAATATTGTAAGTCAAAAGTCAGTGGCTAAACTGGATGTTTGTCAGTAGTTGAGTGGACATCAGCTCTTCACGATAGGACAACACTATCCGCAGCTGATTTTACACGACTACGGAAAGTGGCTCAGATAGTCGATTCCAATGAGGGTGAAGTACAATGAACTACTGAGGACAAGATGGCTTTGGCTACCGATTGCAATCAGTTCGTTCCGGTTCCACACCCTAGTTCGGTTGTGATTAATATATGGAGTTGATAATCTCCAACCAATGTGATTACACAAACCCACCTAGCTTTAATGAGTATTCCAGATTAGTTGGATGACGATACTGCATGGCTAACAGGTAAATTTTAAGTTCGTCACACATCCAAACTGACTGTCATTCAATCGAAGTCGAAATGAGTCAATTAAGTTGTTAACTAAAAACTGGAGGTTGGCCGAAAATGTGCATTTTGGCACCGAGCATGAGTCAAGAATGTCTAAACTGCATCTAGGTAACCAGTTCATCATCATCAACATCATCGTTCAGCGTTAAACAGCAAGGCAAGCCCCACTGATCGTGCCTTGCCCCAGAGTTACACGTTTATATAAAAATAGTGAATATCCAACGGGAACAAAGAGTGGACCTACACAGGCGGGAAAAAGATAACATGCTGCTGCAGACAACACACGAAACACAGTCTAACTGCACAAACGCACTCTTTCAATCAGTCTGATTCGATAGAAAATGACAGCACGATCGCCACTGTTCACGGTTCACTGCCATATCCTTCAGTGTCTCCAGCCAGCAAGTCAATGAGTCTTTCGGACCCCAACCACGAAGGCGTGAGACACCT
>LUCM01002898.1:193763-271282 GCA_008360955.1 Fasciolopsis buskii | reverse complement strand
ATTAGAAAACCGAAAATCTGAATGACATAATTACAGTGTGATTGCAATCACATGTTCTTGTCTATCTTGACACATGCGTAAAAGGTTCGTCAGCTAAATGCATCTCCAAATTGTTTAATTAGCATCGCCAACTGGTTGGGAGAGCGCTCCAGTTAGTTTCTCATAAAGCGGCGAATTTGCTTTGGGACCGGTCTGTATTGGGATTGTAATATGATGTACGCTTGTGCTACCTGTTCTCAGGGTTTTTGATAGAGCCATATGAAAGTTCTCCAAATTCTGGATATGTTGTAGTTGATTGGTTATTCTTCATAAACCTGAATCTCGTGACTGCCTGATCGGTGACGAAGTAAATGTTATATACATGTCCCAGTAAGAGCTGGGGATACGTATATAAACGTTGATCATGATTCGCAGGAGAGTTATTAGTCACCGTAACAGGCGTTTGTCATTATGTAAGCACAGTCTTCATTTGCGGCGACACGGGTCAGTATGCAAGGCTCTGTGTTGTCCGTTTTCCTTTAGAGCATAACATCAAAATAAGATGTGTTCATTTGGCGAGTCAAAAAGAATAAACCGATCGACTGGTTTTTCGACAAGGGTAATTCGAAGTCCGTTCAGCTAATGGTAAAGTCGGGAGAACAACAATAAGATCACACAATTTTACTTGTCTTCTCTTTCGATCTATGTTCATTTATCTTCGTTGTTTCAGAACCGATGAAAACTCATGCAGAAGGTAATCTTTGGGTGTTTTCAAATTTAATGTTTGCATTGTGGTAATGTCATCTTATCACAGTTCAAAACTTTGGAGCTTGTCACCGACCACTTAGATCTTAGACCTACAAATTGAAAATTACTGAAAAATGTACTTGGTACCACAGTGATCGATCTTGAAATATTGTGTTCTGGTGTTGATCAAATTCGTGGCTGCATGCTTTAGCAAACAAAAAATATGCACTAATGGAATGAAAAAAATTGTCAACAAAAATCTTGCTATCAGAAACCTTTTCAAAGCGACGGACGTCACTGTCGCTAACCTCGCGACTGACAGAAATCGGCTGACTCTGTTGTACAACTAAAAGCCGCATGCATGCTGGTTTTAAGATTCAATCGGTTATTGATGTGAAGACAAACGACCTTCAGCCATGCTAACTGGTTACCGTCACAATGAGACTACACCTTGACGTGGTGTGACGGCTTGCGTGCCTCCATGATCCAACGAGATATACAGGATGGCTTATCTCAAGCCGAAGATCCAATCATGCCTGGAAGGTCAATGGGTAGAGACCTGACGAAGTAGTCTACTGGTCAGGCCTCTACCCATTGACCTTCCAGGCATGATTGGATCTTCGGCTTGAGATAAGCCATCCTGTATATCTCGTTGGATCATGGAGGCACGCAAGCCGTCACACCACGTCAAGGTGTAGTCTCATTGTGACGGTAACCAGTTAGCATGGCTGAAGGTCGTTTGTCTTCACATCAATAACCGATTGAATCTTAAAACCAGCATGCATGCGGCTTTTAGTTGTACAACAGAGTCAGCCGATTTCTGTCAGTCGCGAGGTTAGCGACAGTGACGTCCGTCGCTTTGAAAAGGTTTCTGATAGCAAGATTTTTGTTGACAATTTTTTTCATTCCATTAGTGCATATTTTTTGTTTGCTAAAGCATGCAGCCACGAATTTGATCAACACCAGAACACAATATTTCAAGATCGATCACTGTGGTACCAAGTACATTTTTCAGTAATTTTCAATTTGTAGGTCTAAGATCTAAGTGGTCGGTGACAAGCTCCAAAGTTTTGAACTGTGATAAGATGACATTACCACAATGCAAACATTAAATTTGAAAACACCCAAAGATTACCTTCTGCATGAGTTTTCATCGGTTCTGAAACAACGAAGATAAATGAACATAGATCGAAAGAGAAGACAAGTAAAATTGTGTGATCTTATTGTTGTTCTCCCGACTTTACCATTAGCTGAACGGACTTCGAATTACCCTTGTCGAAAAACCAGTCGATCGGTTTATTCTTTTTGACTCGCCAAATGAACACATCTTATTTTGATGTTATGCTCTAAAGGAAAACGGACAACACAGAGCCTTGCATACTGACCCGTGTCGCCGCAAATGAAGACTGTGCTTACATAATGACAAACGCCTGTTACGGTGACTAATAACTCTCCTGCGAATCATGATCAACGTTTATATACGTATCCCCAGCTCTTACTGGGACATGTATATAACATTTACTTCGTCACCGATCAGGCAGTCACGAGATTCAGGTTTATGAAGAATAACCAATCAACTACAACATATCCAGAATTTGGAGAACTTTCATATGGCTCTATCAAAAACCCTGAGAACAGGTAGCACAAGCGTACATCATATTACAATCCCAATACAGACCGGTCCCAAAGCAAATTCGCCGCTTTATGAGAAACTAACTGGAGCGCTCTCCCAACCAGTTGGCGATGCTAATTAAACAATTTGGAGATGCATTTAGCTGACGAACCTTTTACGCATGTGTCAAGATAGACAAGAACATGTGATTGCAATCACACTGTAATTATGTCATTCAGATTTTCGGTTTTCTAATTGTTATCTTCTATCTTGCTACCTTTAGTACCTGTAATATAGATGCACTTAGTCAGCTTTCGAATACCACGAGCAAGCCTATCTATTATCCTGTGTTCCAATATCACAACTAGTTACTTCCCTGGATCATGACCTAAAAACTACCTTCGCAAACAAAATCCGATGTAAAATAAAAACATGTAAACCAAGCATCTTCATGCTTGACACTTTAATCCTATGAATTTTCCAACAGCAAAAATCAAGATATCATGTGAGCAGCGAAAACACAAATAAGAAGTTGGATTGAAAACGGACAGAGTAAAAGCCGCGCTGCTGTTTTATCGTTCATCGTGAGATATGTTAATTTACTGATTACGCAGACCGGCAATTAGAAAGTTTTTTCAATCAGAGTATGAAATCGCTTCATGCCAGATTCTTTTGTTGATCATGTCAAAGTGAAGCTTAAGCGAGTGTAGAAGAAGTAATCGTTGCTACAATTGCGGCAGCTACAAACTTCTGAAGGGTAATGAAAACAACGTGTGTTCCGGCTGTGGCAACTCTGTGACGAAATCTTCTCCGACATTTATTATCTTAAGGAGTGAAGAAAACTGTGAAAAAATCCGGTTCCCAGGTACTGAAACTAGTTAGAAAACGAATGGATTTCAAGAAAAAAACAATTGTAGTATTATCTGAATTTCACTAGCATCAGTCTACTGAATTCAGAAATCGACCTCATATGAACAATACTCCGTGAATCGCATAATATGTACATCGAAACTGTCTTAGGAGAGAGAAGTGCAGAACCGTAGTTTACGGACGGACACATTTTCCCCGTCTTTCCTCAAGCTTGACAATTACCTGAGAGGCACACCAGACGGGATATGAATTTATCGAGGAAAATCAGAATGTCATTCTTATCTGAATGGAAGCCCAGCCACGTTCCAACTAACTCGATTGTTATTCAAAAATCCAGTCAGATGACAGCGCAATCAAGTAAAAACCGCCAGCCCAAACGATGCGTTCGATGACATCCTGTTGGGTACTGCATAGATGTATGTTGGCCTACATGGGCTAAATAGAAAAGCGATCGCATCAAACATTATTCGAATAAATTTTATTGTGGTTCCATGAGGGAACGAACAACCAATTCGTCGGTGTGACAGCCGACGAAATGGGAGTGTTCCATTACCCGGTACGTGTTTAAGAGAAAAACTTCACAGAGGATATTTTTATCAGAACACACCGCTGCGGTTGATGGTATAATTTTGCCGACCATTCGACTACACTGGGCAGTCTTTCTCAAGACCAGCCTTACAATCAAATGAATTAGAGTTAAAAGCCAACGAACAACTCAGTGCTGTCTGTGAGTGTGTGTGTGTGCGTCTGAGAGCGTTCATACTTTTGTGTGTGCCTACAAATTCATTGTTCTTTGTACTTTTTTATTCCGAGCAATATCATTGGGAGTATGAGTCTACATAACAGAGTAAACTGTCTCAATGTCTCCGAAGCACTGGTCAGCTGCGTTCATGGTTTAAACATAACCAGACAAAGTGGACGACGTTGGCTTTCTGTTGCTGACTAACTTTTAACTGACATACTGTTCTCCCTCTCGCTCAATGGTTTCCATTTTCATGCTGTGTAATCCTTGGCGATTGTGCTGACTGCAGAATAACCTTACAATAAATCCTATAGGATCAGACTTGGCGGGCATTCACAGTCTTTATCAACCTGTCTCCAGGATCACGTCAACATAATTTAAGCATGCACGAATGGCGTCAATGCACACGAGAGTCAAGTAAAGTTACATGTGTGATCACTGCTGATTAGCTGCATAACTGATATGTCTTAGGTAGTTCGATAAAATGAGCACTCTATACTGTGTATCACGGCTCAAACATCCCGGGCACCTGACTGAAGGACAACCCACAGGCTACGAGCTCACGGTGAACGAGAGTTGATCCGCTGACTGACGCCACTGCAGTCTGAAATAAACGGCAGTCGAGGAATTGATCGATTGAACCAATTAGCGTTTATTTCTAGAATCCACTCCAGATTAATTTAAGTTGTACCTTGAATAAACATAGTAAACCATGTAAGAAAGCGGAATTTGAACACTGCATAGAAAAATGAACATCTCGTGACATCCTCCTTGTGATCGGCATTCATATTTCTTGAAAAATCTGGCTGGCCTAAAAAGACTCAGCGAGTATTCATCTAATTCCTGGATTCCCTCAGTGTGTCACAACAGCAGGCATTTTCATCACACTTTGTATACATCTGACCAGCGACTCTGACATGACTGCTTATTGCTGTCATACATCCAATGAAAGAAGGCCATCTTTCTGATCAGAACTGAGAAGTAATTTCTAGCTTAATCGAGGCCTGAATCATGTATTTTATAAAACGAACGAATGCTTGGCTCACATGTTGATGAAAACATTGCAGCCATACAACACTCCTCGAGATTTTACGGACCAGCTACAAAGGATTCACTAGACGGTCTGACGACCCAAACGTTTTTGTTGTTACAGAGCTGGGAAATACGCAGAGCTTAGCGCGATTAGTTGAAGAATAACCCTGCTCGTAAAACGCCCGCTCCTTAAAGACTTGATCCAATTGTGCAAACACGTTGTGTGAAACAGTACGGACGAAATTCTCCGAGTTATTTTCTTATTCTAAGCGCAATTTTGTCGACAAATATATCACTTAAATCGATATAAATTACAAAATAAGCATCATATCAAAGGCTGTTAGTTGAAAAGAAAGTGTACACATCCGAAGCTTAATGAGAAGACTCATTCTGCGGTTAGTTCATCTGATTCAATATGGTTCGGGTCAGTAATCACAAACATGCCTGCACAGATTGATTGATGTTTGCCAGAACAGACTACAGCAAGTTCGAATTCATGCCCCAATTTTGTTGGCAAGAAATTCAACAAGAAAACGAACCGAAGGTCAGGTTATAGATTCTTGCGATCCCTTACTTTTCAATCGAAGGCAACAAACAATGAAACGCTACAAGTGTCATTGACACATCAGATGTAACCTCTAAGATACTCATAAAAAACAAAACGGGCACTCCACTTTAGTTAAACGTATTATTGATTGCCAAAAGTACAAATGAGAAAACTTACCTTGGAATGGGGGCGGAGGGGAATCTGTAGGGTTGAATGGGGCAAGAAAGGTCATGTAAATTAAACTGAGTTTCTGGATATTCTGTAACTCGAACAAGACATGAGCGGTGGGGGGGTGCGTTTTTATAAATATGACATATTAGATAACGGAAATAGTTTTGATTACAGATATATTTTCAGGTATTTCGACAGTTGAGACAAACTTTTCCGGACACTATTAGCAGTGGCGCAGCTACGTGGAAACCAAGGAATCTTCTGCTGCTCCAAAACAACTTAAACCAATGCGAAAACTGCCTGTCCACCAGATGTGTTATTATTCTTCTACAGGGAATATTCATTCGCATCATCTGCTAGTGGAACTAAACCCAAGCTAAACTTAAACGTAGAATTTATCGTCTTTGGCTAATGGAAGATTGCTTAACATTTTTGTTGGCTGCAGTTTAGTCACATACAGTGCACTGGACCTAAGCGATAAATAGTCAGGGGAATATCAGGCAGTAAGCTGATAGGGTAGTGAATTTAAAACGTAATCTCTAAATTGTACCCAAGTACTCTGATGAAGAATAGATGGCTTTGATCCTAGATTAGAAACGTTTGTCTATTTTTTTAGTATTCTTTTTCCGTAGGTCAAAATAGCTGATTCCGGCTTTAGATCGACCTTGCCAGTCTACAATGTACTTACCTTGAAACATACTTCTTTTCTTTGACATTAAAATCCATTTAACGACTTTCAACTATAAAAACAGAACGTAATTCGTTATTTTTATCACTCTGAGGTCCATCTACTTCTATGAATGCGACCACAGCTGAATTGATTTGTTCGTCAAATCAGTCGACTATGACAGAACCTGGGACGGTTGCTCCAGAGTACTTCACGCCAAATGAGGGTAAAGTTGAGCGGGATTTCGGCCAGACTTTTAAATTAAATACTCATTGTCACTTTTAAGGCTCATTGGTTGGGGAACTCGGAAGCCGAGGTCCCACAGCATCCTCTTCTTTGTCTCAACAAGTTAGATCGTATACGTTAGAGAAACGAATGACTGTTGAAAATCACCGGCTTACACCCCAAAGTCTGGAATTCTGTTCTGCAGTGTGCTTCAAACCCTTTTCCGGTCCCCAGATCAGCAACTGGGATAGAACAGAATCCAGCTAAGTTTAACAGATTAGGGAACAAAATTGTATGCACAACACGGAAGCCAGCCAACCTAGTTCTCAAACATTTGTCATGCCAAAAATAAAGCCATGTTCTTAGCAGACAGTCTATGCAAGGACACCCACAGTAAAATCAACGTCTGTTTTAGGCGGTGCCCATAAGTCGAAACCTGGACTTGACAATAAAAATGAAGAACAAAAGCATTTTGGGGGCGTAACTAACCAAAGTAGTGCTAGACACAAACACGTGAAACAACCCAGCAGATCGATAAAAATTGAAGCTTTTCTCCGGAAGTATTCTATGAGCAAAACAACCTCCGTTCGAATTTGTGAAGCACACTCAAGGATGAACATGATGCCACTCGAGGACTACGTTTGTTGCTTCACGTTCCAGCAGCATCATGGAGAACAAATGCTCCTTTGGTAAACAGATCACAGCGACAACTATTTCGTGAGCAATTTGGTGCGTTCTTTTAGCAAAACAAGGCAATATTCAATGCAATGCAAATTGGAGCAGGAGGAATTACTTGGTTGTCTACTCCCATCGGAATCGCCAAGACGTCTTTCATAGTGAATGACCGAAGGGGGAATAAATTCCAATGAAACCATCTGAGATGATGAAAACTATGAATCATTAGGTTGTCGAAAAATCCTCGTCTGCTTTGGACATCAGTAAATATAGTGGACGGCCCTTTCAGCTGGGTCACTAACGCTGTTCAAACAGGCTTGGTAATTTAATGGTTACAAATAACCTTCAAGCAAGAATCAAGTTTAAATGCTCTCAGTGATTTATTAGCTGCGTGATCACTTACTGACGGGCATTAGAACAAACATCCCCCATTAGTGTCACCTTTCTGAGTGGTCTGATTTTCTAAATGGTTGTTGGGTCATTTGAATTGCTGTATCGAAATCCAGTTCGGGCTACGGTACATCGGCCTAACTCACCAGAAGAATATCTGACGTAGCTTTTCAGTAGAAACGGCGCCAGCGAATGCTTTACAATCTCGGCTTTGCGTGGTTGAAAAGCCCACTCATGAGTGACAAGGTTGATGTGGTGAAAATGATTTTGTTTTTTACTCCGGATATTTGAAGAAAACGTGCTTCAGGAAGCACAAAGACGACTTCTTGATGATTACTGCCTGAATCAGTTTTCTCTTGCCATATTCAAAAGTTGGGATGACATTATAATCTTGATTTAATCATCGCAGATGTGCAGATATCATAAGTTCTGGACGACTAAAGCCATTTAGGTGACCAACATAAATCGTATTTCTCATTCAAAATTATCGATACCGGTGGTATAATACTAATGAAGGTGGTCCTTTGACGTTTTTGTGACACTCTCCTCAAAACTCAAGCAAGCACAGTGACGCTAAGCGTAATACTGCGACCGACTGGTGATAAAGCACCTGGGAAACTACCGTAAAAAAGTGGAAAGCTTTCTAAAAAAATGTTCAGTTGTGAGGCAGATTTTGAATGTTAGATAAATCCTTTCATCTATAAAATCATGTCTGATATAATATGAGAATGAAATCTCCGCAGAATCACGCATTCGATTTTGGAGTGAGTGAGGTTCATAATTTAGGTGCATTTGCCGAAATTCTGCCCAGTTATTCGTATTACTTACTTTTCCTATCATTACTTTTTATTATTTGTAATCACTTATTTCTTTTTGTGCATTTTGGATGAAATCTCATTTTGATGTGCGATTGGATGCTCTTCGCTGAATTGCTCTCTCTGGAATCAAAATGGTAAATCGTCGATAATACTGTTGATCCAAATGTCAAAACTATCAACCACGTGACCTCGCCCCGGCCAGTCGACAAAAGGTGTGACCGGAAGATCAGTTCTGAGTTCGAAATGAATTATTTAATGAAGAGCATTAGTTAGCTCTCTGAAAATTAATCATAAGTTTGTGATCGGTAAAAGAGATGTATTTCTGAAGCCAAAGTCATTGGTCATCTTTTCTGTTACACTGAAGGCGATTTTTCTTAAAAACGATCATCCACGGAAAAATGGTTCAAAAGCATTCACTTGAAACTCTCAATCAGATTATAAACACTTTATCGAAAACCTCCACTTTCCCTACCAATTACGGTTATCTTATACAAGGTTTTCAAACGGTCGAATCGTGGTAGACTCTGGCGAATTCTGCAGGTGTTTCAAACTACAGCTAATATGAAATTTGGAGACGTCCGATGGACGTTTTGTATATCCCTCTCATTTATGTTTACCGTTACGTTCAATCGGAAGATGGTTGTCTTCCAAAAACAGTTCACGTTGTATTTGCTTAGTCTAATTGTCGTGAAGACTGTGTCCATTGCACGACCATGACTTTTAAATGACTGCATGTTCTGCGGCTAATCTGATACGATTATGGAGGAAATTGTAAAGTAAACAAGAGCCCCTTTGATAAACTCACTTGGGAAAGCAGGAGGACCATAGGCAGGAGGATAGGTCCCATCTGTGGGAAGAAATAGCACATCGAAGAAGGCGAAAATGATTTAGTTTCCAGTTGGTACACCTTTTGAAAACTTATGAAGTAAACTGATGAGAAGTTTGAACATTTTTATTGCCAGCAATTTTGTCAATTGCCGTGATAACACTTCTCATTATCCCATATACGAGTGTGAAAAATGAGAAAATCACGTATGTCCGCTGTTGGTATGTATTACTGTGTGTAGGTATACGATTACACATATATGAATATTAAATATTTCCGCAACAATGGCAAACCACTGTCAGATGACAAACTTTTTTGAGTCGAGTGGATTAAATAATTAACATCTATACGGCTGACGTTTTGATATACCTTATTCCGACCTTCGAACACATTAATTTGAGTTGCCGAATGAATAAAATGAACTTTCAAACTGTCAGTAAATTTCGTCTTAAAAACCGCTTTATTCAAGTGACTTCGGTCGGCATTTTGATCTCAGTTAAGCTTCTTGTCCTTGAGATGAGTTTAGTCTAGGTGACATGGGTACATGGATAGACCTACCGGTTGTTACTGTGATGCAGTATGTGAGGCTACTTGCACCACATATATAAACCTCCAAGATCAACGAACTTAGGGATATCGGGAATCTTCTTAGACTAAAAAGAAATGATAAAGTCCTTTATTCGAATTTCATGCACTTTGATATAGCAGACGATGTCAGTTCCCCGAGTGTGACGATTCATTTCATTTTTAACCATGTCCACTCTACTTCTCTCCGAGGTCACTGGGCAAAATGTACTTATGAAAAAGAATCCTTGGAATCAGGCTGCACAGTAGTTGTACCAGACTAGCCAACAATCAATTAGTCCTGGATTTCATGGCCAGTCAAATCTGATGTTCACTCGCCACCGTGAATTACTGTGATCAGGATGGGCATTTTACTAACGTTTATAGATCGAATAAAGGTAATTATTTTCTTCATTTACGTTCACTACATAACAAATGTGCATTGTTCCACGAAGAGTGCTACAATGATCAAAGGCCGCGACAGACGCGGAGTTGATCAGTTGATAAGTACGAAAAAGTGGCTCTTGGTGGCTAAGCTTTGATTTCAGATTTCAAACGTTTCATCACCGATCGAGGTGACACTGTTAGTGCACAGACAATTAACTTAATAGTTGTGTATTTATGAAGTCCTTATCCTTAGTTTTGACATTAACCTCTGGAGTAACCTCGAACTTTCAACGTGAACACGTTCCAGTAGTCTGCTTATACATAGCCAACTTGAATATGAACTTATAAATGCTACTACATGAACTGGGCTTCGTTTCATGCGTTTCCTATTCCTGTGCCCTATCAGTATGGTGCTAATACCAATGCTGTTTAAGGGTAAGGCAGCTGTGGACAGAAGATAATGCATTATTGATGTCAGCTGGAGAAATAATGAGATTTGATTCAATTCCCAAGACCAGTTGTTAACCCTGCCTGAAAGCCATCAACCTGAACTTCGGCCAACACTAATTTTCAAAATCATTGGAAGTACAGATATTTGGTTATCACCCATAATCTAATCATGGCACTGCTCCCGGAATCTAAATGTAAAATGATGAACCCAAGATCTGTTACGCTTCTTTATCAGCCCCCTGGAGCGACTCTCATTGGCAAACAGGTTAGGTAAACAAGAATGTAAATGTAAAAATTCATTCATACTTAGAAGAACCGAATAAATAATGAAGAGTTAGAATGTGGTTCCAGCAAACCATATTTGATGTGCTTAATCGTCATAATTAAAAGCTGAATGAGAGTTGATGTTTTCTTTAAAAGATAAATATTTGTGAGTTTTGCCCTCCAATATGACCGTTGACTATGATAATTGGTACAGATTTTGTTATTCCTCAATTTGGACATCAAATTTGTTCCAATTCATGGTAATATCAACTCAACAAACTTCAGTTAGTTCGTACTTCCGCGGCGCCAAATAAACTGGCGGATTGATTTCTTGCTCTGTTGCTTATCAACTTCATACCCACTAATCTCACTCATCACCATCATCGCCGTTCAGCGTTAAACAGCAAGGCAAGCCCCACTGATCGTGCCTTGCCCCAGAGTTACACGTTTATATAAAAAGAATGAAAGTCCAACGGGAACAATGAGTGGACCTACACAGGCGGGAAAAAGATAACATGCTGCTGCAGACAACACACGAAACACAGTCTAACTGCACAAACGCACTCTTTCAATCAGTCTGATTCGATAGAAAATGACAGCACGATCGCCACTGTTCACGGTTCACTGCCATATCCTTCAGTGTCTCCAGCCAGCAAGTCAATGAGTCTTTCGGACCCCAACCACGAAGGCGTGAGACACCTACTTTATCTAGCTTCGTTGTACATTTTCTCCACTTCCACGTTGCACGCGTCATCTGTTGCCTTCACAGGCTTCCTTCCTTCAGGAGGAACCCAAAATAGGGCCACGGTAATGGAGACGATGGTTGTATACGCAACCAGCGTAGTCCACTAAGTTTATACACGCTGAACAAGCTAGTTCTCAGAATGGCAACCCATATACCACATTCCTAACCCACATATTTACTCACTGGTCACTCCATCCAATCCTAGCCGTCACAACATAAACATGCGCGTGGTGCAAAACACCCTAACCGAAACGAACATGTGCACACGCATAATCCCGTCTGGCATACCGTACAACAGATACTGAACGCACCTGCAGCACAGTAAACACGACATTTAACTCAGTGCGAAACATATCAAGCCGACCACAAGTGCTTCAATCCAGACGTAACGCGCCCATGCCTTGCATATACGCGATACTTACGCTCCAAATCCGAGCTTACATCGTTGAACACGGCAGCTACACTAAGGTGTTGAAACGGCCACAATCGTTTATCTCTCAAATCCATATCAAGTTCGGCAACTGCTGTCGTCCAGTTGCCAGCACCAGACTAGGTTGCACTTTGCAAGTCAAAGCACAATGCCGAACGACGCAACCCGATCTCGAGCCAAGTCTAATCTAGTGCGCATTGTGCAATGGCCGCAGATCGAACAGCACACGACTTCGTGCTGCGTAATCCTAGGAGCTGCATAGACTTCCTCCATTTCCTCGTTCGACTCCTACATCCCGGAGACCTCCTAAAGGCAGTGCTTCCATCACCTCGCCCATGACCAATTGAACAAGAATGAAGGACTGGACACCCTTGTCGAACGCCACTTAGTTGTTTCGAGATGAGCTTGATAATCCCCGTAACCCAACGCGACCCGTAGGTATGCGAGTACAAATCTCGCAACAGGCTCTACAACTTCGTTGGCATACACTTCCGCTAGGGCAAGCACTGAGGATAGCGCCGGTCGACTCACGATCGACATCACCCTCATTCAATGCGCAAGGAAGCACTGCGATCATAGGGCGCCGGTGCGTGTGGTGCGTTTTCGAGATACTCTGCTCCGCAGAGTGAAATATATCTGTCCGATGCAACCTACCGGCCGAAAATCCGGCGCTGTTGTTCCGCACATATTACTCGGCGAATCCGGTGTCAAACGGCGCAGCATGTATCGAACTAACACCTCAGGAACTAATCGGATTAAAACCAATCCACGAAGACTGCTGCAACACTATCCCGTGTACTCCTTATTTGAAGATGGTATACAACGAAGATGATCACCCACAAATAAACGGAATACGCTCCTCTTCCAAATTATCATCGAAGCAAAGGAGGTAGTGATTTCACGCACACATTTTCCACCCATACTTTGAAATGAACTGGGAAGGTCGTCGCCGACAGCTTTCCCTCTTCAGAAGCGAATATTCGACTCCCAATTCTACTCTCGTTAGGACGGAGGGATCAACGTGGACATCCCCAAGATTTCACAGATCTGGCGTCGGACTAGATACGATAGCGCATCGGCCACTTAAAAAGATCCCTTGAAATGCTCTGCCCGAACTGTCCAAGTCTTCTGTCTATCCAGTGAATAATCCTCGTCGCAGCTTCAGCTATCGCACACGAACCTTCACTCAACCGAATTCGCCGCCCCGCGCTTGTCGCGTATAAAGATTAAAACAGTCCTTTGGACGTCACCTGAAGCGGCGACCCACTTCCACTCTTCGGTACTTAACGCCACCAGCTTTCGCGGTCATTCTAAGACTTATGGTCGAACTGACGCTGCAAAAATAATACTCGCCGACCATCTTTATCATTCCTGCACTACAGCTCGCGTTTTTGCTCATTAGAACTTGAGCGTTACGCTGTGCAGAGATCCACGTGTTTTTATGAACACTAGACTAGGACCGCAGGCGAATTCGCTGCCCAATGCAAGCCTGATGTTAATTTGCATCCCACGATCGTTCTACAAATTGCTGCTTGTCGAAGTTCTAGTTCCTCGGACAGTTTCTGTGTCGTCAGCTGTGGCGAAACCAGCCGAATCAGACATAACGCTTCCCGGAAACCCAAAAAAAGCCCAAAATTTCCCGGGTTTGTGCTTGCGTCGATGCATTCCAGCTGGAGCGATAAAATGCATTAAAACTAACGCATGGTCCGAATAGACGTACGTGGTCCAGTATGATCTACCGTTCTGGACAGAACTGCGCCAACGGTAACTGCGATATGGTCAATATGACTCAGTGAACCTGTCGAGGTAGAACGCCATGTCGTTGTGCGACGCGAACTGTGTCGGAAATTTGTACTAGATGGGAATAAATGATTATCTGTACAGAATTGGAGAAGTCTTTCACCGTTGTCTGTTCGCTGTGCAGGCAAGGCGCATCGTCCGCCTAAACAGTACTCCGATGCACTAAGTTTTCCAACTTGTGCACTAAAGTCACTTGCTACCACTACAATGTCAGAGCGTTTGCTCTTCCGAACAAGAGTGACGAGGTCATCGTAAAACTCGTCTTTCTCCATATCAGTGCTGCAGTCTGTTGGAGCGTATGCCAAGATAACAAATAAACTACGCTTAACAATACTATCCTTTCGGACGCCGAATGATCCCTGCAGTCTCATGGCACACAAGCGACTGTTGACTGGGATCCAATCTAAAAGGACTGCTTCAGCCTTCTCACTCAAGACTATTCCTACACCACGTTGATCCACAGCTTGAGCTGCTTCGTCTCCTGAAGTGCGAACAAAATATCTTGACGAGACGTTCGGTGCAGTTAGCTGGATTACTCTACTCGAATCCTGAATTCGTGTTTCACTCACACAGCAGACATCAATCAAAAGTGAGTCAGTTTACTGTCAGAGCCAAACATGCCTGTTGGCCAGCCTGCATTAAAGTGCGCACATTGAAGGAACCCAGATTCAGAGGCTGACGAGGCTTGAGAAAATGTGAGCTAACAGACTGAAAACCACCTAGCACACTACTTGACAACGAACCGTTGCGAGTATCGGGCTTGTTATCATTGGAGATACTATGGGTAAGCAGAATGGGCAAACAGATTGGGTTGGAGACAGAAGAGACAGGTTGAATAAAAGAGAGAGAACTCTGAGCAGTAGCATACTTATCACTACCCAACCCACCTGCGCTCGATGAAATGGGCAGCGCGGTCCTGATTATCCTGCGCGAGGACCGACGCAGTATGGAATTATTTGTAGGCGTGTAACTCACGGGGAATAATGGACGGGTACTGCTAGGGAGTCCAGCCGCTAAGCAGAAGAATGATTAGGGCTCTCAACCAAAGCCTTTGGTTCTGACAAGAACCTGACCGCAAGGCACCGGGGTACAGCTGAGTGGGCGCCCATCTACTTGGATCAATTATTCTTCCACTCGTTTTTTCGACTGAGCTGCTAACTCATATCAGGCCTCTACCCATTGACCTTCCAGCCATGATTGGATCTTCGGCTTGAGATAAGCCATCCTGTATATCTCGTTGGATCATGGAGGCACGCAAGCCGTCACATCATGTCAAGGTGTAGTCTCGTTGTGACCGCTTATTTTAGATCTTTCTCGGGTACAAAAGTAAGTATTGTTCACTCTGAAGAATGGAAAGTGTTTGGGTTAAGATGATCCACGTCCCCTAGGTACAGTTTTTATCGGGATTTTCGCTGCAGTGATTCGAATGACAGTAATGCTATTTAAAACGTGCCTTTCCGAAAATGGAAGTAATTTTTAACCGTCATGTTCACTAACCCATTTTTTAATAATTTTCGAGACAACGTCGTCATTATTATTAACGCACACTGCTTCTAGGCAATTCCCTTTTTTGTTACTCCAATTTGACTGCAAGACTTGTCCTTTATTTCGACGGTGTCGAAAAACCGCGCATATTATATTTGAACCACGTGACTTTCTCGTCGTCTGTTAAGTAGGCCAATTACTTACTGACTCTCTTAGAGCACAAGACCACCTACTAAGAGAGCTGAAAATTAATAAGCCGCTTCTTGACTAGCAGTTACCGGATAAATTCGAAAACCTACTTCTCATCAAGAAGTGCATCGATCAATGAGTCCAAAGATGGAGTTGTGTTCAGCAGCACACTGACTAGATAAGTGAAATGGAATTATCGAACTGGACATTTCGCTATTTGCCGTCTTCTCGAGTGGCGATCTACATGACGGCGGTTTGACACGGTAACACCAAAAGGATTTTTAAATTATTAATACTTTCTGCACCTTATTTTAACGTCATCCAAGGGCCATTTTTTCCAGTTGGTTCAAAGAGTATGGAGCCTATCATTTACACCCCCATTGAGGAAACTGCAATGCATGTCATTCTCTTGGAAAGGGGTCAGGGTCAACAGAGGGATCTTAAGTGAGGACGCTGACCGACGGTAAGAGAATTCGAATCAGCGACCTTCATGTTGAGAGGCTGCCATGTCTGCCGCCTAACAACCGTTTACCGGCAATTTGAATCCATAGTCAAATGGTGCATGTTATTCTGTTTGCTGATGAGTAGCCAATCAACTGATTATCCGAGTGATCGACTGACAGACGCACTGGTTGATTGGTTAATTGAGCAATCGATATCCACCCATAAATTTGGCTAACGTTTCATAGGCTTTTCAAAAAATAAAAAGGCCAGCGTGGAAACTGGCTGATGGTCTTGTGGCTTTGAAGCTCTCATATAGCCAGAAGATCTGTCCTGAGAAAACTGATTTATGCAAAGCCACTAGTTCACGACGAACTCTCACCAATCAAACAAACATACAAACACAAAAATGAAAACGAAATAAAAATTCTTCAAGTCGCAGGGAAAATATGGAAATATTAAACCAATGAACCAACTCCGAACATGCAAATCAGGAATCTGTATCTCAGGTTGCCAAAACTGGAGATTTGGCTACGACAAGCAGTATCATTCATCAGACGTTAACTCGTCCACTTCTTATTGCGTGATACCTTCCGGTGTCTGGATATTAACCTTGTATTGAGGCAAACATTACGGTCACATAATTCTTGTTAGCATTCGAAATCATGTTATGCCGAAATTGCTTACTGAATACCTCCGTCAGGTACGAAGACGTAGAAAAGGTCCTCTATATTAAAATGTTAATTTACTCACACCCCTAGGAAAAACAAGGTGAGAATTCCCGAATGGATGCAGTTAGATTAGACAGATTCTGTTCAGTGTATATTTTTTTTATTATCATAGCAATAAAAAATAAATGCAAATGTGCTTCCTTTAGGTCACGTGTTGCCCATGTCCTCGAAGTGATCTCTTCGAGATGTTATGCCCAGTGATGCGTGCAGTTATCTGTTCTCAAATGAAAAAATACCTATCGGTCAGTGAAGCGAAGAAGTGAAGCAAAACGCAATCCAGCGAGAGTCTAACAGTACATCCATCAAATACTATGAATGACGTATGTGAAATACGCGCGATTTACATTCGACATTTTCGTTTACCAGTCTCTGAAATACACTATGTATATAAGTATATATATATATATTTAGTGTATTTATTCAACTTCTTTCGGGATCTTTCTGCGAACTATATTTGCCTCACGAAGCAGAAAAGTTGCTACCTAGTTCAAGTTGATTGATGGAATCGGTAGCGAAATTTACTTTCACTTACCGCAGCGAAACCAAGCTGGACTCAGAATGTACCGGTGACTCAAAAATCAACTGCTCGCAAGCGCATCCAGAGGCAATAATTAAATGACTGAAGAACTGCCACTTTCTGTTTTGGCTGAGGTTTTAAATCATTTAAACCATCATTTTCTCTTCGTTATTCCGCAGGTTTGTGGGACAAATGCATACAGTTTCCGCTGGGATGTTTCAAAGCCGTTCGTTTTTATGATAACTTCTGACAAAGCTCATACTCGGTCACATGTAGTGTTTCGATTGAATCTACACAGCACCGTACAGATGAAACTAATCGGCATCAAATTTTTCAGCTGAGCGACTAGTTATGAACAGCGACTCCTGACATCGCACCGCTGACAGAAGCACCTTATTAGTCAGAGTTAATTGAAGCTACGAAAACGATGTTGGATGCAAAAGTTAGTTGCCAAAACACATTTTACGCCATTTTCTTTCGCTTTCTGCCCATAATGTTGAATTTTATACTAACTTGCAAAGGTAATTTTCTAAAAATAGACAAATCCACCGAATCGGTACAGCAAGCAAGATGCACTAAACCACTCAAGAGAATTGCACATTTACCTTGGGAATATGGAGGAAGCGCTAAAAGTCAAAAAGAAAAAGCAGGTAAATATATACGGCAAAATTTCACATGTATAGGTAACTTAGAATGCGGGAAAAATTGTGGTCTCAAAATCGATTCAAATTCAGATTTCAGTCATGTTTTGGTTGACAGGTACTTAGAAAATGACCACTATTTGCGGATTTTACTTCCCAAATACTGCCTATCTAGAACGCAAGCCCAACCATGGCTAAAACGTCCTCGTGATCGGAAGTTCAGACCCGTTATATGATCGGTGACCTAAAGGTGTACGTGACTAAATCTCATGGTCGTCACTAGAAGGCACAAATAACATGAATCGATAAATGTACAGGCCAATTAACTTTACTTTTTGCGCTTATTCCGAACAACACACTTGTCAGAAAAGCCGATCGATCCAAACCACCGCATGTCTGTCATGTATTCCGAGGAGGTCATAATAAGAGTACAGACAATAGAAGACAACTGCACAATACGGAAGTTGTTCTACGTACCTATCTCGTGGGGATGATTTGCTGCCTTGCAAGCCGCTAGCTTCAAGAATTTGGTACTAGTACGCCCTGATACTTTTGTGGTCTGGATTTTTACCCGATCCTTATCCAAAAACGTGAGATTAAAATCCTTAGATAACGGAATCCTATTATGGCAAATCCGGTGTTACCATTCATGTCTCAGGATTCTCTACATCGTGCCACGAAGACAATGCAACGCGAGTTTTGGTCAAGTCAATACTAACTAAGGCGGCATTTATGCATCAAACTTGTTTATCAGCAGAGGCATTCATTATTAGCCAAAAATTGTACAGTGAATATTTGAAAGATTGCTGGACTAATTAATTGAATAACCAATAAATTATCAAATGAACCGAATAGTACCTGAAATGGTATATCCAATCTTTGAAACTCTATTCATTTCGGTGTTCATTCCTATCCCTTTCTTTATTTGTTAGTAGAATGTTTCTATGGGATAGTCTTTAAAGTTTAACCCCGTTTTTGTGACTAGTCTGGGCAAGCTGAAGCAGGTACGAGGAACAACTCCAACACCAGGGCAGGATTGATTCTATGCCGTCTGTCTACTAGTCACCGACACCATCAGAAGCCGGATCTGCGTTTCAAAGGTTACCACAGAAGTGACACATGATTTGCAAAGTTCAATGTGCTTCCTGTGTGACATTTGCTTATATGTGGCTATCCGAAGAAGAATGCCAAAGGCCAGACGGTAAATTATATAATTTGACACTGTTAACAATACGTCACAACTATTACACATTTTCAGTTTGCAGATCACGGCTGAGGTTAGCTTATGTGGTACTTAAGGTTTTGCTTATTTGGCGCATTCGTCACCTACACCACTCGGGGAGAGAATAACATTGTGTGTTGTTCAGTAATCGTTCTATCCGACAACTACTACTCTTATTATTAGTGTGAGTACGTCTAAGTTACGGAAACTTTCGCATCAGCGTTTGTATATACGGACGTTGGAAAATTTACTGATGCAGCGCACATTCAGAGACTGAAGCCACGTGCCTGAATCGCACCAACAAACTTTTACATACCGGGCAGTCGTTCTACTGTTGAGTCGTCGATCAGGTATCAAGTATGGTTTGAATGATATTCAAGTCCTTTTAGAGGCCATACAATGATTCAGATAGTATACAAAACGGGAAGTCTTGTTACTTGGTGAACATTCATAATTTTTGTATAATCAAGCTGTTTAAATGAACGAGCCTCACTTATAGTAAAGCTGTATATCATCAAAATTGACGAGGGATGACCATGCCCAAACTGTTCCAGTCGGATTTCTCTACCCACGCCAGTACATTACAATGGTATAATAACTCTGATTGATATGTGCTTTCACACCAAAATTTCAAGCCTTCTTATGTCAATTTATTGTGCTCCAGCTACAAACAATCAACTTAACAAAAACATTTTAATGAAAAGGATGCAGCAGACCACTGAACTTACTTGGATACGGAGGTGATTGCCCGCTCTGCAAAAATAAAAGACAAGAAACGTCAACGTCTGAGGTAAGATCATAACTACATACCAACCTGTTGATTTTTTACCCTTTTCCATGTATTCTAATTTACAGAAGTCATTTTGGTTCTGACCGTTTTCGGCTGTGATTTTATTCACTTCCCGAAAAAACCCGTATTAGCTGATTCTCGTTCTGTATTTTTCCTAGGTGATTCTCCAACACAGTTTGCCTTTTCAATGAAATTAGTCAGCAAATTGCTTTAAGCATGGAAAAAGCTAAGAAACTGTATTCCTCATGATTTTACTTAGCGTCATACATGATGCAGGCAATGATTATTCTGAACTAGTACGGCTGTCTAGGTAGAATCCCTTCGATTGGTACAGTGATTAGCACTACAACCAAAATGTGATCGAACTAGGGCGATGCGAGTAATTGCATGAGAGTAGTTATTTTAATGCCTTCTTGGATTTATAGTGTGAAGCTATTGATATGTTTCTCTTGGAGGACAGTTAAGTGAGAAGATACTATCAAATCTTGGAGCAGAGGCTGAAATGCGACAAAGGGAATAACACGATTTTCGTGTTTGTACCACTAAACACAAATTTAGTCATTCTATTCTGAGAGTTCGGTATGTTTCCTGGATCCACAGGACAGTCCACATGAAAGGTTAGCTGAGAGTTTCGGGAATTGCTTAAGGAGTTCCGTTTCCGTGTTTAAACGTAGGTCAGAGAATAAAGGGGTTGAAAAAGGGGAAAATGCTTTGCTTCCATCAAGCCATCGTGATTTACTACTGTCTGTCCGTGTTTGGTCCCCTTCGTCTCTCTGTATGTGCCTAAGAGTTGCCTGTGTTCAGATAATTAGGGCCGCTTCTGTTACACGCAGTGTAGTCTTGTTGATACATTTCACGTCACGAAACCAACAGTTCGGCCACACCAAAGAAACATCAGTGGAGATAACCGAACCGGTTCGAACGTACAGTCTGATCGGTGCATTCATGTCCTTTATATTCAGCTCGCTACATCACATTACCACTTGTATACAGAACCTTCTATGATTGCCGTTCCACAAAACCATTTACTGACTTGTCCACTGACGTGTTTTGCCTATCTTCCTTTACTACTTCCCTGTTATGTGTACACGTTTACTGCTGGGAATAGCTACTCGTTAGTCGTGTATACTTCATAGCTCGAAATGATTTACTTCTAACATTGTGTGATCAACCGCTATCTAACCCTGAAAAATTTACACACGAAGAAACTCTCAGATCATTTGTACGCGTCAACAAAATAATATATCAAAGCTTAACTTTCATGTCTCCACACACTGAAACGCTGGCTCCGTAAATTTTCAAGTCGATGCATGGTGGAAATCGACTGTCCCCATTAATCCTGCATCTCACCAAACCGATGCCGTATCTCAAGAGACTTTCCTGCCGTCATATCATAAGAAATCACCTTATTAAGACGGTGAGGCTTGCACCCCATTTAGGGCGTGGGGATGAACGCAAGCTAATAGTGACTAAAATTGGGAAATCTGCTTACATAACGTCTGTCCAATACAATGCAACACAATAACCACCGCCTGTTAATCCTCCGCCTGAATAACAGCATGGAACATTCGCATCGATCACGCTATCTGTTTATAATGGTTGGCTTTCGCCGTATTGATTTGCCTGATACCTTGTTAGCCTTGTTGACTGCTCAGTTGATCAATTTGTCATTTGAGGCCTGAATTCCCAGTAATACAGGTATTCTATCATTAGAGTTTACATGTTAGAACTTGAATAACGTTAATTCACAGCCATTGAACGGGTATTCGTCCAGATGACCAAAAGTGCGGATGCCTAAATGAATCGGTAGTTGACTCAGAAAATCGAAAATTTTGATTTCCCGTTAGTGGATCTGGGTGTCAGCAGCATTCTTGCAGCTCCACATCCCCTGTGTTTGACAAGTCTAAGTTACCCAGACAAACTGTTTTGGATTCAAAGACAACCCGACTGGCCTAATGCATCCACACGAACGGCCTATCCTTATTCATTTGGCACTTCGTCACAAGCGTATCGCTTGCTCAGTCTACCTGTATGAACAAAAAAATGATGACTACACATTTTGCTAACCGTGACGACAATGAACGGTCCGGTCTCCATCACCAAAACAAAAAGTGGTTGCGCACTACCGTGACCTGTTTGGCGCTGTGCCACTCAGATGCGGTTTTCGCGTCTATCCAGGTAAGCAGTTTCCAGCAATACAAATTGGTTAGCTGTATCCAGCGGATCTCAGTGGCGAATCCATTGAAACATTGATGATTCTTGCCGCCAAAAGATCAATTTATTTGGGAAAGACTGGGCGATTTCCTTTTCCACTTTCACTGCTGTTGTTTTCAAGACAGGTGAAAACAACTTTGTTTATTAAACCGCGGTCATTATCGGATTCCGAACTGCTAAAGTGGCCGATTTGAGGAAGCCTGGAATCCAAAGCAGCTATTCTTGAGCCTCATGATGTTGAACAGTTAACTGGAGTCTGGGGTTAATTAAAATTTTTTAAAAATTGTTTTATTTTCATCGTCAGCACCCAGACGAAGTACTCAGTTGTAATATGCATCCACTCGACTGGCAGTTTTGGTAATCGCGGTTTTCTAAAGAGCAACATGATAGTAACTGCTGACACCTTAACTCCGTATCTCATTAGTTGAGTCTGGACTGAATAAGGGGGACATCCAAAAATAGGATGTTTTCTGATTGAGTACAAAGATCGGACAACGATGAGACAGCGATACTGTCTGATAATTTGAACCATCCTCGGGAACGATGCTTTCGTAATAATGCAATTCGGCAAAAATGCGTGTGTCTGGTTCACACCAAAGCGGCTGTAAAGTTCATTTACCCATGTTCATTTAACCTGAGTGAAAAATCAAAGATAGCCCTAATCTACCAAAGCTGATCTTAATTCTTGTTAACCTTTTGTGTATAATCAATCCTTCCATTTTTTCCACTTTTCTTCTAATTCATGTTTGCTGATTGAGAGTGAAACGCATACTAATTTATAAAGTCACCCATGGCGAATTGTAGACCACTAAATGAGGATCAGCATCCTTACCACAAGATCATGGAGTTTAAAGGCCAAAATGCCAGCTTCTAGACCACTGTCGATTGCAAATGAGTTCGACAAAGGCAAACAAATAGATTGTAAGGGATCCAGTGCTCACAAACCAAGTCCGGTTGATATGCCGGTTTCTTTGGGACTGTGAGATGGCATGCGACTTATGGATATCTGTTACTTTTAATGATTTACTTGTTTTTTTCATGAAACCATGATGTAGATTCTCTCGGAACAGAGTTACTGTCAAGTGAGGACGTTGCCCGTTGGCGGGAAGATTGGAACCTGCGATCTTGGGGTTAAGACGCCACGACGTTGACCTATGGGCTATCACGTGACTGAACGAAACAAAACTTCAGCATTACATTACCGCTGATTAAATAATCAAAGCGATCCATTCAATGGACACGGAATTTCCTTTGTTTAAACAGACAGTGTAATATATTTCTGGCCAGCACAGGTCAGCGTCGACGTCAAAACAGTTTTGCACGGATCTGCACATTAGCTTGGCAATTAGACATGCAATATAATGCAAACCTGTTCACACAATTGAGTTACTTTAGCACAAATTTCTCGTTAGGCTTTATGACTGCTGTTACGGCTTCTGGTAAATAAGGGAAAAGCAAATGAGTTTTTTCAAAACCTTGAAGGATACTACGTTCACGTCTAGTAAGTTCACGCACAAGCTTTTTCAAGCCTGCGTAAACAAACTACGGAGAACATCACGCGAAAATTCGCTTATTCTAGGATTATAAAAAGAGCAGGAAGCGAAATCATCTGGCCCACTTCAAGCTAGGTGGCGCCAAGTCTTTTCATGATGAGATTTCTCCTCTTATATTCCGATCATTAACTGTTAAAATTTACTTACGCTTACAAGTCACACTTGTTGGCCTAGAATTGTTCCAGATTCCCTTGATACATACCACACCTCAGATAAAGTGAGGCGTTGTAAATTGGAATATTCAACTGGTTTATTGCCCATGCCGATTTTCCCAGGCCTGATCATTGCATTACACATCCCAGTCAAACTTATTCTTGCAAAACCGACAATGAGCATCACCAGGTTTCACAATGAAATGAAAAGCTTTGCACAGAAATCGTCCTTCTAAACAGACAAGACTAAGGGATTATCCATGGCCTGCAATATTTTACAGTACATCTTTATCTCTTCTTTTGTTCTGTTTCCATACGTACAAATCCTACACCAACGCTTCTCTGGAGGATATACATGGAAAACCAGAACGCTTTCCCGAAAGGAATGACAGTGAGAAGTGGCCACTGTCTTGAATTACATTTCAAGTATACTTTACAACGCCGTGAAGGTGCCCGTCAATAGGCTTAGAGGTCAGTGTGCGCACGTGTATGTGGTTACGTAGGTGTTTGTGTGTATTTGTGTGTGGGGGGGTGGTTCAATAGATCGGAGTTAAAAATCCTATTTTTACCTTTCGTCTCACATCTCATTTCACACGCAGATTGTTCGCGTCCTTAAAAATTATCATGTTAGGCTGCTTACCTGTCTAAACTAGAAAGGTGACAGTGAGCAAAACAAGCAATTTGGCCCCAGTGACTTATTTGCCAGTGCAAATTTTACTTTTGGCCAGGAACAATATAATGATAAACTGCTCCCATTATTTTTTCGATTTTCATAATTATAAAATGGCCATCGCTGATAGGCCCATTTGAGTAATGATGTGAAATGTTCATTGCCAGCTACTGGTCAAACAAATCAGACAGCTTAGCGTTATCTTCAGCGCAAACCAACGTAGGAAACCCTTGTTACAATGGGATCAGGTGCTAACCTGCACTATACCCAGAGTGTTTCATCACGGCTCTTTTATCGTATATCAGTCCCACAAGGCTATCAATTCGACAGCACTCAGAGACTACTTCCATTTGTACCAGCATAGTCAGACTGCTGAAGAACAACTTTTCCGGTGAATATATCAGAACAGGAGATGTCTTCGACTCCATTGGGAAACAAAACTTTATGACACCAGTTATTTAAAATGTGAAAATTATGAAAAACTGATTTTAACTCTTATCTGACAAAGGGCTTTACACGGTATTCGAAAAGTCGGCTTATTTGAAATATTCGCAGTCCCATGGTATTCTTCCATTCCTACCATTTCAAGTACTTCCGATCGTTCACCGCTAGCTTTTTTATTTCTCAACATATTCCCGTGGAGTAACTAGCATTATCGTTGCAAACGTTCACAGATGCATCCTGTCTGTGGGTATCACCCCACCCCAAACAATTCATCTGAATGGTATTTGGAGTCACTAAGCCCCCTATCTAGGTAGCCCAGGGCGAGAAATGCTGAACTTGGTCTTACGCATTTTCTTTTGACTGCTTAGGTTTCATTCCCGTATTGCCTGTTCTTTTGACGTTTTATATCTCCAGAAAATAACAACCTAGAGTGGAAAGAAACAACTTTTTGCATGACGTCTCTGGAAGTTTTACTCTGTTATACAGGTGAAGTCGCGAAATGTTTCTTAATGGTTTATGTTCTGATTTTTTCGCTTTGTTTCAATCTACAAAGCAATGACCAGTTGATCAACCTGTCTTTCATTAGCATCCAGATTGTTTGACAAAGTAAGGCCTCTATTTTGGCTAAGTGCACAAAACCTATCACAGCACCTGTTCTTGTACGCTTTTGTCCGACCGGCAGTTACCGAAACGACAACCAGGTGCCAAAGCAAAAAAACATTCTCTGTTTCAAACTACTGCACACATTCGACTAAATAACTAACAAAACGGATTGAGAAATAGGACAGCATAGTCAGACTAGACAAGCAAGTGAACCACAGGAAGAAGACGTTTGATTTTCATCCAGTCGTCAAACAGTTCACCAGTAACAAGAGAGTTATTTATGCTCCAACAGACAGACAGACAAATCGAGGACACAGTCCCCTGAGATGACCTGCAAACGTTCACAGAGAACTCAAAATTTATTGATTGAAGACAAGCTTTTCTTACAGGCAAGCACTGACATAAGCAAGTGCGAATGCGCCGAATGCGTTTAGACAGCAAAAGCTGACCTGACATTGTCACACAGCCGTTACGAAAGCGTAATCATATAACTGGGATTGAATGCATGTTCGGTTCAAAGATGGATACTACTAACAGCCTTCCTTTTGTGCGTCGACGTCCAACAAAATACTTCATTCCTCACAGCATCAGGGATGAGCCGGATTCTCAATTACCCCATGTAAGCTGGTCAGGGAGACTGGGTTACCATCCGAGGGAGCACTTTGCATGTTTCAGCTTCAGCGCTTGAGTAGATTTCACCCTGGTCAGCGAACTCGGAATGTAAATGAATAAAAATCGCCTGGTGATTGTCCAGTAAAGTGATCTATAAGATCAAGGCGATGGGCTTAAAGTTTATTCGTCTTAGCAGTCATCGGCCTCCACAGCAGAAACCGTCATCTAAATGGTTGATTAAGATCGGAACCTGCAGCGGCATAAAGCAACTTCTCAAATGCAATGCAGGTAAAAAAAATAAATTAAGGCAAAATCTTGTCGGTTCACTTACAATAGTGTTCTTCATTGCTTTAGTGAATTCGCGTTCTTCCATCTCAAGCGGTCCACATCATTTCTGTCAACTACGGAGCCTGTTACAGATTTCGGTCGTCTATTTTAATCGAACTTTAGTAACTGCCTTCAGAATACTACTTATACGTTGGCGCATTACATCTACCAACAATGCTGTTATTAACGCTAAATCATTCACTACTTATCCTCATTTGAAGTCGAAGTAAAACTGTGATGTTCTCTATCCCTTACTATACTTTTTTTGCTCTCGGATGTGCCTAAATTCAACTGGCTAAAAGCCCCAAAATCAGTCACATTCCTCCACTGATGTCCGAAATATAAAAGACAAATTAAACAGCACGTATCTTCTTTCTCAAAGATGGCCATACCAAATCGATAGGGAGCCTTTCGATGAATCATTGTCGTCATTCAATTTATCCTCCTACCGACTCAAGTCAGAATGTGTGCATTAGGAGATTTAATGACAGTGTGTGCATAGAACATGAACACTATTCATCCTAGTCAGAGGAAAAGACGGGAATTCAAGCATAACATAACATGTTGGCATATCACAAAACTAACCGCCTTTTTCCAATTCCCATTAAGGTATGCCTAAAGTCGGAGTATCATGATAAAAGGTTCATTTAGAAAAAGCACAATTTGGGTAAACTGTACGCAAATTATTACAACCCCCGAATTCGATTCTCAGTGCATCATGGAACCAAAAATATGTATTTCTAGGCTATTTTTGTATTTCTGATTGTTTTACTTTCTATTGGTAGAGCACGACATGACACGCCGAAGTGGTTGAGGAGAGCACTTCATTTCCTGCTGAATTTTTCCATGGAAGTAGGAAATCATGACATCAGTTTTATCAGTTTCCTAAAATTGATTTGGCAAAAACATGAACTACGGTAGAACATCAAATCAATCAACCGTTAGACATTTTTTTCTTCCCGTGTCAACAGACAAACCACCAGGTTATCTTTTTTGGATGACTCACAGTATCTTTTGTAGAACTTTATGCAATTTGCGAGAGCACTGTCAAAGCATTGTGCATAATATGCATCAAATTTTACATTCTTTTCATATCACATAATATCTTCCGTTCGGAAATTGAATTCCAAGAACTAACTGACCACCGTGACTAGGTCTGTAATTTTAAGTTTGCTTCCTACCTTTCTTCTAATTATTTTGTAGCTGTGTGGTCTTTGTGTCCAGTGTAATGACAAAAATGTAATTCAAATAAATTCTACGCAATTTACACGCATTGTATGACTCGGTAATTCTACCTTATTGTTAGAAAAGATAACCCAAGTTTAGAATCACACGGTTATTCGGCTGACATTTTAATCGTCTGCAAACATGTTTGTTCCAATTCAGGTAACGCCAGATAAGCTTGTGATTGTCTCATAGTTGTCACAAATCAGATCATATGACGTCAGGCGAGCAACTGACCCGACACAACAATGCAGTGGTATAGATTAACCCAACTAGATGAACCTGGAAGTGTCATTCCGGTGAACCCTGTCCCATTGTTTGTTTTCTATACTCTTTCCCAAAGAAGCTGCTAACCAGTTGATTCTAATTGTCAAAAAATACCATAAAACGTAAAGACCACATAGATCTCGCAAGAAATTCCTAGACAGTTATAAATCAATTCACAAATAAACAATTGCGACAATGTTTTCAAAAGAATGGTCAAACAATGATGTTATTCTCGCCGAGTAAACAAAACAAGATAAATATATGTTATAAGACTATTCTAGAATCAACCTTATTGATCAACTTGTATTTCTACCGAGAACTGGGTTTACAAAATGTCACTACTGTAAGAGGTTCCTCTGAGCTCAATTCGTGACGTTGTGTGGGATCAACAAGAGTAAACACACTATTAGCCGTATTTAATCCTAGTGATATTCACTGCGAGTCATATTAGAAGTGGTCGAGCTTGCGTGACTTTGGCTGGTTGAAGAAAACTGACTGAATGTGCATCGTGAAGGCCGATCAGAATATTCAAATTTCGTACAAGTAGAAGAAACAACTTCATGATTTTCTCACGGTTAAAACCATGAACACTTGCAAAGTCATGTAATCCAAAGTGTTCCTCTTTTTGTTTCCAGTAGTGCGTTTCGCTTACGAATGGACGAACAAAATTTCCCCGGAAGCACACGACTTGTTTCGTGGTTATTGCCACTCTTCCGATATGCGTACCCGGTAGTCTTTTGTCCAACCATCCCTATACTAGTGCGCTTCCTTCTTAGTTTCTCACCAGAATCTCATTTGAACCGTTAGGAGATTGAATGGATGATGCGTCCATTTAAAGGTCACAATCAACGAATCACTGTGTGATTCTTACGTGGACTTATCATCCATTCGCGCCCCGAACGATTCAAAGGAGATTCCAGTGTTTTTCGTTTTACTCATTGTTCGAAGCAAAACTGTGCCTCGGTGAACAAATCAAAATCCTTCTTGGAATAACTGGGAAATTCTAAGTCAGCCAAGATCCAGACTTGGTTAGTATTTGCGGACAACAAAGCTTCAGTCTATATGAACGACTATCCCAATATCATTCACTCTGGCTTTGTCAAACCATCACTCTGACCTTATGAAAACAGGAAAGGAACTGACAAACGGAGGATTTTTAGCTGGGCTAATGTGGGAAAATCATGGGGTTTTAATTTCTCACGAAGTTCAGTATATTCATAATTACTCTGGTCAATGTTGTACAGGAAAGAAGTCTAAAGTTTTAGTGCGGCAAACGTTCAGCCAGAGCACATTTAAGGGGGAAAATATATATCATCATCATTCTTTCCTGAATATCCTTATTCTTTATCCAGGAAAGATATGAAACAAATAAATCTCACCCATTTACGCAGAAACAGAGGCGATTAAACAAGAACTACTTCAGATTGCTGATTTCTGACACCTATCGAACACGGAACAAAGCATGCGCATATTGCGTTCTTTCTCGAATTTGACTTTTGTTGGAATATTTTAGTGGCTACTTTGTTTTGCTAATATGTGCACGGTGTACGAAGGTTTACGGAAAGTTGACATCCTGTAAGTTTTCCACTAGAGTTTGTTATGTTATCAGTGAAATCACGCTGATTATCTTTTTGATTGAATGAGAAGTGACTCCGTACGGACAGGTACCTCTATCGGTTAAAACCGAAGGCAACTTAATAAGTGAGTAAGTTGTGATCAGAAAATTGTTTTTGACAGTAGCTTGAGAAGTTGCCCTGCACAAATGATTGATTTACAAATCAAAACACCGCATCATATTTTACTGCTGGCTTAGCCACTATGTGGCCGCAAATTAATCGTCCACTATGTGACCATTATCAGATCTCGGAGATCGCGATGGACTTTAAGGTGGGTTTTAAAAAGTCCCTTTTTGCTGGCGCTGACATCGATGTTTAGAAATTCGACTTCAGAGGGAAAGTAAATTGCGGGTGTAAAAAGTTAACGGTGTAAACAAACAAATGAGTGAAGGAACCAAAGAATCAAAATCTACACAGAGAAAAAATCAGTAGTGCTGTGGCCATGGCAACATCAGCGGTCGCACGAGATTGCATCCCCCGCACGGCTTCGGGTTCATCGATCCTGTGGTTTCAGATGTCATCAGAACTTTGGAGGTTACTGATGGCATCTGATGCCACGGCTAGTTCACCGATGGGACAAACGCAAACTCATGCAATCGCTGCTATTGCCCTGGTCGCAAAACATTGTTTCTTTATCCATTCTCGATGCAGTCCCTCATCCTTCCAATTTTTCACTTTTTCGTATATTGATCCCCGTAATGTTTCACACCTACATTTTACCTTCTCTCGGAACCGGCAACTCACATTCGTTGCTACTGTAAAAATGCCGCTGAACAGGTTCACAGCTAGTATCTCTTTCATTCGGAATTCTCACGCATAAGGTGCAAGCGTCTAGGCAAATTTTGTCGCCATCTACTGGATTCGTGAATTGATGAGAAAGCAAGAACCAGAAACAGACTACTACTAGTACCACGCATGAGACAACTCTAAATTATGATTATCACATATCCTTTGAAGTACAACCCCACTGCTTACTACAAGTTTTCCACGGGTGCCACAAAAAAGTGAAATTTTAACGGTTACTAAGACTTTTCCATACCGTGTATTCTGAACTGGGATAAGAAACAGTTCGTCCACAGTGTAATGCCTACGAATTAACTACAATATGATTCAAAGTATGAAAATTTCGAATGCTGATTCGAACAAAATGTGCTTTGACTGTTACATGTGCCATTAATGACGCCGGGCAGTTAAACACGTGCGCGGATATCGCTGCCTCAAAGCAAATTGCTTTTCATCATTTTATCTGTTGAAGAACTGTATTTCCAATGCTTTAAGCACAAAAATTTGAGTCATTTCTAACGTATGATAACTGCAGCAACAAATTGCATCTTCCTCAAATTTCAACCGCAGTTTCCAAGATCTACCTGATTGCTTCTTGTCTATTTACGAGGAAAAGCAGTAAATTTTCACATTTTTAATAAACTCACTTTTCTTATCAATATACCAAGACGCAACACGTCTAAACATTGTTGCTCAAATGACCTGACCGCCAGGCTCGTGAAATGTGCAACAAGCACGAATGGATGCACGTTGGTGTTACGGAAAACTCTCGCCGTAACTTGATTTGCCAAAATACTCCTCCCCTTGTGCTAGCTCATCCCCTAAATGGTTACTACTGCTTTTGACGGAATATAAATTATTCGGAAATCAACATGGGAGTAGCCCAGTTATGTACTTTACACTTATCTGGTTAATGTTTTGTGATTTTTCACTTACGTGCAATGGCATTGCTTGTTGAAACTTAGGATGTAACCCTGTTGTTTCGTCCGAGAAGTACAATAATGACTTATTTGTACTTTAGGAGTTGCTGTTGGTAACCCGAAGCATCCCCTTCTCAGTTGGTTTCCACGATTTTCTAGTTCCTTATCGAATAGTAGCCACTATTTGAGTGTTTGCAATTCAATTCATGCAGGAACGATAAGGAAATAATGTTTAAAGACTGAAATTATCGTCCAAGTCCGTAATCAGCATTATAATCTGTCCTCTGTTATGTGAAAACTCAGTTTTGCACAATGATAACCAGTCACATTATCTTGGCTACTTTTCAATGAACTGCCCTGTCCCCGCCAGCAATCACTAAATTTAGTGAGACTAAAGTTTTACTCACATTTTATTGAAAGCTTTGCTTACGGTTAAAACAAGTATTACTCTGCTCCCGGGACTTTGTAGTCAAAGACGTTCGTCCCTCTAGTGTTTTGCAGAGAGCTGTGTTTTTGTAGTTCTTTTTGACTACATGCTTCATGTGGGAGTGTAATGGAAACGGCGTTCGCCGTAGTTCCAGCAGCCCTCTACGTGTAGCAAGAGTTAGTTCTCATGATTATCTGCCCTGGGGAGGTATAAAAAGGTCTTCACGAATTTGGTGTGGAAGCGCACCAAGAAAGGCAAACTTCGGCCCACGGCCAAAATTACCGGTAAATTAGGAATCTGATTCCTTGACCATTTTGAAGTGACAGGCAACTAATTCACCTGGTTGATGCTTTACCCGTATCGCCTGCGAAATGCTAAGAATGTTCAATGACATATTCTTCGTGGAAACGACCTTCATATATTAGGGAGTAATTTCCTCTGTTTTGATGTCGCTACACGCATAAAAGAGCAAGAGTGTGTCCCACGGAAGCAAATACACAAACCCTCTGCTCATTCCACCAACCACCTCAGAAAACCACCTGGGATCGGGACAGAATAAACTACGGAGCCTTTATCTCAGAGACTTATGGTCGTTTAACAGCATCACTAAATCGAAGACACATAGAGAAAGGCAACCTTTACGTATATTTGCTCAAAACATGCGTCGACGTTGATCGTTCTGAAATTGTGCTCAAAATGAACAAGCCTTTTATTGTCCCACTTGCTCTCAGTATTTATCTAATGATCAAATCTTCAATGTTCAAGCAAAATTCCTTAGATTGACTTTACTCAACTGTGCAGTTTTCGGCTCAATACAACGCCCTTGGATAGATCAACTGGGGAAAACTGGGCGGTATATATTTTCACTTGTTGATAAACTGGATTTTTTCCAAACCCATGGTCACCTTAAGTTTCCGTTTTCTCCAAGGTTATATTCAACTCCAATTAATGGTGCTTTCAATGTCACGCTATCATGATTCTGAAAGTTTCGAGACTTTTCTGTTACATTGCAGTCCGGTGTAGTGCTACTGATTCAAGCACATCCAAAGAAAGTCTGTCGGCACCAGGACGTTGCTTGCAAATTCTGACTGTATTCAACCCATTCAAATTTTAAGTGCATTTTCATCCTTTCACGAACAACATTTCCAAGACCAGGCTTATCACCGCCACCTGTGAAAACGCAACAACCTGAGTTGATTCACACACTGTCATCTATTTTTATAAATCCCGAACATTGTCGTTCTGTATATATAGAAACTTAAAAAGCACAGACCCACAAGCAGTCATCATCAGATTTGGTTGACATTTAATTCTCGTATTATTTTGATTATTTTTCAGGTTTTAACAATACGCTTAAAAGTTCTGTTATGCTTTAAAGATAAATGCTACAGTGGCTATCTTTGCGCTGGCTGACATGTATCAGATTATGAACCCAATTTCGTATCACTTTAATCTCGGCACACAATACTAGTTCCCTCGAAGTTATTTTATCTCTGCTTTATTTTTACTTGAATTGCTTTTGTTCAAGATTAATGCTTCCGATCGGACCGTTCATAGGCAATGCATTTAAGTGAAATTTGAGCATGCTTACTTACAGTGGTTGTTGATATAGAAATACCATTGTCCTGAGGGAAATTCGACCACGGCGCGCATAACAGTGCAGGCAGTCAGACAGGTCCTTGCAAACAGCTCGTTAAAGCATATCAAACCGCTTTATATTGACGGAGATAACATTAGGCAATAACTAATATTTTGGCAACAAAATACTTGTTAGTGTAGAAGAGTAGCTTGTCGGAGATTCATCCAAAAGAGGGAGGCGGTTCAACAGCAGATTGATTCCGGAAATATTTTATTAGAAACATTGTCCCACGAACTGCTCCGAGTACAGGTGAAGTAACATGATCTACGTAGTTACTAATGAAATATCATGTTTCTCGAATAAAAATTGTTCATAATGTAAATTGGTCTGCCCTAAAATCTCCCTTTAATTGAGGGAAGACCTAATAGTTGTGATTATGCAAACAATTCAACTAATCCAATAAAGTTCTATCGTTACTTTACTGAATAGCCTGTGAATGTCTTGATGTTGTCACTGCTGAGTGAGAATTGGTTCCATCTTATATTAGGCAAAATGAACGCGGATAAGAATGAAACAATCACAGTTTCCAATAGCACAATTCATTAAACTTTAAAATCATCTGGTTATATGAAAGCTCCCTAGGATTATACTCAAGCAGGTTTATCCATTTTGAAAGGCATAATGATGAACAGCAATTGCTCAAAGCAGTGTAAACGAATAATCAAGCAGTATGTTGTGTAATATCCCGGGGAACTGCTTAAGATTATGAGAGATGAATGGATGCAGTTAGTCTGCACAGTTGAAGAACTTTCGTAATGCAAGTTATTTTTGACTATTTAGCAGACTTATTTAATAAAGAACAACAGTGGAGAATATAATAGGAAAAAACGAAACTGCAGAAAATATACTTAGAGGTAGATCATGCCGTGGAAACCTCGTGTATATAAAGCTAGGCGATTTGCGGAAAATAACTATGGTTAGGATCAGAAAAGCTACTTCCAACGAGTGAGTATTAAATGTTTGCAAGTGGACAATAACCCTTTCGAAATGTTATTAACAAGCATTCTTTCCTTATGGGTTTTGTCTTTGATTTCTTTAGTTTATTCCTAATAATGTCACCCAAATCATTCCGTTTCCCACAGGCGAATTAGTGTACCTAGACTTTGAGAATAATCTCTCTGGAAGTTAATTCACACCAGTACAACAAAACTCTTTATCAGCATTCATTCTAATCGATTTTGGGATACTTCATCGTATCCAGAGCTTGGAACTAATTCTTGACTTGTGCGAAGCTACCTTGCAGGGCCTTTGCAAAAACATTATCAATAGTTTAAAAGTCACAGGCTTGTTACATAATCACAGTTTATAGAAATTGAGAACATAAAGAACTTTTGTAAAGCTACACACAATAAAGAAAATTAAAAGCAGACAGAACCGAAATATAGCAAATACCCTTCAAAAAGTTTTAAATTTGATTTACTCAATTATACGCTAACTTAAGAAGAAAAAAGGCGGACAGTTAACGCATGATTGGCAAAATTAATTAAGTGAACTGATGCTCGGTAAATGACAATGCAAGCTTGTCCTAGATAGAAATGCTAGTGCAACTGTTCTCAATAGATTTCACAAAGAAATCCCAAATGCCTTACAGACTGCCGCCGGCAGCAGCGACCAAATTTTTGTGTACCAAAAATTCTGGTGATTTTTCAGTAAAACTATTTAAACGAAACAAATTAAGAAAAATGCTCCTTTGTTGACTACCTAGGTACCAGTTGACTTGCTTTTATCGACAGTCGTATATCCAGAAAAGCCTCCTGGTGTTAAAAAGGTTCTATAAGTGTTGGCCGATTTCCTGTACATCTGGAATTTATATGACGTTCGCACAATAAATAAAGGTCACGTCTACAAATCATTAGTAGGATTCTTCTACAAGGCTAAGACGGAAGTTTTCCAAAGTCCGTTGATGCATGAACAGCAACTTCTACATGGCCATGCAAGAGGATGCTGAAAAAACAAACTTGAATGGGCCAGTTAGGTTGAAACATTTGTTACAAATGCCTACAAATGAAACCCCTGGGTATACACACTTTTCCGGAGACGAATATTTTTTATAGGATGTGTGAAAGTAATCGGTCCATGAAGTAGCAAAACATCAACCAATTGAAGGCGGATTTAAATTAAGGGTTTAGGAACATAAAATAGAAAAAATCATTGAGCACCTTAATTCAGAAATTAGATTGTGTCATCAATGGCGATCGTGCATCAAAAGGAGTCTAGCTCCTGTGTGCTTTCTCTTGTTTGCAATTCTTTCGGAGTTATTTGGTACTTCAAAATAGCAACCGTATTAAGCCGTGCAAAAACAAGTTTAAAAGTTTTATAAAACCGAACCAAGTTAATGACGGACCGTTATTTGAATTTTTCACTTGTGCAGTTTGTTTGAAAAGCAAAAAAAGCACCAAGATATCAACATGTTCTAAAGCGGTCCGATCTCAGTCAGACTAGGGCCTTCTCTTTGACCATTTAGAACCCATTCCCACAGAACAGTGTTCCAGCATTAAACCTCAGATTGCAAACAAAATGCAATTCTTGACAATCTGCCATACTAGTAACTTATAAGTAGTCCTTGTAGCTTTTTATTGATGCAGCCCCTGAGGCCATTCATCTATTATCCTGAAAACCGTTTTCGGACAAAAGAAAATATTTTTTCGCCCCAATTCTTGTGGATTAAGTCGCATATTCCTTAAGCAAGCAAACGACTCGTTGCCTTGACAGCTTTATAAAAGAACAATTTTCGGACTTCTCCAAAAGTGACCATTTGTCAGCACATTATTAGGTTAAAGGTTACTTTCGTGAGAAACTCAAATATTTTGACATTTACAACCTTTTAGCAATGACCCTTCACCCAGGAAAAAGGTGACCTATTCGTGCCGATGGCAGAACTGACCATGAAGTATGATAAGTTAGTGGGCAAGACCAATATAAGTACTGACGCGTTAGGCATTAAATACCCAGATTCCAAAAGGGACTAAAACTAAACTTTTGCTTGTCATACTGACGGTGTTTTGTGTACCGGATGATTTGCATCGCGGGCAATTAAAATACTGAACTGCAACTAAAATAGGCGGATTGTATTTTGAATTTGGCGCGTAAAGTAGGCCTCTCACATCAGCCAGTTTCTTCTGGCTTATTTTTCGTTATTCCTTATATAAATCAAGAAACTCTTACTTCCTTGGAGTTCTCGTGGATGAACTTATCACTTATATAGCAAACATTTTATCACTGATCGACAATAAATCAAAAGGCAGTGCAGCGTCTGGAGTAAATCCTCGGGCTTAGCCCTTATAATCCCATATACGCCAAAAATCTGATGAAAAATCAACACTAACCCTTAATGACTACGAGGGACATTTATCGTTAGGTTAAAACAGAAGTAGGGGGATTTAATGCACTGGTGGATTCCAAAACGATATTTTGCTATTTGTCTCTTGGGACGTGCTCCTAATATTCCGTATACACTTCCATAGTGTGGGTATGCATTAAAAGCTCTTAAAGGGCTACGTTTGTTCCTCGCAATTAAAATCATGCTTTTCTGATTGTACAACTGCTTTTCTGATGTCACTTGGGGAAATCGGGAACTTAAGATGAAAGTCCAACCGTAATAGATCATTCTATAATGCTTTGGTCCCCAAATCATGGTTCGTGGAATGAATCACTAAAGTATTTTAGAATTGAGTGCGACTTTCAAGAACGATGACGCTTTCTTACTTCGTGAAACATATTAGCACAACTCTTCCACCATCCCTGTTATGTATGCCCGTCAAAATACTAATGGACGGTAATAGCTGGGCAATCAACAGAGTTCTCAGTGGGAATGTCCTAAACCAAGTAAAGTTTTCATTTTTCCTGATTCAGGCTGCACCTAAGTCGAATAAAATCTATTAATCACATACAGTACAAAACGAGCAGCTTATCATAAAGGTGGTAATCATTTAATGTACAGATATCTTCTTGTTTGTTACATTTCAGGTCACTTTGAGCTCAAAACTGAACTGCTATAGAAAAGTCTTTTGTTTTCTTACCTTCCCATTCACGATTCAATGCTTTGTTTTCCATTTTCTATTTTCCGGTAAAAACGTCTTTTGAGAAAAACGCCAGTCCGTCTACTTTTTATTGTGCAAATACCTATGTTAGCCCTGTAAAAAGGATGCACAACCCAATTTGAGGCTTATCTTTTTGGCATTTTGAGCGGAAGATTTGGGAGAATAAAAGACGTTTAAGGTCTACGAAAAACGTCTTGGAGGATTTCTAGATACCTTATTCAATATAAAAAGCTGGATACTATGCCATGAGCACAGAGTAGGGCTAGTGCTCATGTTTATTTACGATTCGTCCCTTACAATCCTGGAGAGTTTCCGGCAGTGTTGCAGTCTCATCAGCTGGCTGCGGTTTGGAGGTAAGGGGAGCATACAATTCTTTGCCCATGGGTGAGGAATTGAAAACTCACACAAAGAAAATAGACCATCCAGAAAAAATATTTTTGACATATTCTGAACTACTTTCTGTCTTCCTGTGTTTTGTTATATAACACACCCGTGACTGCTTTAAAGTAAGGCTTTCCTCAATTCAAACGAATACAATTATATTTGTGTGTAGTCTTGGCATACCTGTTAATAGCAGATTAAAGCTTTCGACATTGACTAAGGAATAAAAATATCCTTTGTCCCTGTAGCAAAGAAGTAGTTCCTACTGGTAGTAAAAACGTCAACACAAAAAGTTCTATGGAAAAGATCATGTCTGAAAGAAATGAGACCATATATACTAAAATTTAAGGATACTTATCTCTGCATATACTTCGCTACCGTACATGCAGAACATTGCTTGGTGTACGCTGAGAAGGTCAGGAAATTCTCACTACAGATAAATTAGACGAAAATATATCTCTAACCATAAAACAAACTACCTTCGTTATCAAATAAATACAAACACTTTAATGTTACGTATTTACGCCGTTAATTCCGTTTCACAGCGTGACCCCGCGACCTGCAAGTATCGCGTTGAATCGCGCTGCACTGCCTCGGCAAGTTAAGTCCTCCAGTTTATTCCTTTATCAGAAACGCTCATATCAACAATCTCCCATATGTCAGGTATAAACATTTACTTATAATTACTTTTAAGTTCTTATTTTCACAACAGTAAAAGACGTGAAAAAATCGAAAGGCAAACATTTAAAATTAAATTAATGTATTTTCCCTAAACAACTCAGCATTATGCACCGGTGGAGGAAAGTGTCTTCTTTTATGTTTGATCTGAGACTACTTTTAAGGAACAACTAAGAGAAATACTTAACCTGCGTGGATAAATAAAAATAAACAAAAGCCAAACTCTAATGTTCAATAAAACTTTGCAAGAATTAACAATTTTTTGCTAATTTTTCACACCATAAAGACATTGTGCACCCTACAGGTATCCATAGCGCCCCCAGCACTTTAAAACGAGCTGAAAAAGTCAATTTGGGAAACTAAAAAAGAATTTCTAGATAAGCTTGTGATGGGTATTGTTTGAATATGCAACAAACTGCAAATTCTAGCCTAAGGAGAGTATCGTTCGCCTTTTTGAACCCGTTTAGAAAATAACATTACCACTATTAATGCCATGAATTATATTTTGATTAGACTTGTGCAGTAGTTCTTTGGCCTTTTTAATGTCACATTGAAGCAGTTCAGTTGCTTTCGTAGGGACATGAATTTTTCGCCCGTCCAGTGCCACATTAGTTGTTCATGCCGATGAAAAATTCCTTATTAAGATGCTGCGGTATTTTATGAGGAGTGAATCTACAGCTGATGGAAGTAAAAACAAAGATATTCAGGCTTTTAGTAAGCTGATGTTTGCTTGTATTTAGCCCTTGTGCATTCAGTAATACTTTTAATCTGCGGATCTTTTGGTTGTTTTTTATTGGAGACATATTTGAGATTATTTTATGCAGTTAAAATTATTATCAGAATAGTTATTAATATATTTGAAGTCTTCTGTAACATTTTACAGCTTTTTATGCAAGAAACCCTCTGCGAACAACAGAAAGAACGTCTTCTCTGTCCGTGACGCAAGCCACTTTAGAGACTGACTGAGGACAATTTGACGGACATTGTCATCCAGATGGGTGATTTCTTATGGTTTCCTGATGCACCGTGCGGCCCTTGCTGTCACAGGCTCTTAGCACTATGCGGAGCAATTAGAAAGGAAAACCAAAGGTGGTCTACCCGAAACTAGGGAACAAAAAAGCCTGGAAACAATGTGTAAATCTTACAAATGCAGCAGTCAACATCCAGCGGAATTCTAACAAGACTTCGAGTTAGCACATGTAAGGTGAGTCAGAAAGAATCCCAAGGGATTTTACAGGTTTTTTTTAGTCAAAAAGCGCACTCAAAAATGGAACAGAGAGGCTCACGCTGAACAGTAGCAGGGATGCGCGCGACAACCCAAGTAAGTCAGAAGCGCTAGGCGCGTACTTTCATAGATTGTGTTGGAGAGATAAAGGAAATCATGCGGGTATGGCACAGTGAACGGACGCTCCGAACGTCTCTTGACTGATAATAAATGAAGGAGATCCACAAAGCACCGGATGGATTGCAAATAAACATACCAAAAGGTCCCGAATATATACCGCCGGTGATCTTAAAGTCACTAGCTGGAAATATTGACCGAACTATGTGTATTTTATTTTAGGCCGTGATAAAGCACGAGAAGATGCCACCGGAATGGAAGTTAGCAACAATGACAGTGTGGACAACAAAAGCTGATTGGCGAAACTAAAATTTTTACCGTATAAGTCTCATTTGATGTGAAACATTGTGTTGGTTGCAGCTCAAATTGTTGGATTTCACGGGTATCTCATAGCTGAGCTTGGCATTTGGGTCATTCGTGCACTGACAATATCACTTCTGCCGGTGATCAAACGTTTGTGACCTATACGCCAAGCTCCGCATTCAGAACCCCATGAAAATACTATGTAATTGTTTGGAGAAGCTGGTCAGGAAGCATATATGCTGCACTTGACGGAATACGATCAGTTACACAAGGTCTGACACGGCTTTCTAAAAGCAGATAATCCCTCTGAAGCCCGCTTAGTTACCTGGGGGAGGTGACTGGTAAGTTAGGTGAAAAAAGATGGTTGAAGTTTTCAGCCTGATTTCGGCATGGTTTTCAACTCGGTCAACTACCGACTGCTAATGCAAAATCTAGGTTATTTGAGATATCCGGAGAATTAAGCCTGTGTGTTAGGAACTTCTTAGGTGACAGATGGTTTAGTTTTAGGGCGGATAACGAGATACGGCAGCAATGAAGCACAACCAGCGGTGTGTAATGGCGTCGATCTGTCGGAGAAAATTAATAATTTTCGGACATCATTTTCCCTAAGACTTGTTTTGACGCTTGACACCAACTATACGACATTTATTTGACTGCGCTTGTTTTATCACACACAAGGTTCACACGTTTCCGCTCGTGCTGTGCTTTTCGAGAGTTCCTGCTTTTAAATCTCTTCGGGCATTCGGAATTGCTCAGCCATGGTTCGTTTGCGCATGTACTGTCGTATCTGTGCAACTTCTGCATCGTCATGTATGTACAGTACATTGCTCCATTTCTGGTTGTTCGCTGAAATGTTTTCTATTCCATTAATTGGGAAAATTTTGTCAACCCCTACTTCAGAACCTGGAAGAAGACAAGTTTGTGCTCGCATTCCAGATGTCTCCTAAAGGCACTCCCTAAGGGTCACTGTTACTTTCTTCAACATATACCAATCGGTATCAGTAGTAACGCTTCCATTTTTATCTTACCCGACGATGTGAAAGTAGCAGGTGATGGTGGTGGAGCGAATTCGATGGGAGATTTACAGAAAGTATTTGATTGGGTTTTTAATTGAGACACACCACTTTAATGAAAGTGAGAGCCACCTACTCGTTCAGGCCTTGGACGAACTTATATGGTTTGGGGAACGTGGAACAATTTCAGTCAATGGAACTAGTGTTACTAACGGCCTCGAAGTCAGATGTGACTACGGACTTTAAGTGGGTGGAACAGTGTGAGGAGGATGCAAACAGAGCCCGCACAGAACTTTTAGGCTAAGGTCCGCTGTGTCGTGTAGGAAACGGAAGGTATTCATTTCTCTGCAGTATGCAGTAGTTAAGCCTAATTTGGAGTACTGAGCGCCGGCTTGGCTATGAATTACTAAAGGAAGACTCGATTCAACGACTAACAACGCGAATGGTAAAGGGGCACGTGGAGTGGATCTAACAGATGAGATTCAGAGATGGGGAAATTTTTCACTACGAAAGTGCAGAATAGAGGGGGACATCATTAAAATGTTTAAAATATTAAATTGTCTGGCGAGGGTAAAGGTAGGGGTCATGTCTGTGCAAGTATGGGGTTAAGAACTAGGAGCTTTGGCATCAAGTTATGGATAGATACAAGTAATATAGAAAAGCAAGTCAACCTTTTCACTGGCATAACAGTTCCCAGGCGGATCGGTTTCATCAAAAGGCTGGTGAGAGTGCAATCAGTAAAAGAATTAAATACCCTGTTGAAGGCGAAATAGATGACAGTCACTGGAGTAGGAAATTAGGAATTAGAGAGAATATGAGAGTAGTTTCACTTTTGTGCTATCACTTTGCTTATCACAAAACGCCCACGCAGCAACCTTCTCCAGCCATGTCTTTAAGATAAGTGAACTCCACTTTTGCTTGTAGCGGCGATCAGACAATTTCAGTGGGTATACAGGGAAGGTAACACTTGTGGAGCTGGCTAATAACCACCGAATACCACCGAGAAAATTACTGACGTCCATATGGTCTTTCGGACAGTTTCCTGTGCCAACTGAATTACAATTACTTTGATTCGTGCATTCGTTTGAGCTTCTGCTAAAGTACCAGTATTCGGCTAAATCCTTATGAAATAACGAGGATTTGAAATAAATGCAGTTTAACCCGCTAGGGCCTTAAGCGCATAATTCTCAACCAAGCAAAACAATGTCCCACAGGCTCACCATATTTGGCCTCACGACCACCAATGCGAAATTCAAAAGTTCGCCAGGGCTCGAAATCAAGGACACTCCAGGTCCAGGTCCGGTTAGATTACGGAACAATACGGCGAGATGCCTGATCGTCCAGGTTCTTGAACCGAGAGCTCCGAGGATCTGACGATGCTTCAGTAATAGGAGGATGGAAAACCCTCTTCAGTTCTTACAAGGGAGGACACCATTACTGAAATGCTTCCCTCTCGACCATTTCCTCAACCCCACAATTCACACTCTGTGCTCTCTAAGCACAGCTAGCGATTCATTGTCTAGTCTCCCCTTGAAGTCGCACACTGACCCAAACCAGACCATTTCTTCCGGTCATTTACTACTCGAATTGTAAATGATTTGCTTCTCAACCCGGTGGTGACATGTTCTCGCACAATTGTTTTCCCATTCAGTCGAAGTGTTCCATTCCCCTTTAACTGGAATAGGAATCCAGAGTGACTCCGTATCTCAGCCATGCATCGAACGATCTTGAAAGCCCCCATTGTATCACCTCTTTACCTACCTCTTTCCAGGGAGTAAAAGCCAAGCGCCCTCAGCCTCTTCTGGTAACCCATGTGCCCCAAATGTCTAACCGATCGTATAAAAACACGCTGAACCTGTTCGAGCATTTTCCTACTTCTTACCCAATACGGTCTCCATGCCTAGACAAAGTATTATAAGTGCCGTCCGACATATGCTTTCAACAGCGGCAGAAGATTTTTGGACCTCCTAGATCCTACGGTCCTCCCAAGTTGGCGTCGGGCAAACTATGCATTCTTGGCCACCCTCTAACGTTGCAGACCAGGGTTGATGTCCGCACTCACCACCAACCCTAGGTCCCTTCTTTGCTGAATTTGTTCCAACGCGACCTGATGACCAGCTGGGCCCATGTCGCGGGGGAATTTTGCCTCTCCTTTCATGAGCTGCTGACATTTGTTCAAATTCAAAGAAAGATTCCAGCCCACCGAAAACTGCTAAACTTAATCCAGATTGCTTTGGATGGCCCCACTGTTTGCTGTCCCCAATAGTGTGATATCGTCAGCAAACATGAGACAGAGGCTTTTCAACCCACTAGCTGTGTCGTTAGCACACATTAGGAGGCGCAGTAACCCTAGGACAGACCATCGAGGCAACCCGCTGTAAATCAATCTTCTGTCTGATTGATACCCCTCGACTCCCACCCTGAAAGATCTACCGTTCGAACTTTACGAAATCCAGCTTTCATCTTAGCATCCACCCCGAAACTCTTCAGATTCTGGTCAAAAAGTCAGTGGTTCACAGAATCAAAAGCCTTCTTTAAGTGCAGATGGCACATTTCTACTTGATTTTCGAAGAACCCGGCCATCTGGCAAGGCCCACCATGGTTTCCCACCCAAATTTTGTGCCGTCGATACGCGCCTTTGAGGCATTTAAACATGGATTGGCTCGCAGTGCCCGATTGATATTTAGCCCCAAAAGGTCTCGGCAAAGGATTATCTAGCTTTGACCTAAAAGCTCAAAACTCGTGTTTAGTTTATCACACTGCTGGTTATGTTCATTCGAGCCCAGACACATCACATCTTCACGTCCGGTGTTTGTTTTCCGTGTCTCCATTGGGCCATCCTTGTGTAAATTTGACCTTGCCTCGCGCATGCTTCTGGGATGTCGAGATATATACCTGGAACACTGCGCGGAACACCCTTTCGCCCCTGTCAATCTTACCTGTTGCTTCGGTCAGGACGCTCATGAGGTTGGTCAGAGAGGAGAGTTTGTGCCGAAATTTGTGCATCTCTACCATGATTAACTTGTTGGCCTCTGGTTGATTGACTATCCAGTCACAAATTCTCTTTCAAAAATTTTCTACATGATGGACGTCAGGCTCACTGGTCCATAGATGACACAGTTGTCTCTGTCCGCCTTTCCATGCATCGGTATGACTGTCGACGCCACCCAATCCGCGGGGAGCCACCCTTCGTCCAGCAGCGCAGTAAAGGGCCGGGTGAAAAGTTTCACCGGGACCTCTGCCAGCGGCTTTGTTATTGCTGGGTGGATCCCATCAATTCCCGCCGCTTTCGACGCATCCTTTGTTTAGGCTGTCTCAAACATTTCCCTCCGTGATCGCTTCGTCCAACACCGCCATAAGAGTGATGGGACTTAATGTTTGCCCCTGCGTCCCCTAATCCCATCTACTTAATGCATGTAAAATCTCCAAATAACAGTCGGGCAATTCCTGAATGCAGGTCGATCTAACCCGTTGGTTGCGATTCACTCCACCCACGTCCTTGCAAAAAGCTGCATAGACCACATATAACTATAACAAGTTTTGTGGTTGGTTTTAGCGGCCCCAGCGATCCGCCCCTCACAGGCATTTTGGTGCTGTCGCTGGGTGCGCGACATTTTCTTTCACTTTGGCATTTACCTTAGGTAATCACGGCAGCCTAACGCATCATTAAATCTCATGAAAGTCCATTTCAACTCATTTTGCACCAAACAGTCAACTGCAACAACCTGGCGAGCCTCCACTTTGGTTATTTGTTAGCGATTTTCCATGGCTTCCAATATAACGAGGGCTTTGGCGTTCTTTGCTTTCTGAAAGGCAATGATTTCGGCGGGATACCATGTACAATAATACATTGTTATGCATTCTAATCAAACAAACAAGCAGAAAAAGAACAGATGAGTTGACCATCCCCCGTTCATTTTCCAAATCCAGGAACACCATGCCATAGATCTATAACCTGTTTTAAATATTCCGCTGATATGCAGCAACCAGCACTTCAGTTCAGTGCGGCTTAGAGAGGCACAGCCCGGTTTGTAAAAGGCCGAGCCCTCAATTCCGGACCACAGTGATCGCCTTGTAACTTCAGGGTACGTCCCGTTGTGCCACATACGGGATGGAACTCAGAAACATCGCCCGTCCCCATGCTTCTACGGCCCTTCAAAATCTTAGACCATTTTAAAAAATCTATTCTGTTTAGTCTATGTTCCGCCGAGTAGAGATGCATGTTTTGAGGTATTTCAACCTCACTCCTTTCAAACACCGTTCGTATTATTAGTCTCTGGCTTTCCTCTACGCAGTCGTGGGGCTATACACATTGCTCGGGGAGATGGAGCAATGCCAGTTTGAATAAGGAAAAAAACATCTCTCCTGGACCGCGCGATATTTCCGTTCAAAGTCTCATCAATACTCCCCTGGCCTTTCTGGTAGCCATTTGACATCGCTTCGATAGCTGAAAGTCACGCGTGGCGATAATCCTTAAACCTTTGGCATGCAACGCCGCGGTCTGGTGCTCACTTGGTTAACGTTTGTCCTTATCAAATGGCACTTGTTAAGTTTCAGTGGTAGTTGTCAGCAAGCCGATCATCTTCTTACTGCTTCCAAATTTTATCATGTCTTGCTACCTTGGTATAGACTCCAAAGGTGATGCAGGTTTTGGGCAGTTCCTGCGCGAACTCAACCGTAATCGAAAGGTTGTGCCCAGACATTTCTTTATTTACATGGGATTCTGAGTGGTAGATATCCAACCTATCTGCAAAGCTGCAGTTGCTGAGGGAATACCTCAACCACTGCCTGGCTGCGTCAGTAGTGCCGAGAGGTTGGAGTTTATGGTTTGGCATAAAAATGACTTCTGTAATTAAATGCTTCATTAGAGTCTCGATGGCAGATCTCGAATGCCTTGCCCTCATCGATTAGGCGGGCTCTTTTGACCGGAAAAATCAAGTTCCGTTAGACGCAACCTGTTCTGGAGAAGACTGTGCCATGCGTAAGTCAAGAGCCTGGTGCACGCAAGCTGCCAGCCTGGCCAGTACCTAAGTATTCGTCCTAAGCATTAACACAATACTGAGTTCGAAATTACAGGCCTTAGATGCAGGCCATTTGTCTTGAACTTGCTTTTTGTACCGTCAAACCCGTAACCCTTTCCTACTGCAATCAAAGTTCTCGCCGCCTAAAGACATCCTTTGTAAATCCGCTGCAGGCTTGGGGAGGACAACCTCTCAGTGTGTGCCGTCTGGTCCTTTCGATTTGTGCTTGTTTCGCGTTTTTCGAACCGCAGAACTTTGATTGCATTCAATCTATCTGGTTCAGGTGCTCTCGCAGCCTGCTGGATAATCCCGTGAACGTCCGGGCTATGCGTATATGCGTAAAACCATTTAGGGGCTAATTTCTCATTCTGGGCTAATTTCTTATCGTACTCAAAATTAGCGTCTCGTTGCATCTCTTGCACCCTTTTTTTAGCCTTGGCATATGTCCCAAGCACCATGAGACTTTTGATCGTTGTGCTGTGCCCATAATATTCGGCGGAATTTAGTGGCTTTTTTTATCAGGGGCTTCCATCAAAGCGGACGGCGCTTACTCCCTACCGTCGCTAGGGGAACTTGATTTTTTCTTGCGCATGCCTATCACCAATCCATAAATATGCATTATTATTATTATTAGTCATCAGCTAACCTTAATAATGCTCTCTGCATCATCATCCACCCACCCTCGACTGACGGATTTGGATTCCGTGTGGTCCTGCATATGCTCGCTGCCGTGGTTCTAAGCCACTTCCGATGGTTTGACCGGGCACTTGCAAAACGTGTAACCTGCAGTATAACGTGATCACTATTTCCTAAGGGTTCTGCAAACACTGTGAATTGCATATCATTACTGCGTCTGATTAGCACTAAGTCCAACGCTGCTTGTTGCAACCTATCTCCAGATCTATTTGGCTACCTAACGTCAGTTGATGAATACATTTACTTGCCAGTGGTATTTAAGAGCGCGCTTTCGTCGATCCAGCTGACCACATGGAGGTTAAAAGCTTCAGTGCAGCCTTAATTGGTGGCCTACCCATCATTTTCCGTATCAGCTAGCGCAAGTCTCATTCACCTAGAGGGCAGTTCCGAGGGGAGCATCCGACTATGACTCCTCAGATGCTTAATCTGCATGTTCAGGAGCCTGGCCTCCCTGGGTGCTCTCATTCACCAGTGTATTGCCGGTGAGTGGCCCCCGGCCTAGGAGCCAGCTCCTTGCCGCCGACTTGGTTCTCGAAAATGATACCGGCTTTCTACTTCTGTGAGCTGGGATACGCGCCACTGCGGCCCTTCGGGCTTCACTCCTCTTGTGACACTGTGTTTTGCCGTTTGGGTCTCCTGGGTTGAGTGCATCAGCGTCTTTTTCGGACGCAAGTTCCACGCTGTTAATGTGGCCAAATTTTAGACATCGCTGATATCTGCATGCATCCATGCGTTCTTGTCGTCTTCCATCCGGTCTGCTTGATCAGAAGGATTTCGTTTAGCCACAGTCATTGCTACTTTTGTTGTCTGATTAAGAATGAGTTGGTTCGTCTGCCGGGATATACGCATCGCGGGACTGTTCAGAACCTGCTCCACTGCAGCAGATCCTGCCCTGCACTTCTTCCTGCTGGCAGTGAAATGTTTATCCGGAATTATTGGCATGAGGCCTCCGGTGTTACGTTTAATGTATGCGGCTGCACTTAGCGTTAGATTGCACTTTAACTTCTATCAAACACTATTGGAAGGGGTCGAGGGTGCTCCTTCCGTATTCCAATTCTGCGACATTTAACATATCTAAGGTCTGCAGGAACCCGAGCAGCTTTTGAATATTAGTGACGGTGCTCTGAACCTAACCCCTCCTAGCCTTTATTTACTGCTCATCGGATCTGCACAACTGCGTAGCTGCAGCCTTTTGCTTTTCGCTAATAACGTTTTGTTTACACCTCCCTTGATTAAGTTAGCCTCCTTACAGCCCGATTTTCATTAGGATAGCATCCCATCTGACTTTAGTTGTTCACATAGGGTCCCCTTGTTCCCTGCTTTTTTATTTTTTGGAGCCTTACTGCCTTTGTACCTTCTTCTTATTCGACTCCCATCAGAGTGTTGCTAGCATATTACTTTGGGTTGAGCCCCTAACCTGCCAGCATTCTGGTGGCTTCTCATAGTCTAGAGATCCCAGATAATTTCGGTCGCATTCTTTAGTGAAAGCAACGCACCAATCACAAAAGCATTTCGAGGATGCATGTCCTAAAAGCAGCCAGTAATACGTGTTCGAAAAGCAGCACATTTTGTCTTCATCCTTTGCACTGCATGATACCCTCCAATTATTTTGAACAACTGCCCGCCCTACAAATGACTGTATTCAAGAGTTTGCAGAAAGGCAAAGCTTCCTCGTATTAATAGGTCTGCCTTATTGATTTTGTCCAAAAGGTGAAACAACTGCGTTTGTTTCACTATCAGGACGAAAAATGGAATAACGAAGGGCAATTCAAATAATGGAACGGGCGCGCAACTCATGAGATCAGTCCAGTTCAGTTTTCATAGGAGGTTTTGGACCGTGGAGTACTTCAATTTTTGATTTTACACGACCCTGTTGTGTACCCATCTCTTCCTGTCACCGTTTTATGGGTCCAGAAAATAACAACTGTAGCCAGAGTACCTTATCCCACGCTAAAACCCAAAAACATTACCGATTGCAAGTGTTTGCATTTGAAATGATGAATGGGAAAAAAGCAATCAAAAGCTTGCTGAACCTTGCCTAATAATGGCATATCCAGGGAACAAATCGCATCCCAGTTTCCACCCAAGGCCTTCCTAATAAAGCGCACTCTGTAAGGCTTTCAACCTCTCAAAAAGTCGGTTTCTTATGTTTTCCATCTAGCTACTAGGAAATGCGTCCCAGCCAACAGCCTAGGATTTGTTTCTGCTGAACTTCTTTTAGGGCCTCACGTTCCAGAGCCTACTTGCCGAAAAAGCCGTCTGGGCGGTGAACTAACAAGCCGGTAGCAGTCTTAAATCTCTCCATAGAATCCATATGTCTCATTTTATATAACGAGAATGGATCTATGCAGCAGGTTCATTGACCTCATGGCTTTCGCCATGCCCCTCAACCATTCTTGAGGATGATCACTGAACTTGTTCCAGTCTCGGTCGTCAGTATTGATGAAGGGTTACCAAGCGCACACACGGTATTCCCAGTGTGTTATTACGGCTTTGTGGCGGAATGGGAACACGCTCATTCTCCTTACTCACAGTGTGGACGATCCTACCAAATACCGATTCATTCTGTTTACTCATAGCGCAGACGATCCACACTCTAGACTAGCCAGCCCACCTATTTAAAAACGTACATATATATATGTATATATTTATGTCCATAAAAAAGAAAACCCAGATTCCTCAGTCACCGTCCGTATATTTTGAATTGCACTATGCGCCCTAGTAACGTCTTTCTCTGAGCTGCCTGTAAGGTTGATCGCTTCTTAATTTGCAGCTGGCAGCTGGGCCAGACTGCCGTCCGTCTTTTTCTCTCTTCCAGGCCTTATAGTCCTGTTTGGATAGAAACAATTCCCCAATGCTCTGGCGATTTTCAGATGCTGGAAAGACGATGTATCCCTTACCATACCATGTTCAAATTCCTTCCACGACACCACGAGCACGTGGGCGTTACCACAATAGTGCGGGGCGCGGTCATATCCACCGCTTTGGCCGGCGCACATCGGGCGGGCAGCTCGGCTGCAGCGGCGTGCGGGTGCAACTACGTTGGCGGATTACACCTCCTGCGTTCACCCTCTAACGGTGTTTTTCAGGTTGGGTGGCCAGCACTTGGTCAGCCCACCCATGAGCACTGTTGTGGTAAACAGCACTGTAGCTCATAAGTTCACGTGCACCACTTTGTACTGGCTTCCTCTTGCTCCTTCCCAAAATTTTTCTAACAAATCCATGCAAAAAGGACTTACGAATGGTCAGCATTTTTATTGGCATCTGATGTGAACTGACGTTCGCAATACATAATGACGCACGAAAACAGCTGAAGACCGTCGTTTTTCATTAAACTCTATCCTCATCTGCGGAATTTGGCAATATACCGATGCTCCTGGTAACAGTTCTTCACACGAGTCAACCAGACATCGATCCATTTGACTCCGGTTCTCCTTCTTTTCCAACGCCACCTTTATCTCTGGACCAAGCTGAATTTATGAACGCAAAATTGCTCGAAACAAACCTCAGGTATTAGTATCACGATGGCACAATACCCATCCATTGTCGCCGCTCTCCTTGCTTAATCGGTCTGTGCCTTCAGAATTTTTGAGTATTATACTGCCTTTTTTGATTTCCAGTCTAGTTTTTGCTCATCTCCATTCCGTTATCGCATCCATACTGATACTCATCTCCACCCTATGACTCTCTTGACTATCGAGTACCCCGGCCAACAGGCGGCGACAGCCATTGTCCTCCGGCCATATTTTGCGCCCGCGATACGCACCTTTGTTGCATTCAAACAATATAACTCGCAGTGTAGGACTGGAATGCAACCACAGAAAAATCTTTGCGAACCATTACCTAGCTTTGAATTAAAGCCCTCTGCTTGGAAATCCACATTGCCTGTTATGATCCTGTGAGCAAAACCACATTGCATTGTATGTTTGGTTTCCGTTTTCCATGTCTTCATTGTGCCTTCCTGGCCTGATTTTGATTTTATCTTGCGCATGACTCTCGTATGTCGAGAGATATACAAACAAACAAGCCTCCCAAATCACTAAAGGTCGCTTTCACCCCCTGTCTCTTCGATCCACATTGTCCGTATTTCCTGTGCATCATCTATGTAAACAATTGATCTTGCCTTGCGCATGCATCTCGCAAATCGAGAAATATACATTTTATTATTATATTATTAAGGCAGGACTAAATTGACTTAGGTATAATTGGTTCACCTCTGGCTTTTTGGGCTGCTGCGTAGCACTGGTCCGTCCATCAAAAGTCTGATGCGATGGTTAGCCGCAGGTCCTTCAAATTCCCAATGGCGTCTTCAGTAAACTTTCCTCGGTCATAGAGTATCTTTAGTCTTTTGATGCATCCTGAAGATGCAGAAAATAACGGTAACAAAAGCGGAAGGTGAAATCTGAAAAACCAAGGTGATGAGCACAGTAATCACGCGGTCGCAAACTAGATTTCCAACCCATCTTCGTAGGCCTCGTCTAATTGTATAGTAGCTTGTGTCAAGTTAATTAGGAGCGAGACATCTGGTAACTTTGGCAGCTGAGCTTTGAACTGGGCTAAATTTGGGCACGACCGCAGGGAACCAGGGAGTTTGTTCCACACTTTAGAGTAAGCAACGGTGAAGAATTTAGCCCCGATCGATAGTCTAGTCAGGGGTATTTTTAACGGGCAGCATCTAATAAAAGGCGGATATGGAGGACTACCAGCGCCATGTGTGACGGTTGTGACAAAATGAACGTTAATATTGCAAAAATTAAAGAGTAATGCAAGATTTTATTTCATTCAGTGAAGCCATAGCGGTTTAGTCCAGGGGGCTCACATCTTGTACTTTGGCTTGACAACATAAGGAGGAGTTTCCTAGTGAACGCCGGCCGCGCATTCTCGATTGCAGTTTGATCAGCTTTGCGTGTATGCGTGAAGATAATTGGGCACCATTCGCGGTGGAGCCTAGCTTAGGGCTTGAATATAATTAGCCTGCAATCGTGATTACGGAATACCCATGAGATTATCTTAAAGGTTACTTGGACACGGCGAAATGGCAGTTGCTTGCTCATGGGTCACACAACCCAAGTGACTACTGATCTGTTAACATCTCTTTCCTTGTGTTTATTCCCAGTTGCGCAGGGAATCGGTGATCAGGCGATAGGCCAGATCGCAGCAGATCAGCTTCAATGACTTGCAGCTGATTTTCCATTTTTTCCCTGTTTTTGATTCATCTAACCTTCAGAGGGTTTCCAACCTGTTGTTAAAAATTGTGGTCGTACTCAAGGTGGGGGCTTGAGGTGCCCGGCCTAGTAGGAAAAGAAAGAACATGGTGCTGTCTCGTAGGAAAGACTCGGATAACCGTGATGTTTGCATGTTTGCACATTATATTTATGATAGCGTGCTTCACGTTGGATCAATTTGATTCAAAAAATGGTTATCGACCTTTGAGGCAACAGTTAAATATTAGTCCAAATACCATGAAATGAACTCAAGTAAGAAAACTAAGTAGGTGATCTTCGGATTAGAGAAGTGTTGCAAAGAGTTGCAAATTGAATAAGGATTACCGATGATATATTTTCTCTGTTCTGTTTTACCTCTTGTCTTTTACTTTCTCTTTTAATGAAACAGCAATGTACATCAACTTTCAGAAAGGCGGTCGCGGCCAGCAGCGAGCTTCTAAGTGGGGAAGTTGATCGGCGGCGGGGGGATTCGAACACATGACCTTAAATTCCAAATGCCGCGACCTTATCCGTTCGGCCACTACCGGTGATAAGCGGCAAATGGAGACGGACTATGGAGCTAGTGAACAAAGGTAGAGAAGTGAAATCAAACTGCATGGGACGGGAAAGGAAACGCTGAAGTCTGGCGCAGGGTTAACAGGCCGTAATTTATAAGGGAGAGGAATTCGGTTAAGTGATATATGTACCACCAAAACCGAAGCGGAACTTTCGAACGAAAGGTGACCGTTTCAAAGGAAACTGAATGGGCATGGAAAGAGATGCGAGAAATCATGGATCCGCCAAAGAATTAGATAGGATTTGCATCTTAAATGAAATATATCGAAAAACAGGAAATACAATGTGTAAATAAACGACTATCGCGGTGTTTTTTGATTGTACAGTTTGAACTGGAAGGATGAAGTCTTGTCATGGGTGAAAACCAGTAAACGATCTTTATATATCGGAAGGATAGTAATACTGTATATTTCTCGATTTGCGAGATGCATGCGCAAGGCAAGATAAAATTTTTACAACGATGATGCACAGGAAATGTAGATGATAGAAGTGGAATGGGATAAGATGGTGGGAGCAATAATGAGTTTTTCAGAGGCTCACTGGAAGGTTAAATGAGATGCTGCAAAGCAATAGGGGAATTACAAGCATGCCAGTGAAAAGCAAAAAGTAGAAAACTCAATTTTTAGGGCCGAGAAATAGTTTACTGGGACTGATTGCAAGTAGCGGACAACGAGTCATTTCGTGTTTAAGTGCACTAAATGTGCTCACTGCTGGCACACAACATGAACGAAGCCCGACGGTGGATAGTGATATGGGGCTAGAGACACCAAGCGTCGGAAGCGTTACGTAATGGACGGGAACGTGAAGATGAAGAGGCGACAAGCAGTGGTAATGCGGTACTTGGATAGAAGGGGTGAAAACCAGGCGGAACGTCAGGCAAATTGGATGAGATACGTAGCTGACAACAAAGGGGCAAAAAATGTGGAAAAAGATTGTCTCATAGTATCTGGAGGAAATTTGTGAAGCTTTGGATGCGGAACTCCAAGGATATTGATAATATCTACATACGGATGGTGGTAAGCTGTACCGATAGTCTCGTCAGATAAGGGAGGTTATGTGCATGAACACTCCTAAAATACAATAGCCAAGAATGTCGTCTATGCTGTCATTTGCATTGTCGCATCTTTTGATCCTAGTCAGCAGTACGGGTGGGGGATATGAGGCGCGTAAGCCGTTCCGGAGACAGCAGCAATCGCGATTTTAATCGATCTCAGAAATGCGAGTTGAGATATCCAGTGCGACAATCCGCGTAGTTACCGTTGACCGGGCCAGAACAGGAATGATACGNGATGTGAGCGGATTTCCTATTCCATAAGTTCTAATTTTGGCCAGAGGTCGGGAGTGGGAAACGCGGTCAAACGCTTTTGACATGTCTAGAAATATTATGAGCACCGACCGGTGGGAATCAGCACCAAGTTTGAGAAGTCATGCCGACAGGTGAAGTCAGTCGTCAGGGCACACCATTTCTTTTGCCGATAACACTGAAATATTCTACTCCTTTAGAGCCGGTTCATCTAACTCCAAGTTTGTACTTTTCAAAGAAGAACTAAAGACTCTTGATAACCAGTGTTCCAAGTGGATTATGAGGTTTTGTGATGACAAGTTTTCACCAATAATATATGAATGCCATGCATCCCCGGGCCCCCTCTCCATAACTGACATGCCAATTTATGTACCCCAAACGGTTAAGGACTTAGGACTACAACGATCCTGCACTTTCAGCTTCCATGAGCGAGCTGGCCACCAAACGTCGGTGGCTAAAAGAACAGCTGCAATGATCCAATGTAGGATTATCAAATTCCAGTCAGACGCTAAGCCCTATCGTCAATGTTGCTCGATTATCTTCACGCATAAGCCTAAAGCTGATTGGATTGCAAACAAGAATGTGCATCAGGTGGTCTCTAGAAATCTCCCAGGACCCTTATCTAGCTAGACTACAGAGCCAGGTTTGAGATGCTTGGACTTGAACCCTTATGACTTGGCCGGCCCAACTTTAAACCTTCACTTCTCTTTATTCTTTCCCTAAATAATGTTCACTTTACTGCAAACGTGATACATGACGCCAGTAACCCTCGTACCCACTTCGTACTAGATAACGCCCGTTAAAAATTCCCACTACTCGACTATCGACCATTGTTAAATTCTTCACAGTTGCTTACTCTAAACCGTGGAACACGCCCTAATTCCCTGCAATTGTGCCCAAATAATCTCAGTTTAAAACCTCGCTGGCAAAATTACTGGATGTCCCGCTCTTATTTAACCATACACAAGCCAACGTTGGACTAGATGAAGCCCACAAACATGAGTTACGACTCTAGTTTCGACGTAGTCTTCACTGCGTCCACCATCTGGGATTCTCAAAACCCTTTATCCTATTTTCTTGCACGTTCAGGCTGCTGCAATCTCTGATCTCCTCTCCCGTCTCCAATGGACGTACCCTCCTTACTATTGGTACAGGTGACTAACCACTGAGCCGTTCCCAATGTGTGTTCACCAAAATGTCAACATATTATTTGAGGAATCAATGCTCTCACCACATTTCGTGATTTTAGACATCACCATCCCCTGCACTCCCCATCCCGCATGTCATCTTCTCCTCTTCGCTGGCTTGATGCAGCTGAATAGGCCGTTCTTTGTGACTCCAATTCTAGAAATAATATAGAACTGCTGCCATAGGTCAGTTCTACCTACCAAACTTTAAGGAATAAAAGTGCGACGCTGCAGGTCTACTGTCTACCGCTCAATAATTGTCATAACCGCAAGCTGGCACCAGAGCCAGACTACATTTCTCTTTTGCATTTCAAATCTCGCACCCGGAGTAGACGCGCCGTTAAGGATTCCGTCCTCGTAATGACAATTCCAAATCTGCTATTCTGTCGCTCTTGCTGGGAACCTGGTAGCTAGAACTGGCTCTCCAGTGCTAGCCTGTTCAACCGAAACTACGCCGCAGATCACATTGAATACACCAAATCCGAGCTTTCTGATTGGGCAAAAGTGCGGTTTCTACTGCCGCTGGAACGCCTCGCGCACCTCGTATTCCCCACCCATATTGCTGGGGTAAGAACAAAAGCTGCGATAATAGAAATGACATCATGGAGGACATTCTTGGCCAGTGCATTTAAGAAATGATGTTACACAAAATTTCCGTTCTCCGACGCTCCAACTTCAGCTTACCGCTAGCCGCATGCAAATCCCAGCAGTCTTGGGAGTTCCATATTCTCTGTGAATATGTTTAAATATATTATGAGCATCGACCAGTGGGAATCAGCACTTTGGGTAACCAAGTTTAAGAAGTCAAATTGACAATTGAGGCAGGATCGGTCCCTCAGAACGCCGTTTTGGGAGGGGTTGATAATGTTGTGAGTAGTAAGGAAGTTAATCAGGTTTTTTTAACAATCTTTTCCATAAGCCTGGACAGAACTGGAGTGTGGTTGATGAGGCAAAAGTTTTCAGGTTCATGCATGGAATCCTTTTTGTGATGTGGAACAATAATGGATGTTTTCCATTGTGACGGAAAAGTAGCGCCGGACATGGAGAGCGAGGACAGAATTGGAAGGAGCAAAGGAAGTTCTGGACCAGCGATATGAAATAAGACTGGTGGGATGCCATCATGGCCAGGCCTGTGGGATGGCCTGGCATTTTTCATTACACTGGTGATGCCAGCAACGTCGAAGGAGATGGAGAATAATCTAACCGAAGTTTACATGGGGTGGATTTCGGACTGTGTCCGATTTTCACTAATGAGAGTAGAAGAGGAATATGTGTTGAATGCTTTTGCGATGTCTACAGGGGACTCGATGCGTAAGCTATTTAATATGATGAAGTTCGCAATGGTTGAGGATTCGGGCTGCGAGCGAGCTTCGAAAATGTGGGAAGTCTTCCGAACTGGGTTAGGCGACCTAAGAGTTAGCATTTCATGCCTTTTAACCTTAGTTCGGACTCCATAAGAAATTCTTTTTGCAAGCGGTTGACTTGCACTAAGAGCAGGAAGTCTCCCGTTTCGTTGAAGATTTTTTGAGCCCGCAAAAGTTTCGTCTGGAGCCGAAAAACCCTACTTGGTTTCGTGGGTTTATGATGAGTGGTCGGAGTGGACAGACAATTAATAGTAAAAAGAAGTTCTGCGTAAAGGTCGTCAGTCGCTCTCTGCGGGTCAGGCGATAAAAAGAATCTGGACCAATCAAGGATTCCCAGAGCGTCAGGGATTTTGTCCTAACGGGTAGATATATAAGAAGAGGGAGCGTGGCGGGTACACATAGCTGAGGAAGGTTTGTTAAGGAGAGGGAAACTACAAGTGACCATTTTGTGGTCACTTCCAGGGAAAGGTTTTAACACTGGAACCTTAATATTAGGAGTGCTATGCGCAAAAATTAGGTCTAAGATATTATGGAACCTTATGGGCGTAGTCACATGCTGAGTCCATCCTTAAGCGTGCGTTTCGGAAGCAAAGTTGAGTAGGGTAGTCGGAGCGGATAAAAAGTTCCAACAAATTTTAGGGGCATTGAAGTCACCTGCAATTATCTTGCGGCTGGGGGGAGATAAGAAAGATAAATGAAGGCTTGGGTTAGACGAGAAATATCAGAACTATTCTAGTTTGGTGGTCGGCAAACACATCCTATGTGGATTGGGAGCACGGGCAATGGTACCGTAAGCAAAATGGTGTCAGGGATACAATCAGGAAGTGGATGATGGAGAAGGGAAGCTTTGTGTGGCTGCTCCACGTAGGCCAGGCAACCACCTCCTCTACGATTTGTTCTATTGGTTTGGAAGGGCGCATAACCCGCCAGTGAAAACGTCGGAGTGGAACTGTGGTCTGTTACACTGTGGTCTGTTACACACGTCTCTGTTACCAAAATAATATCGTAAGAGTTTTTAGATGCCAACGGTCTCAGCTCCCTTACTTTATGAGTCAGTGATCGGGAGTTCGAGAGGAGTGGGGAAAATTCACTGGAACATTTAAGTCCACGCGGCATCTAATGGGTGGGCTCGATGAGGGTCAAATAAACAAGGGATACATTAGAGGTTCGGATAGTACATGGCTGTGATAAGGGAGTAAGTTCAGTAGAGTCAAATATACTGACCGGCGAGGGACTGCCTTTGTTAACGGATTTGTGGGCTGAAGATCAAGGTAATAGAAGTAACTTGGGAGTTGATGAGCCGGTTGTTAGAGGATGCCAGTGTGGGGGATGTGGTATCAGGAGGGGTGGGACAGTTTTTGGTGGCCAAATTGTTACCTTGTCACGGTGGAACTGACAATCTATGGGGTTGGTGAGGAGCGGGCTTTGGAACACGCCGGGGAAAAAGCCGGTCAGCAGGTATGCGCATGAACTTTTGGGGATGGGCCTTTCTTTTGGAATTCGCGGGAGTCAGGAGAGCAGTGATTTCTAGCCGAGGCAATTGGGGTAAGCGCTGGACAAGAGTGGGTTGGTAAAGGGGTCTCATGATAGGTTGTGGCTCAATGGGCAAAATGCAGTTATCAAAAGTTTGCCAGGTAACCTTTTAGAATCCAGGGGTAAATCATACAAAATTATGAGCATACTGGTGGTTGGGGTGAGGAGCTGGGCGTTCAGTAGTAGGAAAGGGGCATTGGAAAGGCGGAAATGCATCTAAATATGAGTGACTGGTAAGTGGATGGAAGTAGGGAGGATAAGCGGCAGGCCCGTAATAAGGAGGGGCATTAGTATCATGCTGGAATGTGGCAGCTGTGTTACCGAAGGATGGTGGAGGCACGAATACAGTGGGACAATCAACTCGTGATTGTAAGCGGCCGTTAGCAGGCCTTCGTGAATTTGTGGACTTTCCGGTTTGGCAGTGCTCATGCCGGGATGGCTTGCTCGAGTTGAGTGTGCCGATAGTGGGAGACAGTCGAGGTGTATAGACAGGCTGACCTACAGAATTAACAGAGTGGCTAATGAAGTGCTGGGTTTTGTTTTTAGTTGAATAGGTAACTGGTTCGCGCTTCCTGTGGAAATCAACTGATTTTGGCTGGATGCCATGCTGTTGTTTGACGGAAGGACGAGGATGTGCTAGGCGGCGTATCTGGGACGGGGTATATGCTAAGCGGTTAATATTAGCCTGAGAAGGCATAAGTGAGACGGCAGTCATCTGCGTGGTTACACCGTCGGTGCTTCTATCTTGGGGAACCAGATTTGGTAGATTAAGATGAGCACGTTTGCGGGGTGGTTGGAAGGGTGAAGGGGACTGAGTTTCATCTAGGTCTACCGGTATTGGTTGGTATACCTGCACGTTCGCAGCAGGCATACGCGAAGGTGGGGCCCACTACCGTCATAAGATTTATTCTCAGACAGACCAGTAACATATTTGTGGTGTTGAAGAGATTGAACAGGAAATTGAGCGGCGTAATTAGGGGAGAGCTTGGATATGCAAAGTGCTTGAAGGTGTAGATTTCCATGGGTTTTGTATTTTAGCCCCGGTAGTGGACACCGGGCACGGGATAGCCGGAGATGTGGGGCGACGGAAACTGTCACAGGGAGAAGGTAGGGTAGTTGAAACCATGGCAGTAGGCTCGAGATTTGGCCTACTAGGAGGAACCTGAACTGGCAGCGCACTGGTGAGAGGGGGAGCGCCCGATACAACCGAAGTCCTATCAACTTGAGAAGCTGCGGTGAACTTTAGTAACCATAATATATTTCTCTGGAGCGGAGTTTTGTCCGTAAAGATCTTGATATTTTTACAAAACGCATAGTTAGCAATGTTCGCCTTGTTTACTATAAACTCCTTAGAAGAAAGTTCATCACGAAAATGAAATAAAATTGGGCAGTTATTCTTGGGGGATATTTTCCGGAGCCTAGAACACAGAGAGGAGTGGCGGGTCATGCTACAACCATTGAGAATGGTAGATTCGACCGGTGGCAGTGGGAAGCGGTCGAGTACATTAAAGGCAACGGCGTTCTTCGCATTGGCAGTATGTTTGTGAGCTTCCTTAGTTACGCAGTCAAAAACGTGTCCTGTGGCAGATAGATTGTTGGCATTATTATCATTGGAAGGGTCAATTGGGTTGACTAATGGGGACAATTTCAATGACAGGTCTTTGATCTGTTGTATTATGATTTCTAGGTCCCTTAGTCTTTTCGAGACATCAAGGGTTTTGGGACCAGAATTAACAAATATGTCAATAAGCGGGACTGAGCAGGTTTAAGTGGGAATCAGGGGTTTAAGGGTTTTCTTATAATTATAGTGCGGTGCTGACGTCGCTTTGGTTCGGCTGGTGGATGCATCGCACCGGTTGTGGAAAGTGAAGTAAGTCTGAGATGGCTATGAGAGGCTATAAACGTTTGGTACCAGACAATGGGACGGCGTCAAAAAGTGCAGGGGCGTAAAGGTGAGAAGGCAAATAAATAGGCCAATTGGCAAAATTGTCCTTAAAAGTGGACCGGTAGACGGGTAGAATTTGTGATTAGCAGCATAAAGGCCATTAATATAGGTCCAGGCGGGAGTCGAATATGTGACGGTCCAGGCTTGAAGAAAATATTGACAGAACGGTCAGCGAGGGATGAGGTCAGAGGCTAATGGTCAAAAAATTTAGGGAATATTTTCAACTAGGAAAACGGTTCCAATTATGCCAAAAATAAAACAATAACACTCTAATAACACACGAAATTGCAAAAGAAAACAGCGAGAACAACTCAGAGCATGGAACGATGTACCGCAGGTTTGAACTGCGAACGCTTGCGACCCGTAATATCTCGCGTCTTTCGGGTGAGACGAGGTTTTCTGCTTTCTGTTTATTTTACTGAGACCTACAGAAGTGGATGTTATATGCGTCGATGCCAAATCGGAGTATATACCAAGGGAAGAATTCTGGAGACTCTAAAGTCCCGGACAAAGCCCTGTCCAAAAAAGTCACAGTGAGTTCAGCTGAAGAGCAGCGTGGTATAATCACCTTTATTAAGGATGTCGAGTGTGGGAGTTCGCAAGTAGCATGGAAAGTAAAGATGGCCTCGATGAGGAATGGGTTGAGCCTAAAATAAATTGAAAGGAAATGGACAGTGTGTAAAGCACAACAAAACGTGAGGTATTGGAATAAGATAAACATGGAGATTGAGGACCACAAGTTCAGTTGGAAGGCGATGCAGCGGGTATTTTAAGGTGAGTGCCGATGGGGGGCTATAAATGCCGAATTTCAACGCGAAATCCAATGTTTTCAACAAGCAGAATAAACGTGAAGCTTCAATGATATAGCGTTCGACAGTCATTTTCAGTTTAAACGAATAAAGTTGGATATTTGGCAAATGACGTGTGCGAATCAACAGGGGCTGATCAGGTTAGAGGCTACAATTCAGTGATATTGGCTGAATGTCGCTGGGGGTAGAAGATCATGATTGACGGATTGCGCTGCGATTCGAGCCTAGCGCGTGCTTCTGCGTCAAAGTGCTACTGTGCGTCGGTTCCGATGTAAATCTGTAGTTTCGGTAGCCAAGTAGGTGTGCGGACATCAAACGGCTCCAGGAAATGTAAGCCTGGACGAAAAATGGATTTGCCTTCTAGACGAGTTGGGTGGCGAGAGTGCTAAAGATGGGGAACATATGTGGACCCGGTTGTGGAGTACTGTGGTGCACTTTTAAGACGCCAGGCCAGTGACATACACGGACAGTTTCCAATTCGCCGCCGGTATGTACATTTTGCGTGTATGATGGCATCCGTGTTTTTTCACGGGGAGCCAATCCACGGTAAGACAGTAAAGCGCAGGAGGTTAAATAAAGACCTAAGAGTTCTGGAAGTCGTGGAACAATCTTGGTCTGATTTGCTACCAGCTCTGAGTTATGAATGCATCCATATACCGTATTATTGAACTGGATTGATACTATTAGTCGGCACGCACAAACACTAGGTTATTGCGGAAACATATGGCCTCTCGTCTGTAAAGCTAAGACAAGGCAGCGGAGATCCAATGCACACGCCTAAGACTGTGCAGATCCTGGCAGGCATGGAGGCGATCTTCTATGCAAAAATGGATATAACCTAGGGCAAATATAGGCAAACACCAGTTTAAAACTAAGATCCTGGATTTTGCAGACCATTTCGTGCCTGAGGGTTCTGTTAGCTGTACATTAGTGGAAGCTTTCAAAAGGGCTTTAGAACTGCGATGATTTGCAAAATTTTTCATATCTAGTAACTTGAAGGGGGTTGAGGAATCTCGCCTCTTTCTTGGCTTGTATGTTTGGGCATAACGGTTAAATATGGATAATAGTATGGGCATCATGCCACTCCAAAAGCAGTATTTCAGAAAAAATATTATTCACAAATCCCTCGCAGTTTTGGCAGTCACAGAAACTCGCTTGTAACATACCAATTTGAACTCCATTTGGCCGTCGCGGTCAATTCAATTCTGTAAGAGCGGAACCCAGTTGAACTAAACTACCATTGGCTGGACTTCAGGCTGTCGAATGGTGCACGCGAAAACTACCAGGAGGGCCCCAAGAAAGTTAAGGTCATTCAGACCCGAGAACCGGTGGTCCTGAAAGCTCCCATACTGAGCACTACTTTAAGATGTTGCTTGCAGAGGCAAAAGAACACACGCAGCGTTGCAGGCTACGAACAACAGAAGGCAGTGCCAATCCGGACACTCGAGTGGCTGAAAGCCTTGTGTTTATATCTGCACGCCGGACTTAATCGCACTAAAGGCTTCGAAGGTGAACTGCACTGTATCGTGGGTGGTTCAGTAGCTCCCACTACCATGACCAAGGCTAAGGGATCAGAAAATCCATGCGGATAGACGAGGAAAACTCGAAGACTCATGGAACAGTTACACACAGAAGTAAAAGATTGTTCATTTTCTTGCCCTTTAATGACCAATTTTGAATGGATACAGAAGGTACTTTTAGGTAGATTATTAATGGTTTCCGGTTTGTCTGACTTACAGCTGGACGTAATGCAGGCTAGACTTTCAAAGAAAAGCCCAAGCGTGGAAAATGTACTTACCTCTAGGGTAACGCGGTAACATCTGTCGTTTGATACCTCTTACAAATGTTGCCGTTATGCAATTGCAGGCGTGGTGAAAGATATATGGGGCTAAATTGGGTTCATCCAGCAAGCAAAAGGCTGACCCAAAATTCCATAATGGGAAACAAACATTTGGAAAACTATCCCTGGGACGCGAAAACAAAACGACAGTTTTCGCCCGAAAATGGAACAGGGCAAAAAGGTAAAAGCGGTAAAGAATATGAACTAAAGTCAAAAGAAACAGGCCTCTAGAGGGACGGGAAAAGTCGCACTGCCATAGGAACTAAAGAGCTGGACGTCACCGATCCGGACATTGGATACCCTGAAGTGCACGAAGAGCTGCGAAGCGTGGAGAAAATGCAAAATTAGATATGCCTCACATTATGTGGCACTGATTTGGGTAAGGACCGGAACTTCGATGTCCAATGAGATCCCGGATAATTATATAAACTTTAGAAATCGAGGACAAAGGGAAGCAGGGTACCATGTGGTGAATCCGCTTCACACGGCGGAAATACCTGGGCCCGTACTTATTAAAACGGCATTGCGCCTGGAAAGACGCAAGGAAGGTAGCTTCTCGAGCGGACGAGATGCACGGGCATTATTGATAGCCTTCGCCAACCCGCGGCAAATGGACCGATTCCTGAAAGCAGATATTCAAATGGAAACTATTATCATGAGAAAATTACAATACAAATGGATAACATTGCCACTACTCAACACAGTGTGGCCAAAATCCTTCAAGCTGAGGATACAAGTTGACTGAGTGGGGTCAAACAAAAGCCGCCCACTGGAGATGGAATTTAGGCAGGCGCAATGGGCGGGCGCAAGCTGGGTGACTGCAAAGAAGCAGGAAGATGAAGGGGAAGATTCAGGGAAGTCTGTAAAACATTGAAGTAGTGATGCAGAAACATTGGTTTATTTGAACTGAAATAAGTCCGCGCTCAGACGCCGCTGCATGACGTCTAAATAGGAGCGGAGAAAAGTGATAAAAAGGCTATTCTTTTTCTGCGCGGGCCTCAAATGAATGGAGGAGACCAGCAAGCAGAACAATGGTGGCACATCGGTAGTGGAGTTCAAAAAACATTAGGTTGGCTGTTTGGTCAGGTAGACGGTGGCAGAGGTTATTAGACGAGTGCAATCAGTTCACTCAAGCCTATTTTTGTTTTCAATAATCCCAATAATCTCCTTGGGCTGAATTCTTAAGGGCGTGATTGATGAGTACTTGAAAAGTACCAAGCAAGGGCCTAGCAACCCTCAACGGAGGGAGTTGGGTCACAGAACCGGCAAGTAGCTATCAAATGCTGACGTGAATTAGCAACAGTTATGATATTGTATGTTTCTCGATTTGCGAGAATTCGCATAACAAGATCAAATTTGTACATATACGAAGCAAAGGAAGTGTGAATAAGAATAACTAATAATTGTTATAATTATTATGATCATAATAATTGTTTCTCGGGCAGTGTCAATGCATGCAGTGCGCATGATCATGACGTGCAATGACAGTCATAGAAAAATGTAGAAGGCGTATACAATAGCGAATAATGTGCATCCCAGGTCATATTTGTTGATTGAGAGCATAGTCGGTAGCGGAGTTGCACGCGGGGAATTTGAGATCGATGCTGACTTCCCGACCCTACCACTTTGTTTTTCGTTGTGTGTCGCGGGCCGCCAAATGCACACAGCAGATTGAGGTGGATCGACGACGCCAATGGTAAGTCCCTTATTGTGGTGAGATTGTAGTGATGGAAATAGACATGAAACTCCGTATGATAGAGCGGACAGCTTGTGGGGAGAAAAGAAAAGTCCTATAACAAGGAACAGAAGATTTGAGGGCGTGACAATCTTGTGGCCGCATATCTAGTTTACTAGGTTCTTGTGGTTAGCTCTGATGTTTTGGTTTTCAGCTGGGTTCAGTGATGAAGATGGACTTTGGAATGGAATGGGCACGTGGCTCAAATACGGCGATGTCTAGTGGACTATTGTCACACGTGGTATTCATAAGCCGCAGTTTGTTTCCAAATTTGACAGGCCGGGATGAAGGCTCATGGGAAAAATAATGGTATCCAGCCGTTTTGATGAAGTGTACAGCTGTATGCAGCATGAAAACACATCAAACGCCAATAAAATTCCCCTCGTGAATTCTTCTTGATACTAAAAATCCGTCCAAAAGAGATTTGAGAGGAAGCAACAAGAAGCCGGGACTAAAGGGTACACGTGGAGCATCTGTATGGCTGTAGCCATTCCTTTCCACCACGACTGCCGGTGACACGTCCCAAAATTTGATCGTCCTCTTGGAAAGGCGACATACCGGTGGCAATTCCGTACACTCTGGGCTTTTTATTTGCATGCTTCTGTTCATGCACAAATTTCAGATCTTAGCATTTTTATGCTTCTCCATTCTCACTTCATTGTGACTTCTCGTGGCAACTCCTGTCCTAGCTTCGCGCCCATGCTGCCGTCCGCAACCCACTTCAATGGCGCCACTTCCTGGCAATCCACAGTAGTAGCTTCGTTGGTGGCTCTCAAATACGCCGTTGTAACTTATCCCCCGTCGTATGTACAGCTGGCCCGTAAGCCAGGCGAGCTTCACAAGCAAAGCGAACAGTGAATTTAATTCCTTGACCACTAAGCCAGCTCTCCTGTCAGACCATTGCTATCTGCATCTGCGGAGGTGTCAAAAGTTGACTGAGAAACACGTTACGTTTATGGATCGTGCAGCCTAGGACTGATTGAGCCACGCGCCCTATAGGCAGCAAGAAGATTGAAGTTTGCAGCGTAAGTCCCCGTCACCAAAAGACTCCGTCCTTCTGCGCGTTTCAAGACAGCCGTCTGGATCCTAAATGCTCGTAAGAAACTGACGGTTATCAATAGTTCCATTCTATTTGCTCACCGTAACACCAGCTTGAACAAATTTCAGTCTGCCTCCTTCCTCTTTCGGGCTGTCCTGCAGGCTCGCCGATGACCGGCTAACGAAAAGTGCTGATGGAACACAGAACTCGTGGCCAAAATCACCCCATCTTGTGCGCTGGTTGCTTATCCCTACTAAAGTGCCACTATCGATATCTGGCTCTCTAGCAACAGCTTGTTAAACCCAAACACAAACCAAACCACGCCGCTGACCGCCATTTGTACCTCCTCTCGGGTGAACCATTATGACTAGCCGCAGCACCTTTATAAGTGCCACGGGAATGGCGTGCAACCTCATAGCCTCCAAGAACTTAATTACACAGAACACCAGGTTGTTCATAGCAAGTATATATAAGGACTTATTGTACTTCATACATGAACTGGTTTTCTTCCGTCACACCTCTCATTTCAATCCGCTAAAGTAGCCTGATGAGTTCATTGGACATTTTTGTGAGGTCTACTGTTTTCGTTCACTATTCTTCGTAAAAATTCATTCCTTAATTAGTCTAATGCAATCTTGGATGTTTCCCTTTGCCTCATTTTCAACATTATAATTGCTGTTCAATATTCATTTTCACCCTGGAATCCATCGCATATGACATCCACTCTGGTTTTGACTCGTCTGCAACCCGTCATCACATCCACACTGATCCTTGGCTTTCCAGTTTAACCTCTCTTTTTATCAAATGACCCTCTCAATTTCAGAGGATTCCGGCCAAATCGCGATGTCCGCCATCGCTTTCCAGCTAAAGTTTGCAGCTGCAATGCGCACCTTTGAGAATTTAGAAATAAAATGGTTCGCATTCCACGACTAAACATAATTCCCAGAAAGTCTCTTGTAGTCCTGACAAGCGATTGTCTAGCTTCAATTTGAAGCTGGAATGCTCGTGCCTAGCTTATCACATTGCAGATTCTGATTGTGAGAAGATATACGTCAAAACTTCATGCCTGGTTTTTATTTTCCATGTATTCGTTGCACCAAACTTGCACTAATATGATCTTGCTCTGCGCATGCCCCTCGGAAATCGAGAAATACTCACATCATTATTTTTAGTGTAAACTAGCGCCCCTTACCTCGGTTACACTCTAGGAGTGGGTACTCAGCCTTCAATTCCGGTCGAAGTTCACAGTGGACAATGCAGCGATGGCAAGCGATGTCTGCTCGAGCACTGCGCTAAGCCTCATGGAACAAACCGGCTAGCTGTACCTGTATTATGTAGACTGCGGTAAGATGGTCCCCTATGGGAATCACTTGCGCCACGATCTGAAACGGGGCATAAAAGAGAACACCGTGAGATGCGGCACAGTAAGTGCAGCGGCTAGCATAGACGTTGGTAAAGCTAAACAACAAGGCAGCTCACAACTTGATAAAACCAATCTATACAACTGTCCTCGTGACCCTACCGCAAGCCGAGCAGAGACCAGCTACAATCTTCCCAGCTTTCTGACTACCTTGGCCACACATGGGCATGCGGCAACTTCGGCAAACCCCAGTCGCGGGCGTACGCGGCTAGTGTGTGCGGCCTGGAGGCGTCAGCAAAAATTGGCTGAAGAAATAACTGACGTCTCCCAGCATTCCCTGTGCGAGGGCTCAAATTCTGTCAGTGTAGACACATTTGTTTATCGATAAAATAACCCTTAATCCCAGACCGTAATCGCCATTGGTCTTTCATAGCAGAGAACATCGGAAAGTGACTAAATGCGTCACTTATCCTTTGAAGTCCCACCTACCTACGGGGACATTTTCAGGGTTCATCGGCAATTGTCACTTCTCAGACCAGTGGGCAAAAGTGTCCAGATCCCCTTGCCATCCTCTCAGGTAGTAGGGTTTTCTGATTATCATCCGGATATCTCGGTCATCCCCACGAGCTGTGGGCAATCGTTTATGGACATCAGGAAGCCTATTGGTACCGCGGCAGAGCCTTTTGGCTTAAAATTTGCCGGGTTGAATACCAACCAGCAGCTCTCACAGCCAAAGATTTTCACAGAAAACCCTAAATACAACTGCGCAGTCTTGATAGGAATAATTCGGTTCCCAAGATACTGAACGGCAGCAAGCACCCTCAACACCCAACATAGAATAACTTTTATGAAAGTCGGAGCATCGAAGATAATCAACTGAATGTTGGGGCAACTTTCGCGAAATTGCGACACTTGTGGCCACTCCATTACATGACTTTTTCAAAGGACGGCAGTGCAATGCCGCAGTTTTCAGCGTCCTACTTTACGTTTGCCAGACCTAGCTTACCAATGCCGGCGATGTCCGTGAAAACCAGTAAACTGAGCTGAGACCAACATAAGTTTTCAACCAGTTGAGGCGATTGCCATATTTTTCCTTCATTGGCAGGGATAGCCGCCTTTTCGGCCTTCTCAGGAGGTTCGTAATGCAAAATAATTTCGGACCATCGTTCAAACAGCCGCCTGTAACGAAGAAATCCATCTGTCATGTGTTACACCTTTGGGGCACATATGCCCTGCTATTCATGATGCGTTCGGCCTGACGGCGCAACTGGTGCAGCACCTCAAAGACATCGGGAGGAGCTTTTTCCCCTGCTTCGTGCTGTGTCCAATGCCACGGATTATTCCGTCAGTGCGGTGGGGCAATCGTTCCCTACAGCAGGTAATTCTTCATCGTTTAGCGGCTTCCACTTTTCCTCGATACTTTTCCGCCCCTCCATAATGTAGCTTATCAGACACTTCACTTGAAGGACCATATAGTATCCACCCCAGTGTCATGCTCACTGCGTATGGCGACTGGGGACCACCGACTATTTGCTCCATAATCCAGTTTACCTCCGGTAATTTGCAACCAAGTAGACGATTCACCGTCTCACTTTCCCAGTTGACCACGAACAAGTCTAGCAAATGCAGCCATCTGGACAAATCTGATTTTGCGGTTCGCACTAGCAGGTCGCCCGGTGTACACACGTCCATTGGCTCGATCTGTTTGTTGTTTTCCGCGAGACTAGCTGCAAACTCACTCGGCAGGTAACCATGATCTGAATCCCGCCCACCATACACACTACCAAAATCGTCGGAGTCTTTGAAAGTTGATGTCTTTGTGCAAACTTAATTCACCGAGATTGTGTCCAAACCTCTGTCAGCAACGGTAGAGTGACCCCGCCAAAGCAATTGCGCCTAAGCGAACTGGTTTAGGTGCTCAGAGAAACCGAGCGAACCACGCAGGTCTGTTTGGAGAAACTTGGGTCGTGAATTACTTAACCTGATGGAGCAATTTGTGGTGCCTACCTAGGCAACCCTCTTCATCATATCGAGAGTTTTCCGGCAAGTTGTTGCACGATGTTACTCATTCAGGCAAAGAAAGCAGGCCCCATGGAATTTACCAGTCTCGAACACTGTTCATGGAAGCTTTAGGAAGTTCAGGCAACCGGACAACCTGGTGTCAAGTTTGCCCAACTTGCACTCAGAAGAGGCCGCGCCGTCACGCTAAATGGCGTGTACTCGCCCAAGACTGCACTCGGCCATGATCTTTGGCAGCTTATCGCGGTTTGCATGTGGGTGGCACCGCGGGTTTACTACTATCCCAGTCTGGGTTACGGAATCTGCAATCACCTCATTTTTTGCCTGCCTATCTAGGCAATTCGTTAGTTCCTCAAATTTGGCTCCTGGTCTCTCCGGCTTACTACCGCTACTTCTAACCAGCGGCTGTTTAACTGCGACTGCAAATGACGGGTAATAGTTTCCAGCGTGTGTATTGCGTTCAGGTTAGACCTATGGATTGGATGATCCAAGGCTAAAGCGTACATACGCATCCTTATCACCGTATCGGACGTGCCGTAAACTTCCCTGATAAATCTTGCCTCGGATACCATCCCTTCAGTCAGATTTTGGGCAACTTCTTCATCCGGGGATATTCCTAGATAACTTTTGATTTGCAGCGTCCATCAATGGCCTCTTTTGCTTGTCATCGGCATTAGTGCCTGCAGTAAAACAGTCTGTGTCAAATCTATCTAAACTTTTGAATTGCCACATGAAGTTCCAACAGTAATCATGGCACCCGGCGAATGTCGACAAATCTGCCCTGGATAGATGGAATGGCGATTGAACTAGAGGAAGGGGCATGTGATCAGAGCACGGCCTTTGCTACCTTTTGGCTTGCGTTCTTGCACTGATCTTCAACAGAAATTGTTTTCATCCCCTGTCTTAACTCTTCGTGCCTGCCGTTTAAAAGCGGCTAACTACTTCTCTAATTCAGCAATCCTAGGCTTATAAACATCAGTGTTCAGTTGCTGATACCAAATTTCCAATTGCGACCGACAAGACTAGCAGGTATAATAGCCGCAAAGGAATTGGAAGCGCCGAAAGTTCCACCAGACATGTGCCGGTTTACCTGTTGACCGTGTTGCACTTGTGAACTTTTTAGGCAATTTAGAATGTTCCGCCGTTCCAAATTCATCAACCTCAAGAGTGTAAATAGCATTTGAGCATTGCACAACAAAATGTGAATCACAAAACCAAAACACAATTGATTAATAAGCTCCACAGTGTTGGATTACAAAGTAATCAATATAAGTACATAAACGAAACAAAAATGAGATCAAAAGGGCTCGAAACGAGAGCCGGCTGTAACGACCAAACGTTCGAGTTTTAGTCCCAGTTTAGTTGATCAATGACTGATAGTGCGATCTGCGAAAATCTAAACTTCCCACATTCTGGATAGCACTTCAAAATCTCAAAGCAACGCGTGGCTTAAGACAGAACAAGAGTGCTCCGCAAATTCTGTGATATTATTCATGACTTCAAGATTATGTACACAACTACCATACCTTTGAAAATAAGCCCCAGCTACTCTCCAGCCAAAAGGTGGTCAAAAACTGCACAAAGATCCGCGTAAAAATGAACACGAGGTGACAGAGAATAAATAAAAATTACCTGTCCCGTGGTTCACTTAAATACAAGAAATTCTGCTATCTTCAGCAGGTCCAACAAAATTTGCCTAAGCGTGGCAGCCAAATATCAACGTAAACAAACAGCGCGTCTGCAGTCCACCGAAGTGAGCCATGAAACGAATGTGAGCTATAACAAAACAAACCAATTCAAGTCAGCGACCCGTTACTGCACTAAACGTCCTTAAAATAATTTCAAATAAAGAGCACGGGGACGAAACAACGAAGAGTAATACACCCGGCCGAAACTAAATGGCGACCAAAATCAGTGCCACTAAAAGCAAGTTGAACAGGAAGTGTTTGGTATCAAGAGAGAAACGAAAAGAGGAGGAAGAAGGAATTTCCAACCAAACTGGATGTTACACCGTTGTTACATTGTAGAAAAAAGCATGCGCTTCACGCATATCTCAAAAGAACGAGTTTCAAGGTTGGACAGTTGATGTTAACAGACGAGCTTTCAAGCAAGGAAAATCCTGGATTAAATGAATCGCTTAAGTCATTTGGACGTCGGTAACCTCACGAGTTCTGAGAGAAAGCGGGATTTTCGCAGGATTTTCCTCAGCTATTTGTTGCAATCCTTAACCCACAACCTATTAGTTAGAGAGCAAAAGGACTGACTTACAGGCGGTCCCTACAGCTGACTTTCATTGCTATTTAATCTCGCAATAATAAGAAAAATAAAAATGAACAACAGAACATAATGCCTTCTGTTCATTTGGGTTGTGACGGCCGCTTGTAGGTCGTTGATCCATTGTCCTTCACGAGCCAAGGATGACCTTGAGCCTCAGGTCGCCCTTCTTGCGAAGAAGTTTGGCTGCAGCATTGCGGACTAGCTTCCAGTGTTTGTTTGTTCTTACGTTCCGCAGGTGAATCCAGTTTGCGCCTCGTTAGTCCCTCCTTGTTCCTTGCCCTGTGCGTGCATCTGAATTCGGAAGTGAAATATCATATTACGTTTGCTTGATCCTAACCGCCCTGGCAACTTCCGCATCACCCTCACTCGGCTCCGTACGACTACAATACTAACACCCGTAACATTCGACCGGTACAGCGAGCAGACAGTCGAAAGTAGTAGAAGTTTGAGTACATCTTAACAGAAGCGTTCGAATGGAGCACGCGTGGGCATCGTGTAAGCGGCATCGGTGCTGGATGGCCAACATTCAGTCAGACAAGTGATCCAGAGGAGCAAATTCGTGTTCCGCTGCTGGAGCCTCCTCCTAGAAGACTGTCGGAGGAAGGCTTCGACTGGTACGGAACAATCCGGAACCCGGCGGATGTCCTGGTACCGCTCGTCGATGGGAAAATATGGGTCATTCGTTTGGTGGTCCCGTGGGTGTTAGTTGTTGGGAGCTGGCCGTTCGTTAGACACCCAACCTGGAAAACACCATTAGGAGACGAACGCGGGAGATGTGGTCCACCGGCCTAGCTACAGCCATATACTGTTGCAGCCGAGCTGCTCGCCCGATGAGCGGCGGCTACAACAGTGGATCTGACTGCGTTCCACACCCGTGGGTCTCATCTTTGGTCGGAATGAGTGGAGCCGCCTAGCTTCCAGGTGTTTTCCTGAAACAATTTTGAAAACGGTGCTTGTGAGCACCAGTGGATATTCGACTTGGCGGCGGGCACAAAACAGCGTTCCGTGCTGCCCTCGTCGGTTTAACATGGGAGTCACATGTCCATCGTCGAGTAAATTGCCGCGACAAGCATGTTATTCTGTTAAGTACGGCTGTGCGTTTGCATCGGCAGGGTGTTCAACCATCTGCTGTGAACATAGTAACAAAACCAGAAAAACGAGCTGATTGTTTCACCTTGTAGCCGCTTATGCTGCTTTACATGTCCGGTACTTCTGGTGCGATTGGCGGTGTCGTGGATTCGGCCCCAATAAATATATCAGATGCGAAGAGTCCGTAGTTTGAACCGCATTCCAATGTGGCACGTTCGATGCGACTGATAGGTACCGTGTATTATCCAGAATGAACGTTTTGGGGCCGCATCATACCACGCAAAACTGGCCGGTATACGGTGGTTGCAGCGGTGGTTGGTTACCGTCAACGCTTACAAAAACGTGAGATGACGTATTCATTGCGGTTGGGATGTATCCGAATAGTCGTGGCTCCCGGGGTGGATTGGCATGAAGCACTTTCATGTATTGTGCAAGACGTGTTGCAGAGTCACTGCAGTTCAATTGAGTGGGTCTCAACAGGTCCAACAGCTCTCCGCGGAGGTGAACCGTGCAATCAAATACAAGCCCATCTGGCAAGGTGCGCATTTACTCATTAGCAGAACTCCAATGGCGTAAAAGAGCTACCAGTAGTATTTCGCTCCAAAGCGGGTTGGCCCCAATTTGCGGAGCGGATTTTAGTTGCCGGTGAAATTTTTCCATCAGACCGTTAGCTTACGGGTGGTGGGCAGTTGTTCTTATATGCTTTAACCCAAGTGTTTAAATCAACTTTGCGAATGCACCGTCAAAATGGGAGTCACGGTCGGTGGACACCAATAACGGGAGAATCAAATACGCTTAACCAACCTGCCAAAAAGCCGATTGCGGCGTTTCCTGACACAGGGCAGGGAATTGTTATGGCTCGCGATCAGCGAGAACGCGGCGTGAAAAAAAGTGTTGTTATGGTCGGTGAACATTTTAAGGATTTTGGTGCTGCAGATTTCAGTTTTGCTATTAGTTTTCCCAAAATCTTTCCTTTTTCTCAACATTTTGAAGTTAACGTTATTTTAAACATGGCGCCGTTGAAAATTTTTTCTATGTCCACGAAAAGATTTGCAAAACCCGTTCTGTGTTTGCCTGTTTTACATGTCGACCAAGGCCGCCCAACAGGACTATATAAACGAAAGTGTTCAATTGAATTCTAACTTGTATTAGTGGGTCATCAATAAACGCCCGGCTAGCCAAAATCGAGAAAAAACCAGATGCTAGAATGGAACAACTCGTGGATGAGTGCAAACATTTAATTAACCAAAGTCACCCAATTAAACTATATAGACAAAAGAGTTCACTTAAATTTGAACTTGTATTAATGGGTCACCAATAAACGTGTGGTAGTGCCATGTATTCGTCCCCTCACTTCCGCTAGCGGGCTGGGCTAGCTGTTCGCCGTCCGCGCCACTTTCTGCACTGTGTGGCCGCTCATTCAAAGGAGCAGCGGTTTCGTTCCACTCGTTGTGCGACTACGGAGTTTAAAGACTTGAGCCCTAACTTTTGTCTCCAACCTCTGTGTGTGTTCGTATTCTACCAGACTACATGCTGTGTGCTCCTCTGCTACCGTGCAACGTTATTGCTAACGTTTTGTGCTTCAGTGTGTGCATAGATCAAACAAACTCGGTAACACAACAACTTTGTAGTCGCAGCTGTGAGACGAAGGGAGAGGACCAACGGGATCAGCGTGTACGTGGTGAAAGTGTCTTGTGTTCGGGAACTTTGTCAATGGAGCAGTGATATGTCAATGGACTTTCACTCTCTGACATTGGGGAAAGGTGCGCGACAACTGGTGCAAGTCACTTTCAACGTTGAACTGCACGAGCGTTGGGTCACTAGCCTCGCCGAAGCAGCCACATCCGGGTGGAAGACTCAAGAAATGAGGTATAACGGTGAGCTACTTGCACCACCGACATTAGACGACCCTGCGATGCGTCACAAATAATTGCATTCTGCGACGCTGCATTAGATGCGACCTCTAAGTTTAAGGGACTGTCACCTCGATGTTTTTTGATATCAGGATCCATCACTTTGTTATGGAGTCCTTAATGAAAACGAACGCCCGTATCCTATCCTCGGGGAACGCGAATTCACGCTTAACTCCAACTAAAAGATCTGCAAAGGGGTAATTATTTCTGCGCAATTAGAAATAAAACGCAGATAGAAGTTAATTAGGCCGAGAAATTGCCGTGATAGTCGATGAGAACGAGGCTCAGAGTAGTCCCGAATAGCGGTGACATTATCCAGCAATGGAGCAATACCTGCGGGAGAGACGATATGCCTTAGGAATGTGAAATCAGGTTCTCCAAGCTCATAGTTTGAGGCGTCAATGGTTACGCATTGTTTGCTGAGGCGGTCTAAAAGAGCACATAGGTGAACAGAGTATTGCTCCTCCGAGTGGCTAGCTAACAGGATGTCGTCTAGGTTAAGGTAAATATTCTCTAAACCGCGCGTGACCTCATGCATAACACTCTGGAAGTTTTGAGCCGCACTGCTGTGCCCGAAAGGCATCCTCATGAACTAGGTCATTCCAAAAGGTAGAGTCAAACGCCGTGTTTGGTATGTCTGTCTTCTCTGTGGGATTCGGCTGTGTTCTGGTACTAAATCTGTGTGGCTGAAGATCCCGCAACCGGACAGCGACAAAGTAAGGTCATGTTTTTGAGAAATCGGGTACCTAGTGAGAACAGTTTCCCTGTTAGTTGCTCTGTAGTCCGCTACGGTCGCCAGTTGCCTTTGGACTTGAGGACTATTTAAAGAGAAGAGGCCAAAGGACTACTGGAAGGTCGGGGGATGCCCAGTTCCAACACGAGTCGAGTTCTGCCTTGGCTAGGCGGGACTTGTCAAGGGCTAGTCCATGACAAAATGTTGGAGGTCCCATGGTCTCTGTTTGGTGGGTTAACTCAGTAGTGACGGCGAAAAAGTGACCGGTGTGTCGCACTACGCCCAGATAGGTACGAAGTAGCCCGTTGTATGGTTTTTGGGCTAGCGGTTCAGCTTGCTGGAGCGTGATTTGGTTGATGACGGCGAACGAGCCGGTCACGGTCAGCGACGTTTGTCAGTCTACTATTTTCTTGTGCCGAGCGTCGACTAGCAGGTCGGAATGCTGGAGGAATCCTATGCCAATAATAGGGTATGAAACGTCGGCGGCGGTGGATATCCAACGAAATGTCCGATTCACTCCTGGATCGAGGGGGACGATGTCCGTACGTCAGGATATCGCTGCCGTTCGCAGCCCGTAACCTCTCCATCTGTACGGCGGTCGAATTACTCAGGTCATGGGGGATTACCCAAACCTCGGCACCTGTACCCGCCAGAGGTAGTATGTTAGCCGTCAAGTCCTTGGCGTCAATCAGGCGATAAATGGCAGATAGCCCGGTGTTGCGCATCGTTAATACGGACCACTAACCTCGTTTCCCTGTTTATTATTTAGGAATGTGCACCTGGAGCCATATCTTTTCTCCAAACCACCAAAGCGGTTAGGATACCTCCAGTAACCTACCGCGGACAGCAGGAGCTGTTTGGGTGAGAAGCTACTGCACCTGTCTTGGCGCAGGCTGAACCGATCTCGTTGCCGATATTTATCGACTTTTAGCTGTTGTTAGGGTGTATCGATTCTCGTCAAGAGAATTGCTAGTTCCTCGTGTGAAGGTGAATGTGGTTCTGGGGAGCGGGGAAGAAACCTGGGCTACAGCGCGACATAATATCATCAGCGATTTCAGCTGCCTCCCCTAGTGAATACTTATGGGCAGCGCGAAGCAAGGGAGGTAGATTTGGTGGGAGCCATTGAAGCCACAGCTCTCTGAACATCTGGCCGTCACCGGATGGTGGGCCACTGAGACGCCGCACTTCCCGCGGCAGCTCTGAGGGCTTCTTATCCCCGAGCTCGATCAACTGAAGCAACTGACAGATGCTCTGACGTTCAGTAGGGGCACTCCAAGTTGTAATCGACTCCTCCAATGCTTCTTAACTGCGGGAATATTCTGTGCCGTCCCTGACCTGATTGGTTGCATCTGGAGGAAGACGGCCAGCGACGCATTTAAATGGCCAAAGTTGCTAGTTATCCTGTATTTCTCCAACTCCAGTTCCTCAAAGGTGAAATCAGAGTTTGGGATCGAGAGGCATGAAAGAGGGTATAGGAAGAGTTGACCCCGACTGTTGGGCCTGATGACCGATTTTGCTCCGCGGACAGGACAACTTTTTTGAAGAAAGAAATAAGGTGAAAAACATGCTGAAAGCTACTGGGGGAAAAAGCAGCAAGTAAAAATTATCAAACAAGAGCAGATGGCAAAAAAATTACCGTTAATATTTACCAGCAAATAACATTGCCTACAAACAGAATAATTACTTACTTGACCAGTCAAATGCGTCGGGCCGACCGATTTGAAAGGCCGATTGCAATAACATGGATGCAGCAAAGCGCCTGATTTATTCATCAACATCTTATGGCATTAAACGGCAAGACAAGACAAAGTGACCGCTGAATTTTCCCCAGAGTTAAAAGTTTCTGTAAAAAGAGTGAATATCCAAAGGGAATGGGGAGTGGACCTACACAGGCGGGGAAAAATAAAACGCTGCTCAAGCCAATAGACGGAACACAGTCTTACTGTGCAAACACACACTTTCAATCATTCTGATTCGATAGAAAATGACAACGCGATCGCCACTGTTTACGGTTCACTGCCATATCCTTAAGTGTCTCCAGCCAGCAAGTCGACGAGTCTTTCGGACCCCAACCACGAAGACGTGAAACACCTACTTTACCAAACTTCGCTGTGCATTTTCTCATCCCACGTTGCCACGTCATCTGTTGGCCTCCACATGGCTTTTTCCATTCCTTAGGAGGAACACAAAATAGGGCACGACAGGGTATGGTAGACGAGTGTTCGCCGTACGCAACACGTGACCCAACCAGCGTAGTCTACTAAGTTTCATACGCTGAAACAAGCTGTTCTCAGAAGTGGCACCCAATACCAGATTCCTAACCTCAATATTACTCACCCGGTCACTCCATCCAATCCTAGCCATACTACGTAAACATCGGTTGTCGAAAACCTCCAACCGATGAACATCGCCCACACGCATACTCCACGTCTCGCAACCGTGCAACAGAACTGAACGCAATGCGGCACAGTACACACGACCTTTCAACTTCAGTGAAGTATCGGTCGGAACCCACAAGTGCTTCAATCCAGCGTAAGCTGCCCGAGCCTTGGATATATGCGCGTTTACCTCTACGGCCGAGCTGCCACCGTTCGTCAAGTAGCTGCCAAGGTAGGTAAAACGGTCCACAATCATTAATTCCCCTCCGTTCAGCACCAAGTTCGGCAGTGTTGTCATCCAGCCCTGCAACATCGCCATGCACTTTGAAGGTG